>CM035102.1:45639783-45718080 GCA_020205505.1 Panax japonicus | reverse complement strand
TTTCCAAATTCCTAACAAAAAATGCCCGAAATCCACATACGAATGATTTTAATACCTCTATTCTGACAAAATACTGATAAAATACATCAACATTAATTCTTTCATTTATATCCACACAAAATAATATTTTCCTATCCATCCTTTATGTCCACATAAAATAATATCTCCTTATCATATAAATCAATAATTAAATTCACAAATAATATTACAGAATCACAATTATGACAACCAGATCGTTCCCAAGAAAGAGGGGGCTTTTCGATAAGGATTTCTCCTTACTAGCGCGCAATTAGGTGACCAAACCCCTTTCCTAGACAGAACTTCTTTAGACATTGCCAATAATGCTATCTAATAATATTATTCAAATAATATGAATTATTGATATGATAATGGGAAATATTGTGCAATGACAATTATTGAAACAACAATAATATAAAATATCAACGCAGCAATTATTGAATCAAAAACTAAAATATTGAACAGTAATTACTATAACAATAATTTAGTAGTGCCTTCTTACGTAAGAATCAATAATTCAAAAATATTGTGCAATACCGTGTGCTACTATGCAACCACGCGTATTACAGTATTTTAACCACCAGGTAATCCAACAGTGTTGACGGTAACAATTACGCCATTATTTATAAAAAATTAAACTTGTCGCTTTCTTCATCTGACCATTTTTCGTTATGGGGCTCACAAATGGTTGCGCTGTCGTACGAATTTTCCCCGACAACAAGAATATTCCACGACCAAACGAATATTCCCTTACAAAATAAATATTTTATAACCACTTACTTATTTTAAAAAATTTGCACATTTCACCCATAACAAAAGAATTATATCAATTTAATTTCTTATTATTTCAAGATAATGGATAGAGGAAATTGAATTTATTTTAATAAGTTTGGGTCTTACATTGACTACACGGTCTGGCATTGCGGCGCCACCCTCCTTTGATATCGCTCACGTTGTGGCGCGAGTCTCCAATTTCTACTTCATTGGTCCGGCACTGCGGCGCCGCCTCCCAAGGCATGGTTGGCGCTGCGGCGCTAGACACTAAACTCAGAAATTTTTTCTAAGTGTTGGAAAATATTTGAGACGCGTACTTCATAATCTCATAACTTATTCGTTATAACTCGGATTTGGCTCGTTCAAAAGCCGTTTTCTTCTTTTCTTACGTACTTCAATTCCCCTGGGACAGAACTTCATTCTAAATCCGTTAACATGCCATTAGATTGGCTTAATCTTCATCCTTTGTTCATTTTATGTTATTAACGTTCTTCGTTCGTTCATCCATAATTCGGTCATCCGAACTCGAAACTCGTTCGTTCTTGAGTCCACGACTCACGTTTTCAACGTTCTCTTACATTCTAATTAAACCCTACACATTCGGTTTTATTTACTAACTTTCTAATTCTCGTTTGTCTTTTACAAAATTTTCTCCATAACTTCGTTATAGCTAAGTTTAATCCGTTCTTCATGAACGTTTCTATCATTCCTAACCAAGCAATAAGCAACTAACTTATACGGGAGGGTTTTAAACTTATCCATCAACAACAATTATACTACGATGATTTTAAATTTTTCCATCAACAACGTTCTTCGTGTCTTCGCGTTCATTGTTAGTTCTTCATTTTTTAATCAATATTTTGATTACGATTTCACTTTTCTTGGAATTTGGTGTTATAACGCCCCAGAAAATCGAACATTTTTTAAATACTTTTTAATGATGAATAAAATAATATTATTTATTATTATTAAGTGTTAGTAAGATGAATGTCGTTTTTATAACCTAGAAACGTTGGAAAGCCGTCGTATTTTAACTACGTGGGAGAATAAAGTGTTTGAATTTCTAAAACAAAATAAAAGTTTTCCAATAAATTTTCTAAAAAATACTATTCATTGATTTCTGCTCGGAATTATTTTGAACTTCCGAGAAATACGTAATGTTATAATATCAAGGTGAGATGGATTATGTAATAATAATCTAAGTATGAAAAACGTAATATTTTGCATGCGGGCCTAATTTGGGAACGTTAGGTTTATTAAGTGTTAGGTTTATCAAGCAATAAGTAACTTGAAATGTTTATATGTTGATTAAATCAATTTATAATGATTAGTAATGAGGTTTCGTCGGAATTCACACGATTGGACGATAATCGTTGAATTCGTGAAATTCTTAGAATGGAAGTCGTATTTTATGTTTGAAGTCGGAAACATTAGTTTTTAATGGAGACAAGTCATATTTGGCATTATAGAGTTGTGGACCTCGAAAATGACCGAATTCTGACTTAGAACGAAGAAACGAGCGTTGAACGTTCACGGACGTTAATCGTTTTCGTTAAAAATAAACTAATATGTGAAATTTTAGCAAATGAAGTCAAATAGATACAAATCTTGCATAAACGCATAGATTATGTTATTTGTGAACTGTAGGCATTTGAACAAGCAATTCGGACTTATAACGAAGAAGTTATGCGTCCGGGAGTTTTGCAAAATTTTCAAAATCTGCAAATTATCTGAGGCACAGAGTCCGCGCCGCGACGCGACTCATAGCCTTAAAGCCCACGCCACAGCGCGAGGTTGAAACCGATTACACTGCTAACTGACACTGCAGCGCGACACGAAGAGTAGGGACTCGCGCCGCAGCGCCGAGTCCGGTCTGAGCATACTGTTAACTCACGCTGCAGGCGCGACTTACAGAACAAGGAGTAGCACCGCAAGTGCCAACTCTAGAACTTGAACAGTAATGATTGTTTACAAGTATTACTTAAGCAGTAACCCAGTAGCAATGAACTGAGGAACTTAATAAGGTACTGTAAAGTACTTGCAAACCTTTTGTATGATGATTAGAGTTAATAACCAATTGAATGTGAAAGTAATGTGAATGACATAATGAAAAGACGGAACCATAACAACAGATTTAAGTCAGGATTTAGATTGAGATGAAGGGTAAGATATAGTAGTATACTTACTTGATTACATGTGACCTAATATGGTACGTTATATGATCGTGTATTGTAGAGACTTAGAGACTTAAAGTGTACGTGTGATAAACAATAAGCAGACACTAAAGGCAAGTATTCTAACCCTTGTTCCGGTTCATTCTAGACAAGATTTGTGATTTATGTATTCTTTCGCATGAAGTCTTGTATGACGAAATCAAAGCCAATTTGTTCGACTAGACTTATATTATGATTCTGTCAAGCATGATTAATGTTTACCGAGCTATATTGGTGTGGTTTTTAATCGAAGACCGAGTATGCTAAAAATGTTTTTATCGTTTAAACGACTGGCACGTAAGGTTGCCACAACTTAAACGTATACACGTTTAATGAATGTAGTGTTGATCAACATAGAGTACTATAGGCTGATCACCTAGATGTGCTCGTAAGTAATGTCGGACTTACGGACTTAGTTCCGGGAAGTTCTTTTCAAAAAACTTATGAAATGCTCAAGGTCTTGGACCGAAATTGATGTTTTACTGAATATTGTTGTTGTAAAATGTTTTGAATGAAAAGAAGAGCTATTTTGAATTATCGATAGTGATACGTAACTATTGTTCAGTTACTGAAGATATATGAGTTCTATGTTTCAAGCATGTTGTTTATTAGAATTTTAGTACTTGCTGATTTAGTCCATGCTCACTCTTGCTTGAACCCTATGAACGCAGCTAAGATCGAACGGACCGAAGGCTCCAGCAAGGATAAAGGCAAGGTAAAGGACGAACCCTTAGAGTTCTGATGTAATAGTATAGGTGAACGATTGTAATATATTTGATATTATGACAAGAACAAATGTATGTGTTATTAAGAACCTTGGGGGAATGTAATATTATTTCTAATATATAGAAGACATATTTCGTTCTTTTGAGACTTTTAAATTAATGTATGTGTGAATGGTAGTACCGTGTAGCACAATCCATCGGGTTGGAAGATACCCGAATTTGGGGGCGTCACAAGTTGGTATCAAAGCATTAGGTTATAAACTTAAAGGGGGATTAAAACTTAAGTCATAACCTTAAGAGAAGTCGAAGAATTAAAAGAAGAAAATAACCTTATAAAATACATTATGACTATGTTATGTGTTTTATTATTTTGTTGGCGTGTACTAATCAACTTAATTATTTGTGTAAATGTCAGGAGTAAATGGAATGCAGTTAGATGTACAAGCTGTTAGTGAAAAATCAGTGAATCAAATAGAGGTTATACCGAACCCCATAACGGAAGAACTAGAGATAGTTGTCATTGAGTCTGGAGACTCAGAGGATCCTGACCTCATGTCAGTATTCGATGGTATGATAGAGGAAGATGTGGAGGTAGTGTCCTTCAATCCAGTAGCTATTGCAGCAGAGATAGCTCCTAGGGAGTCAATGATGTCACTATTCATGTCAGTGTTGGATAGAAATATACATTACTGTCAGGAGGTTAAGGAGCTGAAGGTAGAGCTCCAGATGGTTATAGAGGATAAGACGGACGTCGAGTCCGTATGGGAGCAAGAACATGATGAGAGGATTTTGACTAAGGACAAAGTCCATGAGCTGAAACATGAGGTCTTTGAGCTCAAGAAGGAGCTAAAGACCAAACGTTAGAAGATAGGGAGAATTTCCTATATCCATAGGAGTTCTCACACAGATTTCTTGCAATAGGTAGCTGGTTATCCTGTAGAGGTGGGGCAGACGCGGCATACTATCAACCGTGATATTATTGCCAGTCTTGCCAAGGCAGGATTTCAATAATGCCTTAAGGCAGATGTAGACTAGTAGTAGCTAGTGTAGTTTCAGTATGTAAATATTTTGTAATTAGTAGTGACGTAAAGCCCTCTTTGTATAGTGAAGGGTAGTCTTTTGTAAATCCCATTTTTTGGAAAGCGATAGCGGGAAAGTGCTGTAATCAGCGCAGGCTGTGTAATGTAACCGATGTATATTATACTACAAAGAATGAATATAAGCCTTTTATGAAACAATCGAGCCATGGATGTTAAAGTTATTGTTAATCTTGAATAATAATTAACTAATAAGAAGGAAATAATAACGCAATGTGTTGTTTATTGTATCAGTAAAATGCCGCCAAGAAGAGTGAAACGAAACCAAGACGCTAATGCAAACCAACCGGAGGGAGGTCCGGTTAATCCAATGCAAGAGTTTGTTAACTTAATAACAACTGCATTTATAGAACAGGGGCTAATATCCCCGTAAACTCGGGAATAGCACGAGCTATGACCTTAAAGGATTTCAAGAGCGTAGGTCCGCCGGAGTTCAAAGGAACTACGGACCCTATTGAGGCCCAAACGTGGGTAAAGAAAATCGAGAAGGCATTTGTGATAGCAAATGTTGACGAGGCCCAGAAGGTTGCCTTTGCAACCACTACATGACAAAACAACTAACAAGATCAAACAACATAACAACAAGTAGATTTGTCCCTTTAAACTCACTGTCAGGGCTTTTTGGGTTTTCTGGTTTACCCAGAAACCCAGTCAGCCTCGAGGGTCCAATTTCAAGCTCAAATTTCTATAGGTTCTGGTCATTAACAAGTTGATGTTATGGTTCAAGCTTATAGTATATATGATGAGGTACACATAACATTCATTAGATCAGTCAAACTACAATATAATCGTAAGCTAGCATCCGGTCAAACGTTGTCAGAGAGGCTGTTCTTCCCCTTTTCTGGAAATTCCAAAAATGCAAAATCAGTGCAAGTGGCATACTTTGACCACTTTATACGATCGATCTGTTAATTTTTTATAGAATCCTAGGCATGGGTCTACAGTACAAATAATAGGCTACACGTTGATTACAATAACAACAACAAACAACATAAAAACTAACAGATCAAAGAGCGTAAACATGTTGTCAGACACTGAAATCAATTTCTGGGTTACCCAGAATCATACTTGGTCATGGTCAGTCAACCGACTTTGACTAACAATAACCTGCAATATATACCAGATCTAAGTCTGATTCTTGATCCAGATAAAAGACTACATATCCGACTACAACTACAAACTTTCAAAACACAAAACTCATTAAAGATCACAGAGATATAATGCCTGACATTTGATTGTCAGACATCCAAAACAAAATTTCTAGATTTTGCAAATCTTCAGATCCGAGCCTCTAGATATTATGGATCTAACATCTAGCAACCCAAATCACTTTGTTAGACTCCATGCAACATATTTAACACAAAAATTTTAACATCTAACACAAGATTAAAGATAAGATTTTCATTAGGGTTCATACCTTTAAGTGAGTAAATCTGATTTCTATGCTTCTGATTTGATATTGGTGTTAGGGGGGCTTGATTTGGGAACCGGTCCACTACTAAATTTTGAAGGTTTTTGAGAGAGAGAGCTTGGTTTAGTATTTGATCATAAAAGAGGATTAGAACTGAATTTTCTCTCTCTTAATCTACATGTATATCTTGTATGCTATGAATTTGGTTGATTGTAATGGCAGTTGGTTGTAGTCTTGTAGGTTCATAGCTTTAAACTAGAATGGCTAGCAAGATTTTGCTAGATTTGCTAACAATAATTCATCAAATGGGACAAAAAGGGTAAAATAGTAATTTCTATTTTAATTTCAATGGTATTCTTATCCAAGGTACTTGAATTTTGGGTTTAATCACTAGATTTTAGATCTTAAAGTTTCCCAAATAATTACTAAGGTTTGAAAAATTAAATTAAAGTGTAATAAAATTTTAATTAAACACACTAATTTAAAATTAGGGTTTCTAATAGGAAATTAGGGTTTAAATATTAGGGTTCCTTAATATTATTGGGGTTCCCAAATTAACAATTAGGGTTTCCTAATTAACATTATAATTTTCTAAAATAATAATTATGGTTTCTAAATTTAGTAAATTAGGGTTTTCAAAATAATAATTAGGGTTTCTCCTAATTAAAAAAAATCTATAATACACAGTATAATACATATAACACAATTACTACTCAGTCTTGAACTCACAACTGAGTTTAACAATTAGGGTTTAACAACGTGATATAAGGGTTATGACATAATTTACCATAATTGACCAACCATTATCAGTCTACACATATGCAACACATATTTATAGCATTGAAAAATCAAAATATAATTAATATTATATTATTATTCTCATCCCTTGATCAAAATCAAAATTTAAGATTTCGATTCCATATCTGGTTTATCTTTCATATACAACATTAATAATTAAGTTAAAATAATCAACATAAATATGCTGAACAAATTCATATAATAAAATATTTATTATTATAATAATAATCTTCATATATTATTTAAATAATATAAAAATCATATTTCATGGAAAATAATTAATAAAAATATTTCTACTATAAAATTAATTATTATAAGAATATACTTTATACTGATCAATAATTCTAAAATAAAATTATTTAAAATATTCATGTAATAAATAAATTTTCTTTATCACACACATATATATATATACACACATTAACTGGCACATATTCCCATCATTAAAATAAAAAAAAAACTTATATTCAAAACTTCTCATTTATTTAGATAGAAAATATCGGGTTATTACATTCACCCTCCCTTATAAGGATTCCGTCCCCGGAATCACCGTTTAAAAACTTATACATACAATGGTTCATAGCATATACAATCATTGCAAATAGAACTCGATCATAATTGATCGAACTGATCTTTAACTATTCAACATAAAGATTGTCTATCTTATTAAAAGGAAGTTTGATTTATAAAAGAACTCAAATTCCTTCTTCAAAATTTCTTTATAAAATAATTTATTATATATATAGGAAATCATATATATCAAAATATACAAGTTATACGAATAATACCTGGAGTTGCATTCTCGGCTGTCATCGTATACTGGACCGTCATATTGAAGACTCTTGCAGTTGATTCTGTTAGTTTATTTGTTAAAGTTGGTTCCGTTATCGCTAGAGTCCCGCTACCTTTTCCCATATTTGTGCTCCCTGTATCCCCTCCCCTTTTTGGAAAGTTCTTCACCTTATGCTCCGTTGATCCACACATAAAACACCCTTTATTCATCCTTGGGTTGGGGCAGTTGGGAGAGATATTGTGACGCCCCCAAAATAGGTATACATCACCCATCTTGGGTCGCCAGATACATGGTACATAAATTCAAATACAACTTAATTATACAACAGTCGTGTAAAATACGACAAAACATAGCTGAGTGTTTAAACAAGAATATTGTCATCTAGATAATATCCACACTCAATGTAGTCCTCATTACAATTATTATCACACCATTTCATAGAATAGAGAGGACTACTAAAGCCATTTATCCTAGACCATCACTCTGTTCCCTGACTCGTCCTAGCTATATTCTCATTTCCTGAAGAGAACATTTAAAGAAAGGGTGAGCTCAACTAGCCCAGTAAGAAATATTATGACTAAGATAATGCAGAATAAATTATCATTAGCCTTCAACAATGTTAAACTGATAGAATATAATAGACAACAAGTTTAACTGCAGCAGAACAGACAATCTATTAGAAGAGTCAAATAGAGAATAAAATCTACTATCTTCTATGATTTAAAGGGTTTTTCATCACTTTTATCGCTGAGACTCAGCTTATTAAACTAACCACGTCATCCCTGCACTAAGACCAAGGATATTCATTAGTATCACGACCACAAATTATCCATTCACTACGGGCCAAGAATATTCGTGTTTTCATCAATGGTCATGATCATGCCAACAACTGTCCATCAATGCACTACGGGCCAATGAAGACTTTTACCACATCATTTGTATCATTATGGTCATGACTATACCGAATAATCCCTGGTCATAATCATACCAAGTTCATCTATGCACTAAAGGCCACAGATGACTTTCAACAGAATATAAACATGAGGATGATGACAATGCCATAATAATTCAATAAAACAAGTTCAAGAATTAAATTTTAAAGATTTATAATTAATTTATCCTGAACTCAAAAACATCCAAATTGTCAACATGATACTGCTTTGTGGAGTAAAATTAAAGAATGCTCAGAAGAATATTTCTATGAAAATATACAGGATGAAGCACAAATATCCAGGATATTCTACTAATTTCATGGAGTATAGAAGCCAAAACTTTAACCAAATGAGTATAATAGAATATATGAAACTGCAAATGGATTTTCGCCCGCCATGCGGTAATCCACGTAGACAGATCATTTCCACAATTTAATAAGGAATGAATAAAAAGGATCATTCACCATGCGTGTGGTAACCCACATAGACAGGTTATTCCAACAGAATAATAAAGAATGGAATAATAGTAGAATTCACCATGCATGCGATAGACCACACAGACAGGTTATTCCCAACAGAATAATAAATAATAGAACCAGGTCATGCGAAATCCGCTCAAACAGGATATTCCAACAGAATAATAAAGAATGGAATAATAATAGAATTCACTAGGCATTCGATAGACCGCACAGACAGGTTATTCCAACAGAATAATAAATAATGGAACCAGGTCATGCGAAATCCACACGGACAGGATATTCCAACAGAATAATAAAGAATAGATAACAAAAGAATTCACCAGGCATGCAATAGACCTCACAAACAGGTTATTCAAACAGAATAATAAATAATGGAACTAGGTCATGCGAAATCTGCACAGACAGGATATTCCAACAGAATAATAGAGAATGAAATAACAACAAAATTCATCAGGCATGCGATAGATCTCACAGACGGGTTATTCCAACAAAATAATAAATAATGGAACCAGGTCATGCATAATACGCACAGACAGGATATTCCAACAGAATAATAAAGAATGGAATAACAGATGAATTTTACCATGTATACGGTATTTCGCATAGATGAGTTATTCCAGCATAATAATAAGGAATGGAATAACAATAGCTCTCTTCATGAAAATGAAAGAAATAATACCCCTTACCTCAAAAGAAGACTGAATACTGGAATAGTGAGGTAGCAGACTTCTATTCTTCTTTCTCTCTATAATAATTGCTCTATAGCTTTAGTGAATTGGTGAAAAATAATGAAGGAATGATCTTCTATTTAGAGGAAAATATAGTTTCGATATTTACACGTTTTGGGGCTCGAAATATTATAGTATAATACCTTCCTCTTTTTCTTCATTTTTAATTTAGTCCTGCAAGTATTATCAAACTTGCACCACCTCCCCTAATAGTAAATCATGTGAATCAATATTTTAATCATGTGAATCAATAGTTATAATCATGTAAAAATACGAATTATAGTATAGTACCTCCATCTATACCTCCATTTTTAACTTAGTCATGCAAGTAATATCAATCTTACACCAACTCCCCTAATAGTACAAGAATGTGAATCAATAGTACACACATATGAACAAATAGTTATAATCATGTGAATTAATAGCAATTAATTGCTCATTTATCCGATTAATTACCTGATAAATTCCAGACATCAATTATTATCGAAATAAATGTCGATTTCCACTAACACTAATAATTCCAACACAATGGAACTATTAAATTCATCTTTAATCAACACGAACTTATTCATCATTAATATCATAACTCAAAGAAGAGGCTTTTCGATGAGGATTTCTTCTTTATTGGAGCGCAATTATATGACCAAACCTCTCCTTGATAGAACTTCTAGACATTATAAATATTGCAATTTAATAATATGAATAACTTCGTCGTCTCAATTATTGATTTAATAATATAACATATTATACAGATGATACTGTGACAATAATTGAATCAATAATATGAGAAATATGATGCAACAATTACTGTAGCAATAATTGAGTATAACTGAGTGACTTCTTACGTAAGCATAAATAATCAATATCGTTTGCTACTATGCAACCACGCGTATTACTGTACTTTTACTACTGAGTAGTTCAATAGTTTTAACGGTAACACTCTCGTCGTTATTTTTATAAAATGATAATTTTGTCATTTTCTAACTACGACAATACTTCCGTTGTGGGGTCCACCAATGATTGTGTTGTCGTACGATTATTCCCTGTTAAAACGAATATTCCCCGACCCATTGAATATTATATAACAACTTGCATACTTTGCAAAATTTATAAATACTACCCACAACTATAACACTATCCCAAATCCACACCATAATATTCAAAAAAATATTTCGAAAAAATTAAATCTTTATTCATAAAATTTGGGGTCTTACAATCTCCCCTCCTTATGAAATTTCGCCCTCGAAATTTACATACGTACTTGGTATGTCGAAGAGGTGAGGATACCTTGACTTCATTTCAAATTCTAACTCTTGAGGTATAACCTTTGAGTGTCGAATATGATCCTTCTTATCCAAGATTTTAACATGTATCTCCTCATACGTTAAATCTTCTTCTATCTCGTCCGGTTCTAAATCAATAATGTGGTTCGGGTAGTCCACATAATTACGTAACATCGATACGTGAAAAACGTTATGAACACGCGACATACTTAGCGGTAAAATGAGTCTATAGGCCACAGTTTCTACTCGATCGAGGACTTCAAATGGGCTAACTAAATCGAGGGTTGAGATAACACCTTCTTGATCCTTCTTTTCCACATTCATCAACTTCGAGTGTTTAGCTTGAGTGGCTTTAACTTTATCGATTAAAGTCGATTCTACTCGTATATTTGTTATCTTCACGTGGGTCCCTAGAGTCTTTAACTCTATCTTCATCATTTGTAAGTTATATGAAATGGGTTTTTGTGTTAACAACTTCACACTCATGAACGCATATAATCTTCTACTCAACGCGTCAGCTACCGCGTTCGCTCTTCCACGATGATATTGAATGGTATAATCGTAATCTTTAACAGCTCGAGTCAACGTCTTTGGCGCATTATACGTTTGTTTTGGTTGAAGAAATATTTGAGGGATTTAGAAATGGGTTTTGTACTGGGGGTCAATACAAAATTCGATTTCACGCTCTAGGGTAGGCCAAGAAGTCTTCAAGAATAGGTCAGGAAATTTATTAACAATAGAAATATCATTCAAAACTGTGACTCTCATCCAAGACTTGGATAACACATGTAATGAAGGTTTCTCCTAACAGAGTTTCAACAGATAAGTCAAAGTCTAACTTCTCCGGAGTCAAATTTGAACGTTGAGTGCAAGCAAGAGAGATAAAAGAATGGGTAGAACCAATATCTAATAAGGTATAGACTTCACAAGAATTTATAATTAACTAACCCGTGCTAACTTTGTTCGAGTTACTCGCTTTTTGAGAAGTCACGAAAAATGCTCTTCCTGAAACCACTGACTTTGTTTTGTCTGTATCCGCCTTTGGTGCCACCGTCCCAGCTAGAAAAGACTTCACTATATGATAAAATCGAGCTAAATGACCTTCTCTTCTTGAAATTTCCACTTCTATTATCTTGGCCATGATTACCATCGAAGTGGTTACCATTCTTGGCATGATAATTTCCCACACGATGGTTATCATTGTTTTTATGGTCGTTGCCACCGGTACGATTATTATTGTATTGTTGGTCGTTGCCTTTTGGTTATGTTGACTCATTATTGTGCTCCAATAACTGAGCCCAATTTACAACATATAAATACAAACACTATCACAAAACAAGGGTTAATTGACATATCACATATTATCCCTAAACTCTGACCGACCAATTAAATACCAAATAAACTTAGGTAGGTCATACTAGCGAAGGAATTCCCCGTCTCTCCCCTCCTAGTTCTTGTCTCACATCTCAGCCAGGGATCATATCCCTAAGCTTTGATACCAATTGTGACGCCCCCAAAACAGGTATACATCACCCATTTTGGGTCGCCAGATACATTGTACATAAATAGAAATACAACTTAATTATACAACAGTTGTGTAAAATACGACAAAACATAAGTGAGAGTTTAAACAATAATATTATCATCTAGACAATATCTACACTCAATGGAGTCCTCATTACAATTATTATCACACTATTTCATAGAATAGTGAGGACTACTAAAACCATTTATCCTGGACCATCACTCCGTTCCCCGACTCATCCCAGCTATATTCTCATTTCCTGAAGAGAACAATGAAAGAATGGGTGAGCTCAACTAGCCCAGTAAGAAATATTATGACTAAGATAATGCAAAATAAATTATCATTAGCCTTCAACAATGTTAAACTGATAGAATATAATAGACAACAAGTTTAACTGCAGCGGAACAAACAATCCATTAGAAGAGTTAAGTAGAGAATAAAATCTACTATCTTCTATGATTTAAAAGGTTTTTCATCACTTTTATCGCTTAGACTCAGCTTATTAAATAAACAATGTCATCCCTGCACTACGACCAATGATATTCATTAATATCACGACCACAAATTATCCATGCACTACGGGCCAAGAATATTCGTGTTTTCATCAATGGTCATGTTCATGCCAACAAATGTCCATCAATGCACTACAAGACAATGAGGAATTTTACCACATCATTTGTAACATTACGGTCATGACTATACCGAATAATTCCTGGTCATAATCATACCAAGTCCATCTATGCACTACAGGCCACAGATGACTTTCAACATAATATAAACATGATGATGATGACAATGCCATAATAATTCAATAAAACAAGTTCAAGAATTAAATTTTAAAGATTTATAATTAATTTATCCTGAACTCAAAAATGTCCAAATTGTCAACATGATACTACTTTGTGGAGTAAAATTCAAGAATGCTCAGAAGAATATTTCTATGAAAATATACTAGATGAAGCACAAATATCCAGGACATTCTACTAATTTCATGGAGTATAGAAGCCAAAACTTTAACCAACTGAGTATAATAGAATAAATGAAACTGCAAATGGATTTTTGCTCGTCATGCGGTAATCCACGTAGATAGATCATTTCCACAATTTAATAAGGAATGAATACAAAGGATCATTTACCATGCATGTGGTAATCCACATAGATAGATTATTCCAATAGAATAATAAAGAATGGAATAACAACAGAATTCACCAGGCATGTGATAGACCGCACAGACATGTTATTCCAATAGAATAATAAATAATGGAACCAGGTCATGTGAAATATGCACATACAAGATATTCCAACAGAATAATAAAGAATGGAATAACAACATAATTTACCAGGCATGCGATAGACCGCACAGATAGGTTATTCCAATAGAATAATAAATAATGGAACCAAGTCATGCGAAATCTGCATAGACAGGATATTCCAGCAGAATAATAAAGAATGAAATAATAACATAATTCACTAGGCATGCGATAGACCGCACAGACAGGTTATGCCAACGGAATAATAAATATTGGAACCAGGTCATGCATAATACGCACAGACAGGATATTCCAATAGAATAATAAAGAATGGAATAACGGAAAATTTTTACCATGTATGCGATACTTTGCATAGACTGGTTATTCCAACATAATAATAAGGAATGAAATAACAATAGCTCTCTTCATGAAAATAAAAGAAATAATACCCCTTACCTCAAAAGAAGACTGAATACTGGAATAGTGAGGTAGCAGACTTCTCTTCTTCTTTTTCTCTATAATTTCTCTATATAAGAATTTCTCTATAGCTTTAGTTAATTGGTGAAAAATAATGAAGGAATGAGCTTCTATTTATAGGAAAATATAGTTTCGATAATTGCACGTTTTGGGGCTCGAAATATTATAGTATAATATCTTCCTCTTTTCCTTCATTTTTAATTTAGTCCTGCAAGTATTATCAAACTTGCACCACCTACCCAATAGTAAATCATGTGAATCAATAGTTCAATTATGTGAATCAATAGTTATAATCATGTGAAAATACGATTTACAGTATAGTACATCCATTTATAGCTCCATTTTTAACTTAGTCATGCAAGTATTATCAATCTTGCACCAACTCTCGTAATAGTACAAGAATGTGAACAAATAGTTATAATCATGTGAATTAATAGCAATTAATTGCTCATTTATCCGATTAATTACCCGATAAATTCCAGACATCAATTATTATCGAAATAAATATCGATTTCCACTAATACTAATAATTCCAACATAATGGAACTATCAAATTCAACTTTAATCAACACGAACTTATTCATCATTAATATCATAACTCACAATATTTAACAACCAGATCGTTCCCAAGAAAGAGGGGGCCTTCCGATAAGGATTTCTCCTTATTGGTGCGCAATTTGATGACCAAACATCTCTTTGACAGAACTTATATACATTGTAAATATTGCAATTTAATAATATGAATAACTTTGTCGTCTCAATTATTGATTTAATAATATAACATATTATATAGATGATATTGTGACAATAATAGAATTAATAATAAGAGAAATATGATGCAACAATTACTGTAGCAATAATTGAGTATAACTGAGTGACTTCTTCCGTAAGCATCAATAATCAATACCGTGTGCTACTATGCAACCACGCATATTACTGTACTTTTACTACCGAGTAGTTCAATAGTTTTAACAGTAACACTCTCGTCGTTATTTTTATAAAATGATAATTTTGTCATTTTCTAACTACGACAATACTTTTGTTGTGGGGTCCACCAATGATTGTGTCGTCGTACTAATATTCCCTGTTAAAATGAATATTTCCCGACCAATTGAATATTATATAACAATTTGCATACTTTGCAAAATTTATAAATACTACCCACAACTATAACACTATCTCAAATCCACACCATAAAATTCAAAAAAATATTTAGAAAAAATTAAATCTTTATTCATAAAATTTGGGGTCTTACAGATATGTCGCTCATGCCTACACTTGTAACACACAAACTTACCCTTAAGACCTTTTCCCGGGTGATTCTTTCCGCAATTCTCACACCGCACAACCTGTTTCTTTCCACCTCCTAGCCTATTTATGGTATTCCCAAAATTTTCCCCTTTTCTTTTTCTAGTCTTACTACCATTACTGATTATGTTTACGTATTCTAGACATTTGGCTTAAGCCTAAGAAAAGAAAAGAAAGAAAGGTTGTCAAAGAGATAGTTGAGAGAGACTAGAGTGAGTTGAGAGGAGAAAAGGGTCTGTGAAGTTGTAATTCTCAGAGGTTAGCAAGGATTTTCAAAGCAACCAAAAAGGTATTTTTCCCATAACCTTAATATTGTATTTACATATGTGTTAATATGTTTTATGACATAATTTAAAGTCTCTGTGTTCTTAACTATAGTATAAAGTCTTTATAAAAATTGTCTGAAATCCATATTTTTATAATTGGTGATGAAATCATGTGCATGTGTAGTTGTAATATTATAACTATAGATATATATATATATATATATATATATATATATATATATATATATATATATATGTGTGTGTGTGTGTGTGATTGTATGATGAGCATATACATGTATATGATTGTATGAATTATGATAAAAAAGGAAGATATTGATTTTTACAGTGAATATATATACATATATATATATATATATATATATATATATATATATATATATATATATATATTTAATGGCGTGAGTTTTAATTTTATGTTCTATGAATTCTATTTTTCGAATTTTGCTTTACAACTGAATTGTTGCAATTGAAAGTAGTTGTAATGCTAGAAGTTTATGTTTAGACAAAGAATTGTATGTTAAATTCATTTAAAAGATAGGGATACTATTTTTCAGTGTATGTTCTTATACATGGCTTATGACAGTAACAAATTTGATGGTGAAAGTGTATACGAATTGTAAAAATTGAACTGTGAATTGTTAATTGGGTATGAAATAAAGAAAACTTAGTTCAAAAGAATCAAATTGGTGTATCATTATGATTACAGTGTTCACTGTGTCAAGAAATATCAAAAATGGAGTTTTGGTTTTAAAATATGTTATTCCAGTATTTAATTTTTCTAGAATTATGGTTTAAGTTGTTTTAATTTAGTATTTGTATGCTTGGTGAAGTTTATGTGTAATTTGCATAAGTTATACATATTAATTGGTGTTAGAAATTAAGTCATAGCTTTGTTCTGTGTTTTTTGGGGTGTTCTGTAATTCGGAGCCTTAGCGCCAAGTTTTGCGCCCTAGCTCTGAATTTCGCACCCCAACGCCAAAATCTGTGCCGCAACGCCAAAAATGACCAAAATGTTTGCGCCCCAGCGCTGGAATTCGTGCCCCAACGTCACTGTCTCGCGCCCTAGCACTGGAAAAGTGGTATGGGTCAGACAGTTTTGACCTCCTGTAGTAAAATGGCCATAACGTTTTCATATGAACTCCGATTAAGGTGATTCAAGATGATTCGGAAAGAGGACGAATAGGCCTATAACTTTTATTCTTAAGGTTTTCAATTTGAAATCCTTATGAAGGGTCAAAATAGACATCTTTAGGACTATTGCATATTTGGAGCCAATCGAAGGGCGTCGGGATGCGCGAATGTAAGTGCAATCCTTTGTGTGTTCGTATAACTTAATGATAATGTGTTGGACATGTAATAGGATGTTGTATAAAGTTTTATTGTGTATGAGGTGCAATGACATGATCACTTAAGTAGTTGTAATAAGGCTAAAAAGTAATGTTCATGAAAAGATGCGATGTTGTTTAAACTTAAACTTAGTTAGTAGCTATACTAAAAGTAAGAAAGCATCTCATGAAGGTAATGTTAGTGTAACTAATGTGTATTGTCAATACATAGGATATGTGTAGGACTTGGGGTGGACGTGAGTAGTGATTGTTTAACCTACGCACGAGGCAAGTTCCCTAACCTTTGCTACTTTATTATTCAGCAAGGTTACTTTTCACTGTTATGTTATACTTATGCAAATTCTCTATTTCTAATCTCTTGTTTAACGATTTATTATCATGCAAGTTCTTTAACTCTCATTTATTGTTGAGCAAGTTAGTTAATTGTTGTTTCTATATTCCAATCTAGATTACCTTGGTTATTCAAAATCTGTAAATTTTTTGTAAGAAGTGTGTTTATTTAGCTACTAATAATTGTTGTTTGATTTTCATTCTTCAATGTCATTGTACTATCTTATGTTATTGTACTGAACTCTAAGTTGCTTAGCGATTCTTTACCAAGTCAACTAATCCGTAGTTGATGAATGTTCTAAACTCTAAATTACACTTGAAGTCTACCCAAACCAAACTTCCTTTGGTTTGTTTATGTACTCACACAACTTTGAAAGCATGTTGTCAATGATAACATTTGTTCAACTTAGAAATTGTTAATACTCTAGACCTTATTGATTCATCGATATACCTTGTTCATGAAGATATTATAATCAAACCCTTGAATAGTTATTGGTTTTTATCTCCTTCAACCAGTACTTGGTTGATGAGCGTTCTAAAAATCTAGACTTCTTTTGAAGTTAATTCCCAAACAAACTTCATTTGTTTCGGAACCTGATAATCTAAGCTAAGATGAACAACCCTATATCAGGGGATTATTTTAGAGTAACGCAATAGCATTAAAATGTTTGCGCAATACATAGTTCAAAGGGCTGATCACCTAGAGTACGGGATGATGATCCATATAGTCGTTCAGACTGTTAAAGGTTACAGTAGAAACACCTGTGAACCTAGGACATAAATGATGATTATTGTCTTTTAGACTGTTAAAGGTTAAAGTAGAATTACTTGAAAACCTAGAATAGAGTTCGTGGTCTTGTGACCCTCAGTGTATTCTTTGATGTTGATACCTATTGTTAACTTAAACGTTCATTATTCCTTTGAACTCATAGCTGTTGAATTAAATTTTCTTGTTTCGGTAAGAATACTTTACCATTGAAAGCTTAGTTAATTATCATTCATAAAATGTTATTGTATATCATCCTTCTTGTGGGAAATTGTTTGCTCACTCTTGCACAAAACAATATAGATGAAGTTAAGAAGTTTGAAGAGCTTTCTACAAGAAAAGACAAGGGCAAAGTGCTTGATTAGACGAAAACGTTTAATTTATATTTTATTTATGAAGCTTATGTAATAGATTTAATTATGATTATGTTTTAGTTTTTCGCTAATGATTGTAATAAAGGTTAGATGACCTGGGATTTATTTGAGATTATGTAACCCTTTGGTGGGAGATTTATTGTTTAAGTTTTTGAGTTTAATTATATCCTTTGTTTATGGGTAGTTAGTTATGATTTAATTGGACAGTGAACACAAAATATGTGGGATTGAGGTGCCCGGATTTGGGGGTGTCTCAAGTTGATATCAAAGCCTTAGGTTATAAACCTTAGGCTATAACCTTCTAGGAAATCAAAAATATAGAGGTGATAAACTCTTATCGAGTTGTTAAGGAGGAAGTAATAAAATACTTATATGTTTATGTGTTAATGACTTATGTGCTCGCAAGTACTTAGTAGTAGCAAGTATTATACACATTAGTTGTGGGGTTGTTAAACTTTGTTGTCGAGAAATGAAAAGGTCTAGTGGTAAAGCACTAAGCCATATTAGCGCAAGAAGATGTCACGACTCAAGACCTTACTACACAATTTGTAGATGTAGAGCGGATATTAGCTCAGTCAGAATATTAAAGAGGATAGTTATTAGTTGGGAATGAGATTGCACAGGAATGACTGGGAAAAGAAGTCAGCAAAGCGTGTGAGAGCTGAAGACACGAGGGTGAAGGCTTCTAAATGCATAGATCGTGTTGAAGACAAGTTGAAGAAGGCCAAGCGAATGATGGAACTTAGAATTTAGTATTCTATTTTCTATATAGGTTGAGATTTATTTTTGGTATTTGATAGATCATCAATGGTTCGTATCATGGAGCAAGATGAAGTTGTACAATGTGGATTGTTCTTGTAGATTGCAAGAAAAACATTAAGATTATTTATAAATCACGATGAAAATTATAAAATGTAAATCCTGACTTTTGAAATAAATAGTGAGATATGATGAAGTAATCCTAAAATTTTATTATTACAGGTATAAATAGCAGTGAGGTTATTTTGTGATGTGGTGATGTAATAAACGAATAAATACATCGTTATTTATTGTCTATAAGTGGTTAAGAAAAGTTTGAAAATTTTAATGCGTGTGTGAACAATGATCTAATGGCATAAGTTTTAAACAGTAAGATTCCGCCTAGAAGAAGATAGCAACATCAGCAGAGACCCATGGAATATGCATACAATAGGTAAGCTAACGGAAATCCAGTGCCACAATTGGTGAATTTTCTGGTGGGAGCACTGGCAAATCAACTGAATTTCTGGCTATACAATCAAATCTCGATGTTCCAACCAAATTCATTCACAATAGAGCTGGAAAGAACGATTGCTGTAGACAGGGAAGGTAATACACTGGCATATAATCAAGAGCAGAGGGGAAGGAAGAGTGCAGATGATAAGGTGGATGATAGTTATACTGGTAACACCTGGAAAAGAAAGTGGGACAATAATATTAACACTGAAAATCAGCAAGGGAAGGAAAAGAAGAAGGTGGAGGCGTGTAGCAACTGCGGAAAGAAACATGTAGGTGGTTGTTTGAAGGGAAAAATGGTGTGCTTTAATTGTGGTTTGAAGGGATGAATTGCGCTAAAGTATTCAAGACCGAGGAAGGGAGCCTGTTCACGTGTGGATCGAAGGAGCACTTGGCTCGAAAGTGCCCAAAGAAAGCTGTAGGAAAAGCAAGTGGAAGCAAAGGGGGCAGTGGCAAACTGGTTATTGTGGAATCAGCTCCGCCGAGTCGACCAACTGAACAATCATCCAACATTAAGATCCAGGACGCAATGCAAGGTATAGTTTCGATCAATTATCTATACGGCTGCGAGTTAATTAATTCATGTGCCACTTGATAATTTTGTCTGATGAATTCGTTTAGAAACTAGATTCGCTCCGGGAAGAGTTAGACTGTTCCCTAAATATGGAAAGTGTGAATATTGATTCTTTTAAGTTGATGTGTAGAATTTCTGTATTGGAATTAATATGGCACCTGTGATGTCTCTACCAGATAATACAGGAATGTTGTGTTGTATAGCGACGCATCTTATAATATACTAGGCTGTGTGTTTAGGCAGAACAGCAGGGTCATTTCATATGCCTCGCGTCAGTTAAAATTTTTATGTGAAAGGATATTCGACTCACGATTTAGAATAGAGGTATTATTGGTTGCCCTGAGGATATAATGATATTATTTTTGGATAGTAGTGTGAGATATAAACAAACCATAAGTGTCTAAAGTATATAGGGGTATTTAAGCGTGCATTGAAGTGATAGTAGGAGTTGATCAAGGATTATGAATGCAAAATCCTAAACGACCGTGGTTGCCGACATCTTAAGAAAAAGGTAGGAGTTATTTTTATTAACTGTGCAAGTTGGTATCATAATAGAAATGACTAATTTGTGGTAGGAGATAAGATATATAAAAAGTCAGAGGAGAAGCTGTTCAGGTGGAAAATCGTACAACTTTGCTAGACAGAGTAAAGGAAGAGTAGCTCCAAGATGAGGGCGTCAATTTCAAAATCGATACTGAAGGATAGTTGAAAGTAGAAGGAAGAAACTGGGTTTCGCTAATATTAGGAATTGAAAAAAAAAATATGCATAAAATTTATATGTTAAATTAACTAGGAAGCACAAAATATATATATATATATATATATATATATATATATATATATATATATTGCCTTCGATAAGACTATTGGTGGCAAGATATGGTGATAGATTTTATGGTATGTCGAATTTAGCATTTTACCTATCAAACAGTGTGTGAAGTTGTATGTTAACGAAATTGTTTCAAGGAACGATGTTTCAGTGTCAATTGTGTCGAATTGAGATTCGTGATTCACATCGAATTTTCAGAAAGGTTTGCAAGAACGTGTGGAACGCAATTAGAAATAAGTATGTCATATCGTTTGCAAATCGATTGCCAAACTAAAAGGAAATCTAGACATCGGAAGGCATGCTACGAGCACGAGAAGTTTTTGATAATGTCATTCGAGGAATCAACATTGAGCAAGTTATAGGCAAGTTAAAAATAATTTAAGAGTAAGGTAATGTTAGGTGGGATTTCAATTGAGGACTCATATGGTGACTAAGTCGTACAAACCTTTGTATGGGCAGAGATTTTTTGCATATACTTGGTTTATCACATTGATAATCATTGAAATATCGGTATCGCGCTATTAATGGATGTGTAGTGGAAAGGTGATTATTTTCTCATGTATATATTTTATAGTTAGAGGTTGTTAAGATTAGGTTAGATGATATTAAGATTAGGTTCAGTTCTTAAACTAAAACATATGGTAAGTTCGTGACTCATAATCATATGGTATGTTTTGAATCCCTCAGCGAATGGACGCCTATGGTCTGACTTGGATAAGTTCCTAAACTCATATAATTATGGCAAGTTACTGAATTTCCAAAGTGTGATAAGTTAGATGAACTATTTTGGGTATAATACAGTTATGGTGTAGGAAGCATTGATGAAGCTGAAAATATGGTTTTGAGGTAGCCTTACCTCTATAGTTAGAGCGCATTCGTAATGTTGTTCATGTTTCGGTGATATGATCGAACAAGCTCGACTGCAATCATGTGACCAAGTACGAAATGTTATGGTTGTTCTACCAGGAAATTTCTATCTAGATAGTTAACAGAAAAGAACAAATGCTTAAGGGTAAGGTAATACCTTCTGTGAAGGTGATATGGAGGAACCACAGCGTCGAAGATGCTACGTGGGAACTCGAAACTAAAATGATGAAGAATTACCCTGAGTTATTTGTTTAATCTATGCCTTCGATTCTGGGGACAGAATATTTTTAAGGAGGAAAGAATGTGACGAACGAATTATTTGAGTTGTGACTCTGGGGACAGAATCCTTGTAAGGAGGGAAGGATGTAACAATTCGGAATTTTAAGTGGTAATTTTGAATATTTATTTAAGTATATAAATATTCAATTGATGTGTTTATTGTTGAATAAAATTTTGTTTAGTTATTTGTTTGATTTGATTTGATTAATTATTTATGTGCTAAGTAAATAATTAAGGAGCTGAGAAAATTAATTGTTATGAGATAACATTCTAATTTAATTAATAAATTAAGTTAGAGAGTTTATAATAATGAAATGGATTATTATAATGTTGTAATTTAATTTAGTAAATTAAGTGTGACCATAAACTATATTATAAATGGTTTATTAAAATAAATTAAATGAGTTTAATTTAGTTTTGCCAAACAAGGCTTAAATATATTAAGTCTTTAATTTTTAAAGAGTTTTGCCAAACGGAGCCTTATGGCTTTTGGGTTTTTTTGAATTTTAAATTTTAAATAATATAAATAAAATAATCAAATAATAAATAAAATATATTTATAATCTATATGTTATATTTTGTAATCGATATTAGGTATTAGGCTTATTATGGCCATATCAGTTTCTTTTATTTTACGCTTGATTATGTTTACGTATTCTAGACATTTGGCTTAAGCCTAAGAAAAGAAAAGAAAGAAAGGTTTTCAAAGAGAAATTTGAGAGAGACTAGAGTGAGATGAGAGGAGAAAAAGGTCTGTGAAGTTGCAATTCTCAGAGGTTAGCAAGGATTTTCAAAGCAACCAAAAAGGTATTTTTCCCATAACCTTAATATTGTAATTACATATATGTGTTAATATGTTTTACGACATAATTTAAAGTCTTTGTGTTCTTGACGATAGTATAAAGTCTTTATAAAAATTGTCTGAAATCCATATTTTTATAATTGGTGATGAAATCATGTGCATGTGTAGTTGTAATATTATAACTATATATATATATAGGTGATTGTATGATGAGCATATACATGTTTGTGATTGTATGAATTATGATCAAAAAAGAAGAAATTGATTTTTACAGTGAATATATATATACATATATATATATATATGTATGTATTTAATGGCGTGAGTTTTAATTTTATGTTCTATGAATTCTATTTTTCGAATTTTGCTTTACAACTGAATTGTTGCAATTGGAAGTAGTTGTAATGCTAGAAGTTTATGTTTAGACAAAGAATTGTATGTTAAATTCATTTAAAAGAAAGGGAAACTGTTTTTCAGTGTATGTTCTTATGCATGACTTATAACAGTAACAAATTTGATGGTGAAAGTGTATACGAATTGAAAAAATTGAATTGTGAATTGTTAATTGGGTATGAAATAAAGAAAACTTAGTTCAAAAGAATCAAATTGGTGTATCATTATGATTACAGTGTTCACTGTGTCAAGAAATATCAAAAATGGAGTTTTGGTTTTAAAATATGTTATTCCAGTATTTAATTTTTCTAGAATAATCGTTTAAGTTGTGTTAATTTTGTATTTGTATGTTTGGTGAAGTTTATGTGTAATTTGCATAAGTTATACATGTTAATTGGTGTTAGAAATTATGTCATAGCATTGTTCTATGTTTTTTTTGGGATGTTCTGTAATTCGGAGCCTTAGCGCCAAGTTTCGCGCCCTAACTCTGAATTTCGCGCCCCAACGCCAAAATATGCGCCTCAGCGCCAAAAATGACCAAAACGTTTGCGCCCCAGCGCTAGAATTCTTGCCCCAACGCCACTGTCTCGCGCCCTAGCGCTGGAAAAGTGGTATGGGTCAGACAGTTTTGACCTCCTGTAGTAAAATGGCCATAATGTTTTCATATGAACTCCGATTGAGGTGATTCAAGATGATTCGGAAAGAGGACGAATAGGCCTATAACTTTTATTCTTTAAGGTTTTCAATTCGAAATCGTTATGAAGGGTCAAAATAGACATCTTTAGGACTGTTGTGTATTTGAAGACAATCGGAGGGCGTCGGGATGCGCGAATGTAAGTGTAATCCTTTGTGTGTTCGTATAACTTAATGATAACGTGTTGGACATGTAATAGAAAATTGTATCAAGTTTTTATTGTGTATGAGGTGCAATGACATGATCACTTAAGTAGTTGTAATAAAACCAAAAAGTAATGTTCATGAAAAGATGTGATGTTGTTTAAACTTAAACTTAGTTAGTAGCTATACTAAAAGTAAGAAAGCATCTCATGAAGGTAATGTTAGTGTAACTAATGTGTATTGTCAATACATAGGATATGTGTAGGACTTGGGGTGAACATGAGTAGTGATTGTTTAACCTACGCACGAGGCAAGTTCCCTAACCTTTGCTACTTTATTATTCAGCAAGATTACTTTTCACTATGATGTTATACTTATGCAAATTCTCTATTTCTAATCACTTGTTTAACGATTTATTGTCATGCATGTTCTTTAACCCTCATTTATTGTTGAGCAAGTTAGTTAATTATTGTTTATATATTCCAATCGAGATTACCTTGGTTATTCAAAATCTGTAATTTTATTGTAAGAAGTGTGTTTATTTAGCTACTAATAATTGTTGTTTGATTTTCATTCTTCAATGTCATTGTACTATCTTACGTTATTGTACCAAACTCTAAGTTGCTTAGCGATTCTTTACCAAGTCAACTAATCCTTAGTTGATGAATGTTCTAAACTCAAAATTACCTTTGAAGTCTACCCAAACCAAACTTCCTTTGGTTTGTTTATGTACTCATACAACTTTGAAAGCATGTTATCAATGATAACATTTGTTCAACTTAGAAATTGTTAATACTCTAGCCCTTATTGATTCATCGATATACCTTGTTCATGAAGATATTATAATCAAACCCTTGAATAGTTATTGGTTCCTATCTCCTTCAAACAGTACTTGGTTGATGAGCTTTCTAAAAATCTAGACTTCCTTTGAAGTTAATTCCCAACCAAACATCCTTTGGTTCGTAACCTGATAATCTAAGCTGAGATGAACAACCCTATATCAGGGGATTATAATAAAGCTACGCAATAGCGTTAAAATTTTTGCGCAATACATAGTACAAAGGGCTGATCACCTAAGGTACGGGATGATGGTCCATATAGTCGTTTAGACTGTTAATGGTTACAGTAGAAACACCTATGAACCTAGGACATAAATGATGATTATAGTCTGTCAGACTGTTAAAGGTTAAAGTACAAATACTTGAAAACCTAGAATAGAGTTCGTGGTCTTGTGACCCTTAGTGTATCCTTTGATGTTGATATCTATTGTTAACTTAAACGTTCATTATTCCTTTGAACTCATAGTTGTTGAATTAAATTTTCTTGTTTCGGTAAGAATACTTTACCATTGAAAGCTTAGTTAATTATCATTCATAAAATGTTATTGTATATCTTCCTTCTTGTGGGAAATTATTTGCTCACTATTGCACAAAATAATGCAGATGAGGTTAAAAAGTTTGAAGAGCTTTCTACAAGAAAAGACAAGGGCAAAGTGCTTGATTAGAGGACAACGTTTAATTTATATTTTATTTATGAAGCTTATGTAATAGATTTAATTATAATTATGTTTTAGTTTTCCGCTGATGATTGTAATAAAGGTTAGATGACCTGGGATTTATTTGAGATTATGTAACCCTTTGGTGGGAGATTTATTGTTTAAGCTTTTAAGTTTAATTATATCCTTTGTTTATGGGTAGTTAGTTATGATTTAATTGGACAGTGAACACAAAATCTGTGAGATTGAGGTGCCCGAATTTGGGGGTGTCATAGGTAATCCATTCTGCATATCTTGAGCATTCATATTCACCAAATTTTGTGTCGAGTCTGGTTGTCCTCCAGCTTTGTTGACAGGTTCTTCTGCCTTTTGGTTTTGTTTTCTTCTTGGCGGCATTATCTGATTAAATAAAATCATGTTCATCTAAAAAATTTCGTAATACTTTTCATAGCATAGCACATACTGCTTTAAACATCAGTTATCCCTTTGTGACACAAAAGTCGGGAATCGCTACCACAACTTATACAAAAGTCTAGAATATTACATTACACCCACATACTTGTCGTATACGCATCATAAATCATACACATTCAAATAAATACTACTTATTCCTTACGCCTTGACTAAGGATCAATTGCTTAGCATTCTATATATTCCTATTATCCTTAATAATCCATTCTCACATAACTATACCAAGTTCGTCAAACCTTTCACACATTATAAGTTCAGGAACTTACCACAATTATATGAGTTTAAGAACTTGTCCTAGTCAGACCTTTGGCGTCCATTCGCTAAGGGGTTCAAAAATTTCATATAAATATGAGTCATGAACTTACCATAAGTATGAGTTTTAAGAACTCGAGCTTAACTTTATATTCTCTAACTATATTCTACCTATTAGTTATACTATCGTTTTTGGGTCCGGTATTACATTTTCCAGCATAATCACCTCACTAGGGTTACTTTCAAGGTGAGCTTCTATTTCAATTATTTACTTTGATATTAGCTCGATTATTGAGGTTGAATCCTTCTTTATGATCTGAGGGTATCCTAATCCTTTCTATCCGACATTAACACATATAAACTGTCTTGATTA
Source organism: Panax japonicus (assembly GCA_020205505.1). NCBI lineage: Eukaryota > Viridiplantae > Streptophyta > Magnoliopsida > Apiales > Araliaceae > Panax > Panax japonicus. The sequence goes on along the minus strand of CM035102.1, from coordinate 45,690,740 downwards.
GCACGTAGTATATACACACAACAGTAATAATTTTATATAAGTTATCTTTTATTTTATTTAACGATGAATTTATTTCGTTCATCTCCTTTTAAACTCTAAATGAGTTATTTATTTTTTCAACGTTTTTCTCTTTTCTAAGGTTATAGCCTAAGGTCTATCCCACCTAAGGTTTCTAACCCTAAGCTCTGATACCAACTTGTAAAGCCCCCATATCTGGGTACTTCAAACCCGAACTCGGTGCTTCACGATACCATTTCTATGAGCGGAATTAATACTAATAATAATAAAAATAATATAAATATCATACTTAATTTACATACATCAGAGTCTAATCCCAAGTACGCAACCTTTACTAGAATACATTACATGATAGATAATAAATATCATTGTCTTAATACTGTCTAACTCTTACAAAAGATAACATAAGATTATTCTGATTGCTTTCCTTTTCCCTTGTTCTGGCCTGAACATTCTGGTTGATCATTCCTAGCTGAAAATATTTAAATTAAGCAAGGATGATCATATGATTTCCCAACAAATAATAACAATTATAGATATACTTAGCTGAAAGAATTAAATGTTTTCTTTGTACATCACTTCTACAACGAATTAATAGTTGTGAAGTAAACTGAACCGATAATACTAACATAACAATTCTATCTCAACTTTTTGAAACTACGTATTGACTATATATATATAGGGTTAGTTAACATACTATGAACATTGTTTTTAATTTTCGAATAGGTTTAGCAGAACTTCATCCGTAAACCGTCATAACTTACGGGCTTGAGGGTGATCATCCCAATGTGCCCTGTATTGATCAATACTACATACAAGAAAGATATTATCGTTCACTTTGTCCGCCTTGGCGCATAAAATTTTTCCCATGTTCAGGATGTTCATACTTAGTCAGGAATCCGAACCGAAATAATTTGATTGGATACAAAAAGGATTTATCATATTCAACGATATTTCTAAATCTGTGTCTAGTTGATCAAATAGCTTAGAGGTATATATATATATATATATATATATATATATATATATATATATATATATATATATATATATATATATATCAACATGTGATTAGATACAATGATTATCCAAGTGGGGACACGTGTATAACCATGTTTAGAAATTAACAAACAGAATATATATCTGAATTACCATATACTAACATGTTGATAAACAATGATCGGGTATAGAATATATCACAATAGGGTTAATAATCTAGCATAATAATAATATAATTCTGAAACTTTCTTACTCATATCCATTGCATAAAGGAAATGTAAAGGTAGGATACTTGCCTGGTCCGCTACTTACAATACGCAACTTAGTTTTATCTTTTATACCGAAACCTATCATTAATAAGATCATTCTATCGATTAGAATCACATATCATAACACATAGTACTGCTTATTGCAGTCAACACATAACATAATCACATTGTCACACATGTTTCACAGTCATTAAATCACAAACAAACACATATACAAACACATTATGTAAGCCTAGATCAATTTTTGAAACCTGTCAGCGTACCGACGACTTTATCTGGTAATTATCGAGTCTAAGGTTGTGTTTGATTACCTCTTATTAGGTCTTAATGGATTTGCCTCTGATTCGGTCAGAGGCAAATCTTGTTTGGCAATTTTTTTTTTACCTCTTAATAGCTCTTAATTGGTTAGATATAAAAATAAATATATAGTATTCAGAGGATCCTCTGAGCGAGAAATTTTTTTTGAGACAATAATAACCTCTTCCGTCTGTCTTTTATCCCAAATCAAACCTAGATCATCATTTTTCTCCTTCAAATCGCTGATGCTGCTTTTCTCTATGTCTTATTTCACCGGTAATCTTCTCTTCCTTCTCTATCTATTGTTTACGCCGGTAATCGCTGAATCTCTACTTTTTAGTTTACCGTTTATGAAGCTACCCTTCTCCTTATTTTTTTTAAACCCAGTTCTCTGTAAAATCTTCTCTTTTTCTGCAATAAAACTTAATTTGAAGATTTCTCAGTAGGTTTTATCCCTCTCTATTTTGCAAATGGTTGTTTGTTTTTCTTTTTGGAATGGAAATGATTGTTCTTGGTGGACTTTAGTGGCAACAGAGTTGGATTATATGTTTCAGATCTCAATTCCCAATTTGTTTTGTCTTGAATTTATTTGTTTATATGATTTTTAAGTAGTGGGTTGTGTTTATATGGGATGATTGCTTTGTGGGTGAAGGATTAGTTGTTACTGCAGAGTGGAGTCTGTAATAAGAAGAACAAATCCTAATTTTATACTCTGTCTTTTATCATTCCTCAATCTCTCATCATTTTCCTTTTTTTCTATCACTTTTGTATCACACCATATAAATAATTAATTCACTTTTTGTAAAGTCATTGATAATTGCCACACATATAATGGACAACCATGAGTTATTTATTTATTTATTTATAATTTGTCAACCAAATAGTATACATAAACAATATAAGTTTACATGTTTCTATGTGATAATGAAGACACACTTGGGTATTTGGAGACACATTTTCTGGACGATGCATTTATTATTTTGAGCCTCTGTTCTGATAGTTCTGAAATAAATATGCAACTTATGTCTAGCATATCTTATTGTTGTGCTACCTTGCAAGTTATGGTAATGTTTCTGTAAAAGAGTGTACTTTCTTATAATTGTACTGGCTGCAATAATTAACTTATTGACTGTCATACTCAATAATATACTAGAATACATTGTGACAAAAATATAACTTATATCTTCCAAAATTTGTATTTGTACTGTTTACAATGAAATTCTGCTTTGCAGTCAAGTGTTATGAGAATGACTATGTAGCATATGCTTGATGGTTGATAGAATTTGAAATTTATAAACTGTGAAGTTTATATAAGTGCCCATTCTAGAATACAGCTCCTCCTAACACCCACATCCTGTTTCATAATCCATATTTTACTTATGCTCAACTTCTTAGGTTATTTACTATTTGATTTTGGTACTACTTTTTATAATCTATGTACTTTAGGTATGGAACAAACCAATGAAACTCAAAAACCAAAAAGGATTAGAGTGAGTTGGAGGACGGAATCACTAGTGAAAACTTGTTTAGAAGCATGTATTCGTGAGGTTGTGGAAAATGGTAGGGAAGGTGCAAGCCTCAAGCCACAATCATGGAGAAAGGTAGGAGAAATACTAAAAAGATACCTACAACATGATTGTGGATCAAAAACAAATGAAGAATCTTTTTGACTACTTGCGAGGAAAATATGGTGCATGGTGCAAACTTAAAAGTAAGACAGGAAATGTATATGACCCGTCAACGAATAGGTTCAACCTTTCTGATGAGGAATGGATACAAGAGATAATGGTGTATTTTTAATATTTTTACATTTTAAGTTAATTAGTAATAGTCCTTAAAAATATATTATAACATGTTGAACTTACTGTTTGAATACAGGCAAATAAAATGGTAGAAACATTGAAGACCTCACCTCTAATCTTCCCCGATCTTTGTATTACATTATTTGTTGGAACTGCGGCAACGAGACTTGATAGTTGGGGTCCTAGTTGTGAAAGAGGTAGGACTAATGATACACCTTTGGACTTGGTGGTTGTTAATCACGAGGACATTCCATTTAGCACCCAGGGTCAAGGGTTGTCTATTCCATCTCCTAATGCATCAACTCCCGGTAAACAATCTCATGCTTTCGCTCCTAGCTTTGAGGGAGAAAGACCAAAGAAAAAAAGCTAAGCGTTCATCTAAACAAACCTATAACACTAACCTAGATGAAGAGATGTCCAAGGCCTTAAAACTCATTGTTGAAAAGAATAGTGGACCTTCTGTGAAAGAATGCAAAGATAAGTTGGAAGAACTTGGCTGGGGAGCAGAAAATCCACTAAACAAGATGGCTCTTGTAATATTTTGTGAGAAGCCAAGCTATAGAGAAGCATGGATGATTTTAAAAGAAAATGAGGTTGAAAATTGGGTTATGATGGTTTCACGCAAGTTAGGATATATTTTTTAGTTGTTGGTATTATGTTGGTGGGTATATTTGCGACTAGCTAATTTGATATTTTTGGGTACAAACTTCTTATCTTAGGGGCAAGCTAATTTGATATTTTTGCGATATAAACTCTTGTATATATTGGGGCTAATTTGGTAGTTATGAATGTGATATATGCTATTACTAATTATGGATGTAATATTTGCTATATATGACTTTGAACTTCTTAAGTTAAATTATGGATGTGATATTTGCTATTACTTTGACCATTCCAATAAATTTTTTCTTTTATTAATTGTTATAGTATTTTAAAATTGTTATATTTTATATAGGTAATATGGATATTAAGGATCAAATTTTATGTTTGCTGATTATATATTGATATTTGAAAAGACGGTCTTCATGGAGAATACCAAGGATTATAGATAATACTTCGGCATTGAGCAGGCATGCTTAAGCATTAGAGTTATTAAATGGATCAAATACACAGTGTCGAGAATTGATGTGTCTCTCTCGTGATGCATGTGTACATCTATGTGAACACTTTAAGGAAAAACAATGGGTACACAATAGTAAACATATAACAGTTGAGGAGAAGATGAAAATATTCTTAACTATGATAGGCCATAATGAACGCTTTAGAGTTGTAAAATACAGATTTCAACATTCTACCCAAACAATACATAGATATTTTCATGAGGTGTTAAATGGAATGATTGAGTTTTCCAAAGAAATTATAGTGCCTACATCATTTGATGCAAATCCCGATATTCCAGGGAACCATAAAAATTTACGACAAATATTTTCGGTAAATGACATGTAAATTCTTTTTTTCATTTATTCCATACAATAAAATACTTTGAGATCTTTAAATTTTTTAATATAGGGTGAAGTAGGTTCATTAGATGGTACTCTTGCACTTGGAGTTGTTCCTGTTACTCAACAAACGCATTATAGAGGAAGAGGACGAGGTGAATGTTATCAAAATATTTTAGGAATATGTGATTTTAACATGATATTCACATTTGTTTGGGCCGGATGGGAAGGCATTGCACATGACTCACGAGTGCTAAAGGAAGTTGTGTTTGATCCATCTTCTAGTTTTCCATTTCCTCCCCCGGGTATATATTACAATTTCTTTTTATCATTTTCAATTATTATTTATTTTTGTCATAAAATTTTATCATTCAAGTTATTAATAATAATCATTATTTTTTGTCTCAATTACAGATAAATATTATCTTTGTAATGCTGCATACATAAACACTCGAGGATTTTTATCTCCATATCGCAATACAAGGTATTGGTTAGCTGATTTTTGACGCAGACACGCTTTGAATAAAGAGGAAAAATTCAACCATGCTCATGCACAACTCAAAAATGTTATCGAGCGTGCTTATGGTGTGTTGAAAGCAAGATTTCTAATTTTAAAACGAATGGCTCCTTACCCTTTTACAATACAAAAGGATATAGTTATCGCTTGCTTCGCAGTCCATAATTTCATAAGGAGGCATAACATTGAGGATGAATTGTTTGTTCAATATGATCGAGATAACATGTTTGACGATGAAGTGGAGCAAACTGAAGGAAACGAAGAAGAGGGACAAGATGAACCATAATGGGGTGATCAAGGCGTAGAATTTATGGTTAATCTACGTGAACAAATTGCACTTCAACTCTTAACAACTGTTTGAAGTTAATTTAATTTGTATGGTTGAATTATTATGCTATGTTGATATTTTTGGGACATGATACTATGTTTGAAGTTAATTTAAATTGTATATTTTTGGGACATGATACTATGTTTGAATTATTATGCTATGTTGATATTTTTGGGACATGATACAAGTGTTCAGGTCTTAACACTCAGTTTTATCAAACACCACCTAAGACTCTATATCAAAGTTCAATATCTATTTAAACTGTTTAAATAACAATAATATCATTTTTAAATGACTTACAATAATTTTTAAACAATTATTATAATTTATTCTAATTTTTTTCAAACACCGGAATCATTATAAAATAATTTAAATATCAAATAATTTTATTATCATTAATATTTAATTAATATTAAATTATTAATAAAACCATTATCAAAATATTAAAGTTATTTATAATAACTCAAAATATTTTAAAAACATTTATATTACCCTTAAATGATTTTTAAAATATTTAAAAATTATTTTTAAATAATTACCATTAATATTTAAGTGTTAATGTACTATTTATCCAAATATTAAAAGTCATTAATTATAACTTAAAATATTTTGAATTCATTTATATCCTTTTTAAATGATTTTTAAATTAATAAAACTATTTATTTAACAAAAATCATTAAATAAATCTAATATCCTTCATATTACATTATTATCATTAATATTGAGTTATTAATGAAATTATCCTTTAAATATTAAAAGTTATGTTTTATAACTTAAACTATCTTTAAACATTTTATTTTAATTTAAAATGAATTTTCTAATATTAAAAAGTATTTCTAAATTACTTTATTTAATAAAATTATTAAATAAATCTAATATCCTTAATATTAAAATATTAATATTTTTCATGACAAAATATCAAAAGTTATATTTTATAACTTAAAATATTTATAACCTTTAAATTATTTTAATAAATTTTAAATCATTAATTCTATTTTTCATCATTTATTTAATACATTTATTAAATAACTTAATCATCATTAATATTCATTAATTAATGAAATTCAATACAAAAACATTAAAAGTTACATATATAACTCAAAAAATATTTTTAAACACTTTATTCTTATTTACATTGATTTTTATAACATTAAAATCATTTTTATCTAATTCATTTAATACACTAATTAAATAAATTAAATATTATTAATACTTAAATAATTATAAATATTAATGAAAAATTTCCCAAATAATTAAAAGTTATTTTTAATAATTTAAAATAATTTTTAAAACTATTTTTGTACTTTTTATAATTTATTTTCTATTTTAATCAATTTTCATAAATTAATTAATTAAATTAACTAAGTTTGTCGCTAAAGCCTTTGGCGACAGAAAGCGTCGCCTTAGGTGTTCTTGAGGCTCAAGAACATTAAGGTCAGTGATCGACTAGTCATGTTTGACCAATCATACATGTCAGGTTATGAAATTTCTGGGCATGTTATAACTTTGATCATGTACTACTAATGTAATACTACATGACAAAACAACTAACAAGATCATACAACATAACAATAAGTAGATATGTCCCTTCAAACTCACTGTCAGGGCTTTTACGGTTTTCTGGGTTACCCAAAAACCCAGTCAGCCTCGAGGGTCCGATTTGAAGCTCAAATTTCTATAGGTTCTGGTCATTAACAAGTTGATGTTATGGTTCATGCTTATAGTGTATATGACAAGGTACACTTAACATTCATCAGATCAATCAAACTACAATATAATCGTAATCTAGCATCCGGTCAAACGTTGTCAGAGAGGTTGTTCTTCCTCTTTTCTGGAAATTCTAGAAATGCAAAATCAGTGCAAGTGGCCTACTTTGACCACTTTATACGATCGATCTATTAATTTTTTATGGAATCTTAAGGCATGAGTCTACAGTACAAACAACAGTCTACACGTTGATTACAATAACAACAACAAACAACATAAAAAATGACAGATCAAGGAGCATAAACATGTTGTCAAACACTGAAATCAATTTCTGGGTTACCCAAAATCATACGCGGTCATGGTCGGTCAACTGACTTTGACCAACAATAACTTGCAATATATACCAGATCTAAGTCTGATTCTTGATCCAGATAAAAGACTACATATCTGACTACAACTACAAACTTTCAAAACACAAAACTCATTAAAGATCACAGAGATATAAGGCCTGACATTTGATTGTCAAACATCCAAAACAAAATTTCTAGATTTTGCAAATCTTCAAATCCGAGCATCTAGATGTTATGGATCTAACATCTAGCAACACAGATCACTTTTTTAGACTCCATACAACATATTTAACACAAAAATTTTAACATCTAACACAAGATTAAAGATCAGATTTTCATTAGGGTTCATACCTTTAAGTGAGTAAATCTGATTTCTATGCTTCTGATTTGATATTGGTGTTTGGGGGGGCTTGATTTGGGAACTGGTCCACTACTAAATTTCGATGGTTTTTGAGAGAGAGAGAGAGAGAGAGCTTGGTTTAGTATTTGATCATAAAAGAGGCTTAGAAATGAATTTTCTGTCTCTTAGTCTACATGTATATCTTGTATACTATGAATTTGGTTGATTGTAATGGCTGCTGGTTGTAGTCTTGTAGGTTCATAGCTTTAAACTAGGGTGGCTAGCAAGATTTTTCTAGATTTGCTAACAATAATTCATCAAATGGGACAAAAAGAGTAAAATGGTCATTTCTATTTTAATTTCAAGGTATTTTTGTCCAAGGTACTTGAATCTAGGGTTTAATCACTAGATTTTAGAACTTAAAGTTTCTCAAATAATTACTAAGGTTTGAAAAATTAAAATTAAAGTGTAATAAAATTTTAATTAAACACACTAATTTAAAATTAGGGTTTTTAATAGGAAAATTAGGGTTTAAATATTAGGGTTCCTTAATATTATTAGGGTTCCCAAATTAACAATTAGGGTTTCCTAATTAACATTATAATTTACTAAAATAATAATCAGGGTTTTTAAATTTAGCAAATTAGGGTTTTCAAAATAATAATTAGGGTTTCTCCTAATTACAAAAATTCTATAATACACGGTATAATACATATAACACAATTACTACTCAGTCTTGAACTCACAACTAAGTTTAACAATTAGGGTTTAACAACATGATATAAGGGTTATGACATAATTTACCATAATTGACCAACCATTATCAGTCTACACATATACAACACATATTTATAGCACTGAAAAATCAAAATATAATTAATATTATATTATTATTCTCATCCCTTGATTAAAATCCAAATTTAGGGTTTGGATTCCATATCTGGTTTATCTTTCATATACAACATTAATAATTAAGTTAAAATAATCAACTTAAATATGTTGAACAAATTCATATAATAAAATATTTATTATTATAATAATAATAATCATTTCATATATTATTTAAATAATATAAAAATCATATTTCATGGAAAATAATTAATAAAAATATTTCTACTATAAAATTAATTATTATAAGAATATACTTTATACTGATCAACAATTCAAAAATAAAATTATTTAAAATATTCATGTAATAAATAAATTTTCTTTATCACATATATACATACACATTACCTGACACATATTCCCATCATTAAAATAAAAAATATATATATGCAAAATTTCTCATTTATTTAGATAGAAAATATCAGGTTATTACACAATACGTTCATCATCTTTGATGATTTATATTCTTATCTTATTCTTATAACTCACATAGGACTCAACACACATCATATCTCTGCTAGCAATTCATATGGTACTCTGAGTGGTTTCCCACAGACAACCAATAAACAAGTTTCCGTCTCATCTATACTACCTATAACAGTTAGTTAGATCAGTTGCCAGTTTTGTATATACCTTCACTCTCTAAAGGAATTGTTTAGCCCAACTCCCATATGTCAACCATCAAAGGTTACGATTGTACCATAACCTAAACTTATCATAACTTATCCGAACCATTAAAACTATAATGTTCGCTAAGTCAATTCCTCATTCCTTATGGCTTCCTAGCATCTAAATGCCATACCTCAGGATTCATTCTTTATCGTATAAGTTATATAGTCTTTTGTACAGTCAAAACGATCATTCAATATTAATTCTATGCATTTATAGCATTAAGCATTTTATGTTACCTTATTCTAATCTTACAACGTCCGGTCCATTCGACTCAAAATGTCTTTTAAGTTATAAACATTAACTCAGCTTCTTTACATTATAGATACTTGTCTTTAATTCAGCTTCTTCACTGTTCACAGGTTTAATCATTGGTCTTCATTATCCCACGGTCAAACCATACACTGAGTGTAGGTTCTGCCCGTTTAATATTCCCGTACCCTCAACCTTCACGTCGGTTAAAGTGTTTAACGCTTACATTTCATTCTAACACTCTCCATCCGACTCACATTAGACTTTTATTAATCTTATTACCGTTCGCTACGGCTCTCTTGATAAATCATATCTTACTTACTACCTTCGTCAACGTCTAAGTTATACAACCAATGTACACTTAGAACATTCACTTGACGCGAATACGATTCACGAGGATTGTTTACGTAATCCACGTTCACGTTGTTCATCTCTTAATCTCTCATTCAACCCTTACTTAAGATTTTAATAGCTTTCATTTATTACCCACCACCTGAAGCCCGTGTTCATTATTCTTTTTTAATGTCGAAGCCATATGGTTTGTGGTATGCTAAGACCGATCGTTCATCGCAACAGCGTTGCATTCACAGCGTCTATACGCTTTACGCATATCTCTTATTACTACAACATAACATCAAAATGTTATTCATTACCCTCGTCAATCAACGTCTAAGGAATCACCATCATAACAATGCCTCACGTGTATTTTATCGCGACTACGGTCCCCGGATATCGGTTACGTAATCTATCGCTTAAATTCTCTGTCTTTTAATCTCGTTCAATCTTTCTATTCAACCTTCATTAAAGGTTTAAATCACTTGATTAAGTGTTACATTACACGAACTATCTGTTCCTTAGCTTACCTTACACGTTCCCCAGGAGTTGACCAGTTAAAGGTTCCTCTTTGGGATTTTCCTTACACCGACGCTGCGGCATCAGTTTCCTCTTTATTTCTTATGCTGTAGTGCCACTCTACAGTATCTAACTATCAGGGCTGGCACTGCAGTGCTGCCTCCCAAGGAACGGGTTGCGCTATGGCGCCAAGCCTTAATCCTTGAATTTTTTTTAAGACTTTTACATACTTGAGACACTTATTTTGCAATCCCATAACTTCTTCATTATAACTTGGAACGAAGTCATTCTAAAGTCATTCACTTCCTTATCTTATGTACTTCGATTACCCTCAGACAGAACTTCGTTCTGAATCCGTTAACATGCCATTCGATTGCCATAAATTTCATTATTCATTTGTTTTACGTTATTAACGTTCTTCATTAGTTCGTCCGTAATTTGGTCATCCGAACTCGAAACTCATTCGTTCTTGAGTCCACGACTCACGTTTTCTACATTCTATTACATTCTTATAAAACCCTACATATTCGGGTTTATTTACTAACTTTCTAATTCTCGTTCGTCTTTTACGAAATTTTTGTCATAACTTCATTATAGCTCAGTTTTAATCTGTTCTTCATGAACGTTTCTATCGTTCCTAACCAAGCAATAAGCATCTAACTTATATACGATGGTTTTAAACTTTTCCATCAACAATAATTACACTACGATGGTTTAAAATTTGTCCATCAACAACGTTCTTTGTGTTCTTCGTGTGTTCTTTGCGTTCTTCGTTAGTTCTTCATTTTTATCGATATTTTGATTATGATTTTACTTTTTCTTAGAATTTGATGTTATAAAACACCATTCCTTACTTATTTCATCGAATCGTTCATATGATTCATTCGGATTGCTCTAATTCATTACGAATCTTATACTTCCTTAAGAAATTTATAAACTAAACTTCTAATTCTTATTTCTTTGTTTTCTAATGATTTCAACCATATGAAATCATTCTTAACATATGTTACTTCTTATTCTCATTAAACTATGTTTTAACATAGAAAAATAAAGAAAATTTATTTAAAAGTTAGGTTTTCGGATTACCTTTCTTCTTTAATCTTTTTCCGTTGGACAAAGTGTGCACTAGGGCTAGCTTTTCCTCATTCTCTCCCTCTTAATCTGAACTCTCTCTCTCTCTCTCTCTCAAGTGTTGGTTGAAATTTCAAACCAAACAAATGAGCTTAAGGCTTATTTATATAGAAAACCAAGGCTAGGGACGTTTTAGTCATTTCTCCCCAAACCTCCTTACTATTCCCACCTCCTTACTATTCACGAAGCTTCCCTTGGAAGCTTCATGCTTCCGTCTTGCAGAATTCGTCCGACAGTTCAAAAACTGCGATTCTCGGAATCTAAATATTTTTAGATATTTTGTCTTTCCTTTACCGATTAACTTTTACTTATTCTTCGGATCTCCGAAAAACTGAAAAACACATTTTGGTATTAAGCATTTCCCTTCACGTTTTCCCCTAACGTAGCTAAACGAATGAAAATCACATAGCAGTACTTTTTGACATTTTTATTTCGTCTGATTTCTGCACGTTTTTCAAGAAAAACTTTTATCGGCTTACTTAACTTTCCACGATATATTATCATCAAATCTTTTGACGGAATGTCATTTCGACATACCAAACTCTCAAAAAGGCTTAGGTTATTTAAACCCTAACCCTTAGGGTTTCGTCGAGTGAATAGTGCATATTTCATCTTTTTCTCCAGAAATATTTTTTCCCGAATTTTTTTTATTTTCGTCTTAAAAATTCTTACTCTTTCAGTCTAGCTCGTAGCCAAAATCCACCAGATTAATAATCATCCTAGGTTCTAGAACGATTAATAAATACATAGCATAGAATAGTATTATTAAAAATTCATTTTATTAATAACAAATTATTTAAATCTTAAATTCTGGACAATCCAATTTGTTGGGTTGTCACATTCTTCCCTCCTTATAAAAATTCCGTCCTCGAAATTTCTAAAAGCACACCAATTCATGGGTCATCACATTCACCCCTTTCTTCACAGAATTTGCTCCTCAAAATTTTAGCTTACCCTTCTTCTCAACTTCTCTTCAAAGAAGTTTTTATTTTTCAAACATTTCTTACCCTTCATAACTTACCAAGAATCATGAAGTAGAAGGAATAAATAGGAATATAAAGATTCCTTTAAAAATATTTCATACTTTTGCTGAGGGGTCAAATCAACCATGAACTCTTATTTGGTTTAACATCATTTCACCGTAAACCATTCTTTCACGACCAGTTTACATTTACAAAGAAGATAAACTACATCTTCCATACGTAGGCGACCAACACATCGTATAACCCCATTTCAGGGTATGTTCACCTCAGAATTAATCATTAGATTCTGCACCAAACAATTTGGTTTGGCATAACTCTTCAAAGAAAGCTCGATTTTCTTATGACATGACATACCTTTTGTCTTAGCCAAATCAAATAGCTTAGACCATACCAATATATTGGACATCAACTTGAAACATTCGTCTAGTTAAATCAATTGACATCGACTACTTCTTTAAATTCTTTTACAATACATCAAAACATTTTATGACGTCATGATACCGTACTTTTCACAGTATGTTGAGGACTTCGAAAATTAATGACTTCATCATTGTACATCATACCATAGCTAGTTGTTGATCCTAAGATCACATCCAACACTAGGTTCAATTACATTAATAACTCTATCTTTTTACCATCCTTGCATCAAATGCACTGATGATATAAAATTCATTTTGATATTTCAAATCAATTTCTGTCTAGCCGAATCAACTAGCATAGACATACCAAGAATAGTTTTTTTTAAAATCCATTTGTTCCAAAAGTTGAACCAATTCTTTCCTATTCTATGACAATCCAGAAAATCGGATTCTCCAGAATTTAAGATTTAAAGAATTAGTTATTAATAAAATGAATTTTTACTAATACTATTATGTGCTATGTATTTATTAATAGTTCTAAGACCTAGAATGATTATTAATCGGGAGGGTTCTGGCTACGAGCTAGACTGAACGAGTAAGAATTTTCAAAATGAAAATAAAAATTTTCCGAGAATAAAAATATATTCAGGAAAAAAGACGAAATATGCACTATTCACCCGACGAAACCTAAGGTTAGGGTTTGAATAACCTAAGCCTTTTTGAAAGTTATGTATGTCGAAATGACATTTTGTCGAAAGAATTGACGATAATATATCGTGAAAAGTTAAGTAAGCCGATAAAAGTTTTTCTCGAAAAACGTACAGAAATCGGATAAAATAAAAATGACGAAAAGTATTGTTATGTACTTTTCATTCGTTTAGCTACGTTAGGGGAAAACGTGATGGAAAACTCTTGACACCAACAAGTATTTTTCAGTTTTTTAAAAATCTGAAGAATACGTAAAATTTAATCGGTAAAAGAAAAATGAAATATCCAAAAATATTGGGATTCTGAGAATCGCAGTTTTTAAAATTGTCAATCGAAACCCAAAAGACGGAACTACGAAAGTTAAGGGCTAAGCAAACTTGGGGGTTAATTTAACTTGGAATGAATAGAATGAATATGGAATGATCATTCTGAGTATACAAAAGACTGTATGACTTGGACGATGAGAATGAATCATGAGGTATAGCATTTAGTTGCCAGAAAGCCATAATGAATAAGAAATTAACTTAACGAACATTATAGTTTAATAGTTCAGATAAGTTAAGATAAATTTAGGTTGTAATAAAATTGTAACCTTTGATGGTTGACATATGGGAGCTGGGCTAAACAATTCCTTCAGAGAGCGAAGGTATATATAAAATTGGCAACTGATCTAACTCACTATGTGGGCAGTGTAGATGAGACGGGAACTTGTTTGTTGGTTGTTTGTGGGAAACCACTCAGAGTACCATATATACTACTAGCAGAGATGCGATGTGTGCTGAGTCCTAGGAGAGTTATAAGAAGAAGATAAGAATGTAAATCAATAAAGATGATGAACGTATTAAGTAAGACATCTCCGTATGTCATGAAGTCGTTAACCGGTAAAGGATGTTGGTCGTGTAAACTTAGTTTGTAAGAATGTGAACCCTAAGAAGTAAAGTTAAGTAAACCAATTTGAAAGTTAAGTATATGACTAATTGGTGTATGTGTTATTTCCTTATGTGCTACATAGGAATTGGAATGAGCAGTTCAGCGTAAACTATAAGATGTAGCTGTGCGTAAGGCAAGTTTCCTAACTTCATTCATATTTCAAATGAATGCTAGTTTCTAAAACTTCTCAGATGTTGAACTTTAGAAGTTCTGTCTATGTGCGAATTGGTTATATTTGTACAAGGTGGTAGAGCGTATGAGGCCTTGTGCCACAATGTGAACACTTCAGTGTTTCTATGATATGAAATATTCTGTGATTGAACTGTTCAATATGAGCATGTTTTGGTTTTATATGAACCGTTATTGTTAAGTTTGTGCTATTAATTCTAGCCAGACAGAATGTGCATAAAAGAGAGTAGAGAATGAAAGTATTTCAAAGTGAATGTGACTAATGTTTTAAAATGATAGGAATTGACATTATTCCTATTATTCAAGTTGCTTCATAACCTTTGTTCGGTTATTGAAGTCTTAAAAAATGTTTGAATTCTTAAAGTTGTTTGTTAAACTGTTATGACTTGCTGGGCAATTGAATGCTCACACTTGCTTTAAATAAAATCATTTTCAGCGAACGATGTTGGAAGAACTTAAGGATCCCATAAAGATCAAGCTGATCGGTATCCAGAAGAAATACCATTCGATATATGAATGAGAGTAAAGATCAAGCGATGACCTATAATATAGAATGATTGAATTAAATTATAGAATAGTTTAATGAATGATTATGTATCATTGGTGTCGGATAAAAGTCACTTGTACAAGATGTAAAGAATAATGTAATTATCATTATTTATAATGGAAGAGGTTATAAGGTTTTAAAACCTGGGATTTGAGGATGTATGTTGTTATATTTATCTATATAATGATGTATGTTTGGAAGAAGATGGGATATTGACGTACGAAATCTGGATTTGAAATTAGACTGGATTTTGGGGCGTTGCAGATTGGTATCAAAGCTGATAGGTTATAAACCTTAGGTATGAGTACCTAAGACTATAATCGTAGAGAGAAGGATAAGAAGATCACAACGTGATCATAGTAAATCATAGTAACAGATGAGTTGTTAAACGATGAATGATTCATAACTAATGCTGTGAATGAATGGTACTACGAAGTAGTACAAGAAGAAGAACTCAGATTGAGTTATAAAGGATATCATACGAATTAAAGAAAATTCGTATTAAGTAAAGAGAAATTAGAAGTTGTAAAATTTCAATTGAGGACTCATGCGATAGCTGAGTTGTATGAACCTTTGTATGGGCAGAGGTTTGTGCTTGGTGTAACAACCACTCGGTTTATTAGAGTGATAATCATTGAAATTAGTCACTCTGTTAAGGTGTGTATGATGAGAAGGTAAATCTTTTCACATGTATATACTTGATAGATAAAGAACGATAAGGTAGGTGCGAGTTCTTGAAACTCATACTTATGGTAAGTTCGTGACTTATAATTATATGGTATGTTTTTGAACTCCTCAGCGAATGGACGCTTATGGGCTGTCTGGGATAGTTCTTAAACTCATATTATTGTTGAAAGTTCCTTAACTCATAATGTGTGGTAAGTTGATGGACTTTACTAAGGTATAGGAATGTTTAGACTGAAAACACGTTATTTTCAGTAGACTTAGCATTAAGGGTGCTAGAGAAGATTAAGTATTGTCATAGTAAGATAATGAAGGAAGATGGAGGATAAAATATTCCAAGTCATCTAGCTATGCTAGATTTCGAAGTTTCTTGAAATCGTGTTAATGTGCGCGTTTTGAAAATGAAAGAATTGGTTCAACTTTTGGAACCAATGGATTTTAAAAGAACTATTCTTGGTATGTCTATGCTAATTGATTTGGCTAGACAAAAATTGATTTGAAATATCAAAATGAATTTTATATCATCAATGCATTTGATGCAAGGATGGTAAAAGGATGGAGTTATTAATACAATTGAACCTGGTGTTGGATTTGATCTTAGGATCAACAAACCACTATGGTATGATGCATAATGATGAAGTCATAAACTGATGAAGTCCTCAACGTACTGTGAAAAGTACGGTATCATGACGTCATGAAACGTTTTGATGTATTGCAAAAGAATTTAAAGAAGTAGTCGATGTCAATTAATTTTACTAGACGAATGTTTCAAGCTGATGTCCAATTTATTGGTATGGTCTAAGCTACTTGATTTGGCTAAGACGAATGGTATATCATGATTAAAAGAAAAACGAGCTTTTTTTGAAGAGTTATGCCGAACCAAATTGTTTTGGTGTGGAATCTAATGATTAAATCTGAGGTGAACATACCCTAAAATTGGGTTATACGATGGGTTGATCACCTACGTATGGAAGAGGTAGTTTACCTTCTTTGTGATTGTAAACTTACCGTGAAAGAAGGGTTTACGGTGAAATGTTGTTAAACCTAGTAAGAGTTCATGATCGATTTGACCCCTCAGCAAAAGTATGAAATGTTTTAAAGGAATCCTTATATTCCTATTTATTCCTTTCACTTCATGATTCTTGATAAGTTATGAAGGGTAGGGAATGTATGAAAGATAAGAACTTCTTTGAAGAGAAGTTGAGAAGATGAGTAAGATAAAATTTTGAGGATGAAATTCTGTGAAGAAGGGGTGAATGTGATGACCTGGGAATGAGTGTGGTTTTAGAATTTTCGAGGACGGAATTTTTATAAGGAGGGAAGAATGTGACAACCCGAAAAATCATATTGTCCAGAATTTAAGATTTAAAGAATTAGTTATTAATAAAATGATTTTTTACTAATATTATTCTGTGTTATGTGTTTATTAATCGTTATAGGACCTAGAATGATTATTAATCTGGAGGATTCTGGCTACGAGCTAGACTGAACGAGTAAGAATTTTCAAGATGAAAATAAAAAAATTTCGAGAACAAAAATATTTTCAGGGAAAAATACGAAATCGACACTATTCACCCGACGAAACCTAAGGGTTAGGGTTTGAATAACCTAAGCCTTTTTGAGAGTTCGGTATGTCGAAATAACATTCCGTCAAAAGATTTGACGATAAAATATCGTGAAAAGTTACGTAAGCCGATAAAAGTTTTTCTCGAAAAACGTACAGAAATCAGATAAAATAAAAATGACGAAAAGTACTATTATGTACTTTTCATTCGTTTAGCTACGTTAGGGGAAACCGTGTTGGAAAACGCTTGATACCAAAAAGTGTTTTTCAGTTTTTGGGAGATCCGAAGAATAAGTAAAAGTTAATCGGTAAAGGAAAGACGAAATATCCAAAAATATTTGGATTCCGAGAATCGCACTCTCTAAAACTATTAGACGAAACCCAAAAGATAGAACTACAAAACTTAAGGGCTAAGCAAACTTGAGGGCTAAGTTAACTTGGTCCTTAAGCTTTGAATAGTAAGGAGGTTAAGGGGGGCAAAATGACTAAAACGCCCCTAGCCTTGGTTTTCTATATAAACAAGCCTTAAGCTCATTTGTTTGGTTTGAAATTTCAACCAACACTTGAGAGAGAGAGAGAGAGTTCGGATGAAAAGGGAGAGAATGAGGAAAAGCTAGCCCGAGTGCACGCTTTGTCCAACGGAGGAAGATGAAAGAAGAAAGGTAATCCAAAAACCTAGTTTCTAATTAATTTTCTTTAAGTTTTTATGTTATAACATAGCTTAATGAGAATAAGGAGTAAAAGATGTTAGAAATGATTTCATGTAAGACCCCAAATAATTAATAAATGAAATTTAATTTCCTTTAATTATTATTTTGAATAGTAAGGGTTGATTTGATTAATGTGGATAGTTATGGGTAAAATACGCAAATGTTTCAAAATAAGTAAGTGGTTATAAAATATTCATTATTGTCGGGGAATATTCGTTTGGTCGTGGAATATTCGTACTGTCGGAGAATATTCGTACGACGGCGCAGCCATGTGTGGGCCCCATAACGGAAAGCGATTGGAGGAAGAAAACGACAAATATAAGTTGTTTAAAAATAACGGCGTAGTTGTTACCGTTTACACTGTTGGAATACCCGGTGGTTAAAATACAGTAATACGCGTTGTTGCACAGTAGCACACGGTATTGCACAGTATTTTGAATTATTGATCCTTACGTAAGAAGGCACTACTCAATAATTGCTACAGGAGTTACTTTTCATTACTTTATTGATTCAATAATTGCTGCGTTGATATTTATATTATTATTGTTTCAATAATTATCATTGCACAGTATTTTTCATTATTAGATCAATAATTCATATTATTTGATTAATATTATTAGATAACATTATTGGCAATGTCTAGAAAGTTCTGTCAAGGAGAGGTTTGGTCATCTAATTACGCGCCAGTAAGGAGAAATCCTTATTGGAAAGCCCCCTCTATCCTGGGAACGGCCTGGTTGTCAGTACTATGATTCTGTAATATTATTTTTAATAATTAATTATTGATTATTATGATAAAGAAAATATTTATTTTATGTGGATATAGATGGAGAAAATTTTTAATGTGACAATTGTTGAAAATTAATATTTTATCTTTTTCTGATAAAATAATTCATTTAAATATATTATTTTAATAATATATTAACGGTGATATTTTACAATGAATGTGGGATATATGAGAATGTGAGAAGGAAGAGTATTTTTGTGGCATTAAATGTTTAACACATGTTTTGTGTGTCGGTGGACACAATTTTTGACCGAAAATTGATTATAGATTGTAAAATCGCCCGTTTGTAGATTTTGGTCAATTTCTGTTTGGAATTTGGAAAAATTTTCTTCTGCAAAGTTGTAGAGAATGGAATTTCCCATGCAAATTCGCGAGTTTCGAATTTTTCTGATAAACGAGCTATTTTCTACAAATTATTGAAGTTTCGGAAAATAAAATAATTTTTATTAAATTATGGGTGGGTCCCACTTTTGATTTTTCAAACACATGGGCTGCTGAAAATTTATTCAAAGATGGCTGGTGGCTGGTCTTAAAAGCATGTGTATGAATTTTAAAAATAAATAATATTAATTTATTATTTTAGTCTCCTTTGGCGTTCTAACATTTTCCTATAAATAGAGGGCTAAGTTAGAATTGAAAATCACACCAGAAAAAAAGTTTTCTATCTTTCTCTCTCAATATTATCGAGCGTATTCTTGTGAGTGTACTTTGAGTGTTGTTATACGGTGCGAGTTTCTGTCAGCACTATACCGAAATTCAGTCAGAAGTACGGCTATTTTGAGGTAAGGGATGTTATTTTCTTCTCAAATGATATTTTTTTCTTCAATATCATTATGCCGGAATATTGGTGAACTTTTTTTTATCAAATTTGGAACTTTTTGTGCCAGAGTTACTATTCACGTATATGGTACTATTCACGTATACGGCACTATTCACGAATACGGCACTATTCACAAAAAAATTATTTTTTTTCTTTTCGTCCAAAATATATATTGTGGATACTAGCTTTGATTGTATCCATGTTTTGATCATTCTTGAATTTTTCACCACTTTGATTATTTTTGAGTTATTTTTGGACATGGATAAAACAAAGTACGAATCCTTAATCCTTAATCCTTGTCATTTTGTTTCACTGGATTCGCTTCTTTAAAAATATTTTTTTTAACATCTTCAGTCTTAAATGATGTTACTATTGAATATCTTTGGCCTGTAGTGCAAAGATGAATGATTTCTGATGAATATCTTTGGCCCGTAGTGCAAAGATGAACAGGTGTTTAGATGAACATGACCAACAGATGAATATCCTTGGCCTGTAGTGCAAGGATGAATATATGATTTAAGATGTGCATTGATTGATGTTACAGGGATAAAAATACTGTTGATGGACTGTTAAATTCATAGACATTAGTAGATTTCATCCTCTACGTAACTCTTCTATGAATTAATATTTTCCGCTGCGAATATTGATTTAAAACTTGTTGTCTATTGTATTCTATTAGATTTTTTTCCCTGTTGAAGGCTAACGATAATTTGTTGTATATTATCTTAGTCATAATATTCTTTACTGAGTTAGTTGAGCTCACCCTTTTCCTTTTTGTTCCATTTTTCTTCTCAGGAGACGAGAATATAGCGAGTACGAGTCGGGGTATGAATTGATGGTCCTTGAGAGAGTTGTTTAGTAGTCCTCACCATTTTTGTAAAATAATATATCAATAATTGTATTGAGGACATAGTTGGGTATGTATATTGTCTAGATGATAATGTTTGTATTCAAACTCACAGGTTATGGGTTGTAAAAGTTGTAGTTGTTTCTGTACCATGTATTTGGCGACTCAAAATGGGTTGGATGGAATGGACCTATTTTGGGGGCGTTACAGTTGGTATCAGAGCTATAAGTAAAGAGCCCCGAGCCTCTCGCTGGTGACTTCCTGTTGATGGGGGATGCACCGAAGCCAGACTCTCCGTAGGGGACGCCGTTTTGCGGTGGCAAACTGATAGGTACCATTGTGAGGTGCTGTGGTTGAAGCACCATGAGAGTCACAGTTGGTATCAGAGCTTAGGGATATGATCTCTAGCGGAGATCGGGGAATAGAACTAGGAGGGGAGAGACAAGTAAATCCTTCGCTAGTGTGTCCTACCTAAGCTTATTTGTTGGTCGATCATAATATAGGGATATTATGTGATATATTGATTTCCTTAATTAACCCTTATTTTATGACTGTATTTGAGAATGTCGACTGAGAATATTAACAGTAGAAATGAGACCGTGGAGACGCCTGTACTCACCAACGAGGAGAACGTGCAACAGGCTGGCAATGTACCTCCTGTGAACAACACCACTGAGCAGACGATGAACGACGGGATGTTTAGGAGCTATTTGCAGTTCATGCAAAACCAGACGAGGGAGACTCGTGTTCAAAATACAGGAGGAAATGATAGCACTTCACAGGTGGTCACAACCAAGCAGTTCAAAGAGTTGGGACCACCAGAATTTAAGGGAAAGCCCGATCCGATCATGGCGGAATCATGGGTCAAGCAAATTACCAAGATATTTGATGTCTTGGGATGCACGGAGGAACAGAAGGTTCCATTCGCCACCTTTATGTCCCGTGGCGAGGCAGACTACTGGTGGGAGTCTGTGAAGCGTACACATCCAGCCGCACTCAGCATGTCATGGGAGACGTTTCAGAAACTTTTCAACGAAAAATACTCTCCTGAAAGTATTCGCCATATGAAGGAAGTGGAGTTTATTAGACTAGAGCAGAATAACATGACGGTGTCCCAGTACGAGGCAAAGTTCGCGGAGTTATCCAGGTTTGCACCTCATTTGGTGGAGAATGAGGAACGTATGACGCGGATGTTTCTGAGAGGTTTGAAACCCGGCATACGTCAGTATCTTATTTCTCATAAATTTTCTATCTATTCAGATGTTGTCAACAGGGCTCAGTTGTTAGAGCGAGATAACGAGTACGTTCAACCGAGGGATCATAACTAGGATCATACCGAAGATAACAGTCATCAGAATAACGATAACCAGCGGAGAAAGAAGAATATGGACAAAGGCGGTAACCACTCTGGTGGTAATCGTGGCCATGAAAATAGAAGAAGCGACTTGGGAGGAGATTTTAAAAAGAGGAGATTCAAAAACGACCATGTGAAGACGACAGTGCCAGCAACAACTGGTTCCAGGGGAGGAGAAAGACCACCGGTCGTATGTTACAAATGCGGGAAAGAGGGACATATCAGCCTAAACTGCTCACAACAGTTCAAGGTATGCTATAATTGTGGAAAGGAAGGACATATCGCTCGAGATTGTACGGTAGAGAAACCTAGTTCAGCGGGGACGGTGACTCAAAAGACTGTCCCAGAAAAGCCAAAGTCAATGGTTCTTAGAAGAGCGTTTGTTGTGACTGGTCAACATGCGAGGAACCCAAACGAGGTGATCACGGGTAAGCTATTTTTAAATTCTTGCGAAGTTTATACCTTACTTGATACCGGTGCTACCCATTCATTTATCTCTCCTGCTTGCGCTCAACATTTAAACTTGTCTCTGGAGAAATTAGACTTTGACCTATCTGTGGAAACTCCGTTAGGAGAAACTTTTATCACATCCACTGTTTATAAATCTTGTTTCATTCAAGTTGGCACCATCACCTTACCTGTTGACCTAATCTCTTTAAAGATACTTGCTTTTGATGTGATTTTAGGGATTGATTGGTTAACTACTCATCATGCCAAAATTGATTGTTTTCGTAAGGTTGTTAGTTTTCATATTCCTAATCAACCTGTTGTTCGAATTCAGACAACTAAACCATTAAAATCAATCACTGTCATATCTAATCATAAAGCTATTCGTTTATTGAAAAACGGATGTCAAGCTTTCTTAGCTCATGTTATGGATTTGAATAAAGACACGTCAAAATTGAATAATATTCCTGTTGTTATTGACTTTCCTGACGTATTTCCTGAAGAACTTTCCGGTCTACCCCCAGAACGTGAAGTTGAATTCTTTATTGATCTTGAACCTGGTACAAAGCCCATTTCTAAAACCCCATATCGAATGGCTCCTATTGAACTTCAGGAGTTAAAAGTCCAACTACAGGAGTTATTGGACATCGGTTTCATTCGTCCTAGTACATCTCCTTGGGGTGCTCCTGTTTTATTCGTAAAGAAGAAAGACGGGAGTATGCGACTTTGTATTGACTATCGGGAATTGAACCATGTCACCATCAAGAATAGGTATCCTCTACCTCGTATTGATGATTTGTTTGACCAGTTGCAAGGAGCACAATTCTTTTCAAAAATCAATCTTCGTTCTGGATATCATCAGCTGAAAATTAGGACTGAGGATATTCCAAAGACTGCCTTTAGAACTCGGTATGGGCATTATGAATTCTTAGTCATGTCTTTTGGATTGACTAATGCTCCTGCTGCTTTCATGGATATGATGAACCGAGTATTCAAAGATTATTTGGATCAATTCGTTGTTGTCTTTATTGATGACATCCTCATATATTCCAAAATCCGTGAAGATGATGAGCACCATTTGAAGCTGGTACTCCAAAGGCTTCGTGAAAACAAGTTATATGCTAAGTTGAAGAAATGCGAGTTCTGGCTTGAGGAAGTAGCATTCCTTGGGCACGTGGTGTCAAAAAATGGAGTATCTGTTGACCCGACGAAGATTGAAGCAATACAAATTTGGGAGCAACCGAAGTCGGTCACTGAAGTACGTAGCTTTTTGGGCTTAGCTGGTTATTATCGGAGATTCGTGGAAGGGTTTTCTCGAATTGCTACTCCATTAACTCAGCTAACTCGGAAGGATACAAAATTCGTATGGAGCGAGGAATGCGAGAAGAGTTTCCAAGAACTTAAGAGGAGACTTATTTCGGCACCTGTTCTAACAATACCATCTGGTTCGGATGGATTTGTTATCTACAGCGATGCTTCAAGCAAAGGGTTAGGATGTGTTCTCATGCAACGTGGGAAAGTCATAGCCTATGCCTCGCGACAACTTAAAGAGTATGAGAGGAATTATCCTACTCATGATCTAGAGTTGGCAGCAGTTGTTTTCGCTCTAAAGATCTGGAGGCACTATCTATACGGGGAGAAAGTGGAGATATATTCAGATCATAAAAGCCTCAAATATTTCTTCACTCAAAAAGAACTCAACATGCGGCAAAGACGTTGGCTCGAGTTGTTGAAAGATTACGACCACACTATTCAATACCATCCTGGAAAAGCGAATGTGGTAGCTGATGCATTGAGTAGAAGATCATATGCAGGAATGAGTGCAATGATGTCAAGTATACGCATTGAGCCAACTTTAATAGAAAAAGTTAAGGTTGCTCAAGCCACCGATCCGGAGCTGATGCATATGAAGACGAAAGTACAAGAAGGTGCCATTCCAGAAGCGAGAATTGATGAAGAAGGAATACTTCGAGTCCACTCCAGACTTTGTGTTCCTAACGATTCTGATTTGAAGTACAAGATCATGATGGAGGCACACAATACACCGTTTGCAATTCATCCTTGAAGTACCAAAATGTATCGTGATCTTCGACATACATTTTGGTGGAACAATATGAAGAGAGAGATTGCAAAGTTTATTTCAACGTGTTTAACTTGTCAACGTGTAAAGGCGGAGCATCAAGTGCCAAAGGGTCCATTGCAACCACTTGAGATTTCGAAATGGAAGTGGGAACACATTACTATGGATTTCGTTACGGGTCTTCCTACGGTTTCTCAAGGCATCAATGCTATTTGGGTTATTGTTGATAGATTAACCAAGTCTGCTCATTTCTTGCCGATACAGGAGACTTATTCCCTTGAACGTCTTGCTCAAATGTACGTAAATGAGATTGTAAGATTGCATGGCATGCCAGTATCCATAATTTCGGATCGTGACCCAAGATTTACTTCAAGATTTTGGGTTAGCTTGCAAAAAACTATGGGTACAGAGTTACAATTCAGTTCGGCATACCATCCTCAAACGGACGGACAATCAGAGAGGACTATTCAAACTCTTGAAGATTTATTAAGACTTTGTGTCCTAGACTTCAAGGGCAGTTGGGATAAATATTTACCATTGGTGGAATTCTCCTACAACAACAGTTATC
This sequence comes from Panax japonicus, assembly GCA_020205505.1. Classification (NCBI taxonomy): domain Eukaryota; kingdom Viridiplantae; phylum Streptophyta; class Magnoliopsida; order Apiales; family Araliaceae; genus Panax; species Panax japonicus. Next base: position 45,665,305 of record CM035102.1, on the reverse strand, counting down.
AGGCAAGCATTGGTGTGGCCCCATTTGAAGCATTGTATGGACGAAAGTGTCGCTCTCCAGTATGTTGGGGCGAGGTGGGTGAAGCAACATTGTTGGGACCCGAGTTAGTACGTATGACTACGGAGAAGATCCAAACGATTCGACAACGTATATAAACGACACAAGATCGACAAAAGTGTTATACGGATCTTCATCGAAAGGACGTAGAATTTAGTATTGGGGATCATGTATTGTTGTGTGTTGCCCCATGGAAGGGAGTTACAAGATTCGGGAAGAGAGGAAAGCTTAATCCACGATTTATTGGTCCGTTTCAAATTCTTGATCGAGTAGGTAATGTAGCCTATAGACTCGCGTTACCTCCAAGTATGTCTCGTGTTCATAATGTTTTTCATATATATGTGCTTCGTAAATATGTGAAAGACCCGAACCACGTCATTGAGGTAGAACCGGACGAGATAGCCGGAGATTTAACGTATGAGGAGGTACCTGTCAAGATCTTGGATAGGAAGGAGCATGTCCTACGCACGAAGGTAATACCACAAGTTAAAGTTTTGTGGAGGAATCATGCTATAGAGGAAATGACCTGGGAGTTGGAAACGGAAATGAAAGCGAGGTATCCTCACCTTTTCGAAACACCAGGTACGTATGTCAATTTCGAGGACGAAATTTCATAAGGAGGGGAGGTTGTAAGACCCCAAATAATTAATAAATGAAATTTAATTTCTTTTAATTATTATTTTGAATAGTAAGGGTTGATTTGATTAATGTGGATAGTTATGGGTAAAATACGCAAATGTTTCAAAATAAGCAAGTGGTTATAAAATATTCATTGTTGTCGAGGAATATTCGTTTGGTCGTGGAATATTCGTACTGTCGGGGAATATTCGTACGACGGCGCAGCCATGTGTGGGCCCCATAACGGAAAGCGATTAGAGGAAGAAAACGACAAATATAAGTTCTTTAAAAATAACGGCGTAGTTGTTACCGTTTACACTGTTAGAATACCCGGTGGTTAAAATACAGTAATACGCATTGTTGCACAGTAGCACACGGTATTGCACAATATTTTGAATTATTGATCCTTACGTAAGAAGACACAACTCAATAATTGCTACAGGAGTTACTGTTCATTACTTTATTGATTCAATAATTGCTGCGTTGATATTTATATTATTATTGTTTCAATAATTGTCATTGCACAGTATTTTTCATTATCAGATCAATAATTCATATTATTTGAATAATATTATCAGATAACATTATTGGCAATGTCTAGAAAGTTCTTTCAAGGAGAGGTTTGGTCATCTAATTGCGCGTCAGTAAGGAGAAATCCTTATTGGAAAGCCCCCTCTATCTTGGGAACGGCCTGGTTGTCAGTACTGTGATTCTGTAATATTATTTTTAATAATTAATTATTGATTATTATGATAAAGAAAATATTTATTTTATGTGGATATAGATGGAGAAAATTTTTAATGTGACAATTGTTGAAAATTAATATTTTATCTTTTTCTGATAAAATAATTCATTTAAATATATTATTTTAATAATATATTAACGGTGATATTTTACAATGAATGTGGGATATATGAGAATGTGAGAAGGAAGAGTATTTTTGTGGCATTAAATGTTTAACACATGTTTTGTGTGTCGGTGGACACAATTTTTGACCGAAAATTGATTATAGACTGTAAAATCGCCCGTTTGTAGATTTTGGTCAATTTCTGTTTGGAATTTGGAAAACTTTTCTTCTGTAAAGTTGTATAGAATGGAATTTCCCATGAAAAGCCGCGAGTTTCGAATTTTTCTGATAAACTAGCTATTTTCTACGAATTATTGAAGTTTCGGAAAATAAAATAATTTTTATTAAATTATGGGTGGGTCCCATTTTTGATTTTTCAAACACATGGGCTGCTGAAAATTTATTCAAAGATGGCTGGTGGCTGGTCTTAAAAGCATGTGTGTGAATTTTAAAAATAAATAATATTAATTTATTATTTTAGTCTCCTTTGGCGTTCTAACATTTTCCTATAAATAGAGGGCTAAGTTAGAATTAAAAATCACACCAGAAACAAAGTTTTCTATCTTTCTCTCTCTATATTATCGAGCGTATTCTTGTGAGTATACTTTGAGTGTTGCTATACGGTGCGAGTTTCTGTCAGCACTATACCGAAATTCAGTCAGAGGTACGGCTATTTTAAGGTAAGGGATGTTATTTTCTTCTCAAATGATATTTTTTTCTTCAATATCATTATGCCGGAATATTGGTGAACTTTTTTATCAAATTTGGAACTTTTTGTGCCGGAGTTACTATTCACATATATGGTACTATTCACGTATACGGCACTATTCACAGAAAAATTATTTTTTTTCTTTTCGTCCAAAATATCTATTGTGGATACTAGCTTTGATTGTATTCATGTTTTGATCATTCTCGAATTTTACACCACTTTGATTATTTTTGAGGTATTTTTGGATATGGATAAAACAAAGTACGAATCCTTAATCCTAAATCCTTGTCATTTTGTTTCACTGGATTCGCTTCTTTAAAAATATTTTTTTTAACATCTTCAGTCTTAAATGATGTTATTATTGAATATCTTTGGCCTGTAGTGCAAAGATGAATGATTTCTGATGAATATCTTTGGCCCGTAGTGCAAAGATGAACAGGTGTTTAGATGAACATGACCAACAGATGAATATCCTTGGCATGTAATGCAAGGATGAATATATAATTTAAGATGTGCATTGATTGATGTTACAGGGATAAAAATACTGTTGATGGACTGTTAAATTCATAGACATTAGTAGATTTCATCCTCTACGTAACTCTTCTATGAATTAATATTTTCCGCTGCGAATATTGATTTAAAACTTGTTGTCTATTGTGTTCTATTAGATTTTTTTCCCTGTTGAAGGCTAACGATAATTTGTTGTATATTATCTTAGTCATAATATTCTTTACTGAGCTAGTTGAGCTCACCCTTTTCCTTTTTGTTCCATTTTTTTTCTCAGGAGACGAGAATATAGTGAGTACGAGTCGGGGTATGAATTGATGGTCCTTGAGAGAGTTGTTTAGTAGTCCTCACCATTTTTGTAAAATAATATATCAATAATTGTATTGAGGACATAGTTGGGTATGTATATTGTCTAGATGACAATGTTTGTATTCAAACTCACAGGTTATGGGTTGTAAAAGTTGTAGTTGTTTCTGTACCATGTATTTGGCGACTCAAAATGGGTTGGATGGAATGGACCTATTTTGGGGGCGTCACATTTCATATGGTTGAAATCATGAGAAAAGAAGAAATAAGAAAGTAGAAATTTAGTTTATAAATATCTTAAGGAATTGTATGATTCGTAATGAATTATAACGATCCAAGTGGATTTTACGAATGAGTAGGTGAATTAAGTAAGGAATGGTGTTCAATAACATCAAATTCCAAGAAAAAGTAAAATCGTAATCCAAAATATTGATTAAAAATGAAGAACGAACATAGAACGCGAAGAACACGCGAAGAACGTTGTTGATGGACAAATTTAAAACCATCGTAGGATAATTGTTGTTGATGGACAAATTTAAAACCATCGTAGGATAATTGTTGTTGATGGACAAATTTAAAACCATCATAGGATAATTATTGGTGATGGACAAGTTTAAAACCATCGCGTATAAGTTAGTTACTTATTGTTTGGTTTGGAATGTTAGAAACGTTCATGAAGAACGGATTAAAACTTAGATATAACGAAGTTATGGTAAAAATTTTGTAAAAGAAGAACGAGAATTAGAAAGTTAGTAAATGAACCCGATCATGTAGGGTTTCATAAGAAAGTAAGAGAACATATAAAACATGAGTCATGGACTCAAGAACGAACGAGTTCCAAACTCGGATGACCGAATTATGGACGAACGAACGAAGAGCGTTAAAAATGTAAAATGAACAAAGGGCAAAGATTAAGCCAATCGAATGGCATGTAAACGGATTCAGAACAAAGTTCTATCCAATGATAATCGAAGTACATAAGATAAGGAAGAAAATGACTTTGGAATGATCTCGTTTCGAGTTATAACGAATAAGATATGAGATTTCGAAGTCAACGTCTCAAGCTCGTAAAAGACTTAGAAACTTTTTCTAGGTTTCATGCTCGGCGCCACAACACAAGTCGTGCCTTGGGGGTCGGCGCAGCAGTACGAGTTTGGGCCATAAACTACTCCTAAGTGGCACCACAACACGAAGGAAAGGGAAGGTCATGGCACCGCAGCGTCAGTGTAGGGCAATGCCCAGAAATGAGATTTTTACTGCTCAATTACTTGGGGATGTGTAAGAAAGAAATATGAACATTTATTCAATTAATGTAACACTTAATCAAGTGAATTAAACCTTTAGTAAAGGTTAAATGGAAGGATTGAACAGGATTAAAAGATAGAGAATTTAAGCGGTAGATTACGTAACCGATATTTGGGGACCGTAGTCGCGATAAACGAACGTGAGAGATTGCTATAATGGTGATTCCTTAGACGTTTATTGATGAGAGTAATGAATAACATTTTGATGTTATGTCATGGTAATGAGAGATGAATGTAAATTGTATAGACGCTGTGAACGCAACTGAAGTAGCCCCGAACCCGGGTCCCAAATCACCTCGGATCCGGTATACTATTTTTATAACTATTTACGGAAGATATAAACATAAATTGTTTATACAATACTTTACACACTATTCCCCAAGGTTGAGTAACCTTAACTTAATACACATTTCATAAAATATCTATTACACAACAATATTTATTACAATACGCTATTACAACTAGTTGTACTTTATATCCCAAGATGAACTTGACTTTAATCGTTTCCTGTATCCGAACGCAATCGCCTTTTCTGCAATGTTTTATCATGATATAGCAAGGGTGAGCATGAAAGTTGCCCATCAAGTTTATATACAATAATATAACGATATATCATGATTGAAGAGTATGAATAAAGGGCTTGCTATAATTCATCAATATAATTGAGAACTAGCACGAATAAATTTTTGACTGAACAAGTATTATACATGAACAAATATTTCTGAACCAACTGGTAATGAAGGTGATCAGCCTTTCATACCTGACTCGTAATAATTTTCGTAATAATTATTATCATTTATCAATATTTTTCAATCATTAAAACCGTATTTAAATGAATTAAATACCACATAATACTTTAATCATTAATATTTATTTAATATAAAATATTAATAAAAATCATTACATAATATTATAATATAATTATAATATATCAAAGTATTTTTAATATCTTAAAATCATATTTATATGATTTTTAAACACTTAAACCCATTATCCGATAATTTCTATTAATATTAAAATATTAATTTTTTTATGCCAAAATATCAAAAGTTATATTTTATAACTTAAAATATTTTTATAACACTTAAATCATTTTTATATAATTTATAAAGCATTAATTCCATTTTTCCTTAATTTATTTAATATATCTATTAAATAAACCAATTATCATTAATATTGATTAATTAATGAAATTTATCCCAAAATATTAAAAGTCATCAAAAATAACTTCAAATATTTTCTTATACCATAATATTATTTTTCATGATTTTTCATGAATTAAAACTATTTTTAAATAATTTATTTAATATTATAATTAAATAAATAAATAACTTTTATATTCCAAAAATATTAAATATTTTCAAATTATGCTCAAAATAGTTAAAAACTATTTTTCAGACTTTAAAATAATTTTTTCATAATTTATTATCTATTTTTAATAATTAAAAACCATTTTTTTTCTAATTTTTAATCATTTTCCGGAAAAATAATATTAATCTGTCGCTAAAGGGCTATAGCGACACTTTCTGTCGCTATAGGTGTTCTTGGCTCAAGAACACTGACAGACGCGAGTTCTAGGGTGCACGTTTGACCAACAATTAATCTTAGATCGAAATATTTTCTAGGAGGTCTTAGTGTGTTAATATTATAGTACTTATGTAATACTATACAAATTAACAAGTTTTATGCCAATCCTGCATCATAAAACAAGATTAAAGCTTCAGAAAAGTCTGACAATATTGTTCTTCATTTTTGGGTTTTCCAGAAAATGAAGAACAGTTGATGGTGCTAGGTTGAGCTCCTGATATCTTACAATCAGGACTTTCTAATTATGTTATAAAGGTTCGATCATGCAGAGGACATGTCAAGGTCCATTTTTAAACAATCAGATCATCTAAACAATAAAACAAACGTCAGATTAAGCACGGTCAAACTATGTTAGAATATAAGTTCATCCGGTTTTCTGGGTTTTCCAGAAACCGTAAGTCAATGCCGAGTGGCCTTGTTTGACCACCCCTTACTTCGATTCGGTTTGCGATATAAGGAATATTAATACATGTATCTATAGTCCACATAACGTACTACAACCTGATTACAACAAAATCAACAATACACATCAAAACTGACAGATCAAAGCATAAGAAAATGTTGTCAGACCCGGTTACATGATTTCTAGGTTACCCAGAAATCAATCGGTCAAGCTCGGTCAACGGACTTTGACCTTTAATAACGTACGATCTAGACCTGTTATGGATGTGATTCCAACTCCAGATGAAAGACCACATGACATACTAGCAATACAAACAGTTAAAACACAAAAACAACTAACAGACACCGATCTATGGTGTCTGACATTTAACTGTCAGACAAGAATTTTCCAGATTTCCAGATTTAAGAAATCTTCAATTTCGAGCATCAAAATGATATGGATCTAGGTTTTGACAACCCAGATCATCAAATGACACCCTCTAACACATATCAAAACAACAAATCCTAACATCTAACACCAGATCATGAAATTTCTAGAATTAGGGTTCTTATACCTTTAAACTATGATTCAATGAATCTGATCCTTGGATTCTGTTCTTGGTGATATAGAAGTTGATTAGGGGACTGATCTACTAGCCAATTTCGGAGGTTTAGCAAAGAGAGAGAGTTGGTGAGAGCTTCCAAGCAAAATGGCTAAAAGATTTAACTTTCTCTCTCTCCAAACTAATATATATTGCCTAGATGCATGAATGGTATTGAAAAAGAGGCTGATTTGCTGTCATATAAGTCAATGGAGTGGTTAGGGTGGTTCAACAACCCATATCTTGGCAAGATTTGCACTCCAACTTAATAAAATACAAAAGGGGCATTAAAGTCATTTTCCACGTAAATTTTAATTCTAGTATGGTCATTTCTTGTAACCCTTAGGGTTTAGGGTTTGGATCTTTAGGGTTTTAGAGTTTAACCCTTTAAGATTTAGCAACTTGTAATTCAAAGATTTTCGGATTAAGGTTTTTCGTAATAGAAAATTAACAATTTTAAAATCGTAATTAGAATTCTCTAATTACATTACAATTTCTTAATCATATATCAATCTTGCTAATTAGGAGTAATTTATCCTAATTAAAATTGCTAATTAAGCACTTAGGGTCAAATTGTACATTAAGTTTCAAAACCACATTCTAGGGTTTAAAATAGAAAAAATAATATTTCAATTTTTGAAATTAGATTTCCTAATTAGATTAGGGTTTCTAATAACTTGAAAATTAGGATTTATATCTCCTAATTAACATTGCTAATTAAGCAATTAAATCCATCACTGCACAATTAGGGTTTCTGGCGGAACAATTAGGGTTCCAAAAATTAAAAATTAGGGTTTGCTAATTAATTAACCATTACCCTAATTAGACTTATAATTATCATTTCTATTCCCAGATTAGGGCTTTCATTTTATCAGAATCTGAAATTAGGGTTTTCAGATCTGGTATTAGGGTTTCTAATAATCAACTAGAATTTCCAGCAATTCATTAGGGTTTTCCCTAATTAATTAAAATTATTAGTGTTTAACATTGAACATACATTGCATTCCCAATCTAGGGTTTTCAATATCCGACTTAGGATTTCAGATTTCCCGGAACTGAAACTAAGGTTTCCAGAACCGATTTCTAGGGTTTCTTATTTAGACGTTAGTGTTTTCTAACTGAACGTTGACATTCTTAATATATACATAGGGTTTGACACATATATTCTTTATCTGGTCAACCCTTGACCCTTAACCACATTCAGCACAAATACATAACCATATACACAGAACATATTCACATAAATCCTCAATCCTGAATAATTCACCTATATCCTTCACAGAATTTTGAAATCATCAAAATTTCACCCTAATATTATTAAACACATACACTTATTTTCTGTCTAGGTCTAATATTTGACCTTAAATCAATCATTTAAGATTTTCATAAATTGTCTAATTTCTCGGGTTGTCATATTCACCCCTCCTTATAAGAATTCCGTCCCCGAAATTCACCTTACACCTTACACCGTTCACACATATTTCAAATGCTACCCAATACACCACTCACAAGGGTAAAAATTTTAAAACCGTGCTGAGGAATCGTATAGACTGTTTGTTTTTCATTTTCGCAAAGGTTTTATGGAAATTAATCCGCAAACCGTCATTACTTACGGACACCAAGGGTGATCAGCCCAATATGCCCTGTACTGGCCAAGTACTCATTTTATCTGTTTTCCATCACTGCCAAAGGCACAAAAATTTTACCTCAGTCTTATTTGATTCCACAGTAAAACAATTTGGTTTGGGAAATTTCTTTCAATAAAATATTTTTGAGAATGACGTCATGATGCCGCACTGTATTTACAGTCCGTTGAGGATTTCGTCATTTTGTGACATTGTTATACTACATCATACTGTAGTGGGCTGACGATCCTTAGATCACATCCAACACCAAGTAATTCTGCATTGATAACTCCATCATTTTTTATCATCTTTGCACTAGGTCACATGGTGCATAAGTGATAAATAAAAACAATTTTTTTTTAAAAGGCACATAGTGCGTATTTAGCTTGATGTCAAAAAATGAGGTTTAGCAAAGCTAGGGTTTAGGAAAACCTAAGTTTCCACTAATGATCATATTCTTAACAATCTATCTGTTCCTATAATCCTTAACACTCCATTCACACACAACTATACCCAGTTCATAAAACCACACTTATGAGTTCATAACCTGACCACAATTATATGAGTTTACGAACTTTCCCAGACAGACCTTTGGCGTCTATTCGCTGAGGGGTTCATAAACATTTCATATAACTATGAATCAAGAATGTCACATAAGTATGAGTTTTAAGAACTCGTACTTAACCTTATATCCTCTACATATGACCTATCTATTTGTTATACACATGAGAAAGGAATCACCCTCTTAACCTGCATATAACAACTAGCACGACACAACATTTCAATGGTTACCAATGCCACCAACTAAGTAGTTTTTACACCAAGTACAATTCCCCGCCCATACAAGAAATCATACAACTCAGTTGCTAACACGAGCCCTCATTGAAATCCCCACCTAATCTTAACCCCCTTTTTTTCAATACGAATTCAATTCGTATTCATAATCCATAACTCTTTCATGAGTTTTCATAGTACCATTTCATAGTACAACTTACACACAGCATCTTGATGTAAACTTTTCAATAATAAGATTCATTCTTTCTGACTGTCATAACCTTATCAGATCACGGGGTGATCTTATCGTATATATTACAATTTATTTATATGCCTATGATCGTTTTGTTTTACGATCTCATATTCCTGCACTTTCTGTCTTTTAGACTCGATCTATTCACCATTATCGTTCAACTTTATTATCAGAGTTAGGGAACTCTGTGCTTTACACTCGCCGAGATTCATCTTTGAATCTTACCGACCAACTAACTCTATGTGAGTTAGATCTTATCCTAATCACTGAGGTTATTGGTCTCAGGTATTCCTACCTAAACTTCATAACCAACAGCTCTGATACCAACTGTAGTAGCCCCAAACCCGGGTCCCAAATCAACTCAGATCCGGTATACTATTTCTATAACTATTTGCGAAAGATATAAACATAAATTATTTATACAATACTTTACACACTATTCCCCAAGGTCGAGTAACCTTAACTTAATACACATTTCATAAAATATCTATTACACAACAATATTTATTACAATAAGCTATTACAACTAGCTGTACTTTATATCCCAAGATGAACTTGACTTTAATCGTTTCATGTATCCGAACGCAATCGCCTTTTCTGCAATGTTTTATCATGATATAGCAAGGGTGAGCGTGAAAGTTGCCCAGCAAGATTATATACAATAATATAACGATATATCATGATTGAAGAGTATGAATAAAGGGCTTGCTATAATTCATCAATATAATTGAGAACTAGCACGAACAAATTTTTGACTGAACAAGTATTATACATGAACAAATATTTCTGAACTAACTGGTAATGAAGGTGATCAGCCTTTCATACCTGACTTATACATGCAAAATGTACAGAGTACAATTTTTCATGGCAATCAGCAATGATTAACCATAAGCTTGAAGAAACTACTCTTATTAGAGTTAAGTAAAAGAAACTAGCCTGAACCGTTGATTACCGCAACGCAATTTAATAACGCTTTACCCCGAAGACCTAATATTAATAATATAGATCTCCAATAATTAGAATAATATCATCACAGTATAATACTGTTGTATTTATATCCATAAAATAACCTAAACATATAGCACATAATCCTATCAGTTTATAAAAACATAAAACATAGCATCAAGTCAAACTATTTCAGTCTGACTTAAAACCGACACAATTCTATCATCCCGACGGTCTAGTCGGACAATTATCGAGTTTAAGTTCAATTAAACTCTGTCTAACCACTTAACAATTATCACAGATAATTTCTAATCAGACAAAACATTTTTTCTAGGCTCGTAATAATTTTCGTATAATTATTACCATTTATCAACATTTTTCAATCATTAAAACCGTATTTAAATGAAATAAATACCACATAATACCTTAATCATTAATATTTATTTAATATAAAATATTAATAAAAATCATTATATAATATTATAATATAATTATAATATATCAAAGTATTTTTAATATCTTAAAATCATATTTATATGATTTTTAAACAATTAAACCCATTATCCGATAATTGCTATTAATATTAAAATATTAATATTTTTATGCCAAAATATCAAAAGTTATATTTTATAACTTAAAATATTTTTATAACACTTAAATCATTTTTATATAATTTATAAAGCATTAATTCCATCTTTCCTTAATTTATTTAATATATCTATTAAATAAACCAATTATTATTAATATTGATTAATTAATGAAATTCATCCCAAAATATTAAAAGTCATCAAAAATAACTTCAAATATTTTCTTATACCATAATATTATTTTTCATGATTTTTCATGAATTAAAACTATTTTTAAATAATTTATTTAATATTATAATTAAATAAATAAATACCATTTATATTTCAAAAATATTAAATATTTTCAAAATATACTCAAAATAGTTAAAAACTATTTTTCAGACTTTAAAATAATTTTTTCATAATTTATTATCTATTTTTAATAATTAAAAACCATTTTTTCTAATTTTTAATCATTTTCCGGAAAAATAATATTAATCTGTCGCTAAAGGGCTATAGCGACACTTTCTGTCGCTATAGGTGTTCTTGGCTCAAGAACACTGACAGACGCGAGTTCTAGGGTGCACGTTTGACCAACAATTAATCTTAGATCGAAATATTTTCTAGGAGGTCTTAGTGTGTTAATATTATAGTACTTATGTAATACTATACAAATTAACAAGTTTTATGCCAATCCTGCATCATAACAACAAGATCAAAGCTTCAGAAAAGTCTGACAATATTGTTCTTCATTTTTGGGTTTTCCAGAAAATGAAGAACAGTTGATGGTGCTAGGTTGAGCTCCTGATATCTTACAATCAGGACTTTCTAATTATGTTATAAAGGTTCGATCATGCAGAGGACATGTCAAGGTCCATTTTTAAACAATCAGATCATCTAAACAATAAAACAAACGTCAGATTAAGCACGGTCAAACTATGTTAGAATATAAGTTCATCCGGTTTTCTGGGTTTTCCAGAAACCGTAAGTCAATGCCGAGTGGCCTTGTTTGACCACCCCTTACTTCGATTCGGTTTGCGATATAAGGAATATTAATACATGTATCTATAGTCCACATAACGTACTACAACCTGATTACAACAAAATCAACAATACACATCAAAACTGACAGATCAAAGCATAAGAAAATGTTGTCAGACCCGGTTACATGATTTCTAGGTTACCCAGAAATCAATCGGTCAAGCTCGGTCAACGGACTTTGACCTTTAATAACGTACGATCTAGACCTGTTATGGATGTGATTCCAACTCCAGATGAAAGACCACATGACATACTAGCAATACAAACAGTTAAAACACAAAAACAACTAACAGACACCGATCTATGGTGTCTGACATTTAACTGTCAGACAAGAATTTTCCAGATTTCCAGATTTAAGAAATCTTCAATTTCGAGCATCAAAATGATATGGATCTAGGTTTTGACAACCCAGATCATCAAATGACACCCTCTAACACATATCAAAACAACAAATCCTAACATCTAACACCAGATCATGAAATTTCTAGAATTAGGGTTCTTATACCTTTAAACTATGATTCAATGAATCTGATCCTTGGATTCTGTTCTTGGTGATATAGAAGTTGATTAGGGGACTGATCTACTAGCCAATTTCGGAGGTTTAGCAAAGAGAGAGAGTTGGTGAGAGCTTCCAAGCAAAATGGCTAAAAGATTTAACTTTCTCTCTCTCCAAACTAATATATATTGCCTAGATGCATGAATGGTATTGAAAAAGAGGCTGATTTGCTGTCATATAAGTCAATGGAGTGGTTAGGGTGGTTCAACAACCCATATCTTGGCAAGATTTGCACTCCAACTTAATAAAATACAAAAGGGGCATTAAAGTCATTTTCCACATAAATTTTAATTCTAGTATGGTCATTTCTTGTAACCCTTAGGGTTTAGGGTTTGGATCTTTAGGGTTTTAGAGTTTAACCCTTTAAGATTTAGCAACTTGTAATTCAAAGATTTTCGGATTAAGGTTTTTCGTAATAGAAAATTAACAATTTAAAATCGTAATTAGAATTCTCTAATTACATTACAATTTCTTAATCATATATCAATCTTGCTAATTAGGAGTAATTTATCCTAATTAAAATTGCTAATTAAGCACTTAGGGTCAAATTGTACATTAAGTTTCAAAACCACATTCTAGGGTTTAAAATAGAAAAAATAATATTTCAATTTTTGAAATTAGATTTCCTAATTAGATTAGGGTTTCTAATAACTTGAAAATTAGGATTTATATCTCCTAATTAACATTGCTAATTAAGCAATTAAATCCATCACTGCACAATTAGGGTTTCTGGCGGAACAATTAGGGTTCCAAAAATTAAAAATTAGGGTTTGCTAATTAATTAACCATTACCCTAATTAGACTTATAATTATCATTTCTATTCCCAGATTAGGGCTTTCATTTTATCAGAATCTGAAATTAGGGTTTTCAGATCTGGTATTAGGATTTCTAATAATCAACTAGAATTTCCAGCAATTCATTAGGGTTTTCCCTAATTAATTAAAATTATTAGTGTTTAACATTGAACATACATTGCATTCCCAATCTAGGGTTTTCAATATCCGATTTAGGATTTCAGATTTCCCAGAACTTAAACTAAGGTTTCCAGAACCGATTTCTAGGGTTTCTTATTTAGACGTTAGGGTTTTCTAACTGAACATTGACGTTCTTAATATATACTTAGGGTTTGACACATATATTCTTTATCTGGTCAACCCTTGACCCTTAACCACATTCAGCACACATACATAACCATATACACAGAACATATTCACATAAATCCTCAATCCTGAATAATTCACCTATATCCTTCACAGAATTTTGAAATCATCAAAATTTCACCCTAATATTATCAAACACATACACTTATTTTCTGTCTAGGTCTAATATTTGACCTTAAATCAATAATTTAAGATTTTCATAAATTGTCTAATTTCTCGGGTTGTCACGGCAACGCTGTTGTGATGAACGATCGGCCTTAGCATACAATGAACCGTATGGCTTTGACATTTAAGAAAAAATATTGAACATGGGGTTCAAATGATAGTAATGAATGAAAGCGATTAAAAGCTTGGATGAAGGTTAAATAGAATTAAGAGACAAGTAACGTAAATTTTGAATACGTAAACGATTCTCGTGAATCGTATTCACGTCGGGCGAACGTTCTAAGTATACATTGGTTGTATGACTTAGATGTTAACGAAGGTAGTAAGTAAGATATGAATTATCAAGAAAGCTGTAACGAATGGTAATAAGAGTAATTAAAGCCGAATGTGAGCCGGGTAGAGAATGCTAGAATGAAATGTAAGTGTTAAACACTTTAACCAATGTGAAGGTTAAATGTACGTGAATATTAAACGTGTAGAATCTACACCGCGTGTATGGTTTGACGGTAAGATAATGAATACCAATAATTAAACCTATGAACGGTGAAGAAGCAGAATTAAACACAAGTATGTATAACGTAAAACAAGCCGAGTAAATGTTTATAACTTGGATGACGTTCCAAGTCAAATGACCAGACGATCTAAGATAAGAATAATGTAACGTAAAAATCTTAACGATATAAATGCATAGAATGAATATGGAATGATCGTTTTGAGTATACAAAAGACTGTATGAGTTGGACGATAAGAATGAATCCTGAGGTATGGCATTTAGTTGCCAGAAAGCCATAAGGAATAAGAAATTAACTTAACGAACATTATAGTTTAATAATTCAGATAAGTTAAGATAAATTTAGGTTGTATTACAATTGTAACCTTTGATGGTTGACATATGGGAGCTGGGATAAACAATTCCTTTAGAGAGTGAAAGTATATACAAAATTGGAAACCGATCTAACTCACTGTGTGGGTAGTGTAGATGAGACGGGAACTTGGTTGTTGGTTGTTTGTGGGAAACCACTCAGAGTACCATATGGACTATTAGCGGAGATGCGATGTGTGTTGAGTCCTAGGAGAGTTGTAAGAAGAAGAAAAGAATGTAAATCAATAAAGATGATGAACGTATTAAGTAAGACATCTCCGTATGTCATGAAGTCGTTAACCGATAAAGGAAGTTGGTCGCTTAAACTTAGTCTATAAGAACGTGAACCCTAAGAAGTAAAGTTAAGTAAACCAATGTGAAAGTCAAGTATATGACTAATTGGTGTATGTGTTATTTCCTTATGTGCTACATAGGAATTGGAATGAGCAGTTTAGCGTAAACTATAAGCTGTAGTTGTGCGTAAGGCAAGTTTCATAACTTCATTCATATTTCAAATGAATGCTAGTTTCTAAAACTTCTCAGGTGTTGAACTTGAGAAGTTCTGTCTGTGATATTTGTATAAGGTAGTAGAACGTATGAGGCCTTGTGCCACAATGTGAATACTTCGGTGTTTCTATGATATGAACTGTTCTGTGATTGAACTGTTCAATATGAGCATGTTCTGGTTATATATGAACCATTATTGTTATGTTTGTGCTATTGATTCTTGCCAGACAAAATGTTTATGAAAGAGAGTAGAGAATGAAAGTATTTCAAAGTGAATGTGCCTAATGTTTTAAAATGATAGGAATCGAGATTATTCCTATTGTTCAAGCTGCTTCATTATTCATTACCTTCGTTCGGTTACTGAGGTCTTAAAAAATGTTTGAATTCTTAAAGTGGTTTGTTTAGCTGTTATGACTTGCTGGGCAATTAAATGCTCACACTTGCTTTAAATAAAAACATTTTCAATGAACGATGTTAGAAGAACTTAAGGATCCCGTAAAGATCAAGTTGATCGGTATCCAAAAAAAGTACCATTCAATATATGAATGAGTGTAAAGATCAAGCGAAGACCTGTAATATAGAATGATAGAATTAAACTATAGAATAGTTTAATGAATGATTATGTATCCTTGGTGACGGATAAAAGTCACTTGTACAAGATGTAAAGAATAATGTAATTATCATTATTTGTAATGAAAGAGGTTATAAGGTTTTAAGACCTGGGATTTGAGGATGTATGTTGTTATATTTAGCTATATAATGATGTATGTTTGGAAGAGGATGGGATCGTAACGTATGGAATCCGGATATGAAAATAGACCGGATTTTGGGGCGTTACATTTTCTAAACGCGCTCACGTAAGCACGATTTCAAGAAACTTCGAAATTTAGCATAGCTAGATGACTTGGAATGTCCTATTCTCCATCTTCATTCATTGTCTTACATGCGATAATACTTAATCTTCTCTAGCACCTTCAATGCTAATTCTACTGAAAATAACTCATTTTTAATCAAAACATCACTATACCTTAGTACAGTCCATCAACTTACCACACATTATAACTTTATCTCTTATAAGAGTGACTTTTATCTATTACAAGAGTGAATTTTATCCACCATCAAGGATACATAATCGTTTATTAAACTATTTTATAGTTTAATTACATTATCCTGCATTACAAGTCATCGCTTGATCTTCACGCACATTCATCTAATGAATGACACTTCATCTGGATACCTATTAGCTTGATCTTCACAAAATCCTTAAGTTCTTCTAACATCGGTCACTAAAAATGTTTTTATTTAAAGCAAGTTTGAGCATTCAATTCTCAACAAGTCTTAGCAGTTGAACAAACAACTTCAAGAATTTAAACATTCTTTTAAGAGTTTAATAACCGAACAAAGGTTTTGAAGCATCTTGAATAATAGGAATAATCTCGATTCCTATCATTTTAAAACATTAGTCACATTCAATTTGAAATACTTTCATTCTCTACTCTCCTTCATACACATTTTATCTGGCTAGAATCAATAGCACAGACTTATCGATAACAGTTCATGTATAAACAGAACATTCTCATATTGAATAGTTCAATCACAGAACAGTCAATATCATAGAAACACCAAAGTGTTCACATCGTGGCACAAGGTCTCATACATTCTACCACCCTGTACAAATATCAAACATTTGCACATAGATAGAACTTCTCAAGTTCAACATCTCAGATGTTTTAGAAACTAGCATTCATTTAAAATATGAATGAAGTTAGGAAACTTGTCTTACGCACAGCTACAACTTATAGTTTACGATGAACTGCTCATTCCAATTCCTATGTAACACATAAGAAAATAACACATACACCAATTAGTCATATACTTGACTTACACATTAGTTTACTTAACTTTACTTCTTAGGGTTCGCGTTCTTACAATCTAATTTTACGCGACTAACTTCCGTTATCGGTTAATGGCTTTATGACATACGGGGATATCTTACTCAATACGTTCATCATCTTTGATGATTTACATTCTTATCTTCTTCTTATAACTCTCCTAGGACTCAGCACACATCATGTCTCTGCTAGCAGTCCATATGGTACTCTGAGTGGTTTCCCACAGAAAACCAATAAATAAGTTCCTGTCTCATCTACACTGCCCATAACAGTGAGTTAGATCGGTTTCCAGTTTCGTATATACCTTCGCTCTCTGAAGGAATTATTTAGCCCAGCTCCCATATGTCAACCATCAAAGGTTACGATTGTACCACAACCTAAACTTATCTTAACTTATCTGAACCACTAAAACTATAACATTCGCAAAGTCAATTCCTCATTCCTTATGGCTTTCTAGCAACTAAATGTTATACCTCAGGATTCATTCTATATCGTCTAAGTCATACAATCTTTTGTACACTCAGAAAGATCGTTCAATATTCATTCTATGCATTTATAGCGTTAATCATTTTGCGTTACCTTATTCTTATCTTACAACGTCTGGTCCATTCGACACAGAACGTCTTTCAAGTTATAAACATTAACTTGGCTTCTTTACGTTATACGTACTTGTCTTTAATTCAGCTTCTTCACCGTTCACAAGTTTAATCATTAGTCTTCATTATCCCATGGTCAAACCATAGATGGGGTGTAGGTTCTGCCCATTTAATATTCGCGTACCCTTAACCTTCACGTCGGTTAAAGTGTTTAACACTTATATTTCATTCTAACATTCTCCATCCGACTCACATTCGACTTTTATTAATCTTATTACCGTTCACTACGACTTTCTTGATAAATCATATCTTACTTACTACCTTCATCAACGTCTAAGTTATACAACCAATGTATACTTAGAACATTTGCTCGACGTGAATATGATTCACGAGGATCGTTTACATAATCCACGTTCACGTTGTTCATCTCTTAATCTCATTCAACCCTTACGTAAGGTTTTAATCACTTTCATTCATTACCCGCCACCTGAACCCCATGTTCATTATTCTTTCTTAATGTCGAAGTCATACAATTCGTGGTATGCTAAGACCGATCGTTCATCGCAACAGCATTGTGTTCACAGCGTCTATACGCTTTACGCATATATCTTATTACTACAACATAACCTCGAAATGTTCTTCATTACCCTCGTCAATCAACGTCTAAGGAATCACCATCATAGCAATCCCTCATGTTTGTTTTATCGCGACTACGGTCACCGGATATTGGTTGCGTAATCTACTGCTTAAATTCTCTTTCTTTTAATCCCGTTTAATCTTTCTATTCAACCTTCATTAAAGGTTTAAATCACTTGATTAAGTGTTACATTATGTGAACTATCTGTTCCTTAGCTTACCTTACACATTCCCCATGAGTTGAGCAGTTAAAAGCTCCTCTCTGTGCTTTGCCCTGCACTGGCGCTACGGTGTCAGTTCTGTGACGCCCCCAAAATAGGTCCACATGACCCATTCTGAGTCGCCAGATATCACACTACAGAAATCAAATATAAACTTCATTTATACAACTGTTGAACTGTCATGCAGAGTACAACAACGAATAAGCAGTGAGTTTTAATACAAATATATGTAACTCTCATGGTGCCTCGACCACAACACCTTACAATGGTACTTTACATAAAGGTACAGTCAATAACTATTTTAGAAATTAAAATCTTTGGAAAATACTCAAGGAAACCTTCGTACATGGGAGGCCATGCGTCTAGGTTATGATAGATATCATATGTCCACAAAATTATCATTGGTTGACCCAATAGTCCCCAAAGAAAAATAAAAAGATTGCTATCATCTTCTTTCCAATGGTGTCTTCTCTTGACATATATTTATCTCCATTGTCTCCAAGTGAGAAATATATTTCAAATAAACTCCAAGATTATATAGGTAGTGCTCAGTAGATATACTCAGCAAGTGGATGTGTACAACCATGTCTTATGATAACACGAGGTTGTATATCTTTAGACATCTTGTATGATAGTGGCAAAACACCTTCCAAAGTTGGGTTCACCTCACCCTATTCGGTTCACCAAAATTAAATATCAAATGACGTATACAATACGACACACTTATCTAAAGTTCTCAAAAAATTATTTCCATACTATTTAGGGAGAACTTCAACAGCTATAGACCACCGTTCTATTCTCCTGTTACCCCGGTTCGACCCAGCTACACTCTTATTACCTCAACATCTATAGACCATTGTTCTATTCTCCTGTTACCCCCACTCGACCCAACTACACTCTTATTACCTTAAAAGAAACTGGATATTGGAATAGTGAGGTAGCAGACTTCTCTTCTTCTTTCTCTCTATAATTTCTCTCTATAATAATTGCTCTATAGCTTTAGTGAATTGGTGAGAAATAAAGGAAGAATAAGCTTCTATTTATAGGAAAATATAGTTTCGATAATTGCACATTTTGGGGCTCGAAATATTACAGTACAATACCCTTAACTTTTCTTTCATTTTTAATTTAGTCCTGCAAGTATTATCAAACTTGCACCACCTCCCCTAATAGTAAATAATGTGCATTAATAGTTCATTCACGTGACTTAATAGTTATAATCATGTGAAAATACGAATTACAGTATAGTACCTCTATTTATACCTCTATTTTTAACTTAGTCATGCAAGTATTATCAATCTTGCACCACCTCCCCTAAAAGTACATGAATGTGAATCAATAGTACACACATGTGAACAAATAGTTATAATCATGTGAATTAATAGCAATTAATTACTAATTTATTCGATTAATTACACGATTAGTCAATATAACCTCCAGACATCAATTATTATCGAAATAAATGTTGATTTCCACCAACACTAACAATCCCAACACAATGGAAATATTTTTCTCAAAAATTTCATATTTGAAATTTCGAAGTTTGATTTTTTCTGAAAAGTCAACTGTTAACTTTTTTGACCAAAAAGTCAACTTGGTAAATTTTGTGTTTATAGTCTATTTCTACTAATTTCATCGTTCTGGACTCAAATATCACGTCCGCGTCTCCAAATTCAACTCCAAACTCAAATTTTATTTTTAATAACATTCATTGTTAATATTATAACTCATAATATTTAACAACCAGGTCGTTCCCAGGAAAGAGAGGGCTTTTCGATAAGGATTTCTCCTTATTAGCGCGCAATTAAGTGACCAAACCTCTCCTAGACAGAACTTCTAGATATTTTCAATATTGCAAATAATAATATGAATAACTTTGTCGTCTCAATTATTGATTTAATAATATATAAAATATTATGCAGATGATACTGTGACAATAATTGAATCAATAATATAAGAGATATGATGCAGCAATTATTGTAGCAATAATTGAATATAACTGAGTGACTTCTCACATAAGCATTAATAATCAATACCGTGTGCTACTATACAACCACGCGTATTACTGTACTTTTACTACCGGTTATTTTATGACAACTTGCTTACTTTGAAAAAAAAATTCAAATATGACCCTTAACTTTAAACTTTTATCAATTGAACTATTTACCAAAATAGAAAAATTGAATACTTTTATTTCATAAAATTCGGGATCTCACAAGTTCCCACTTTATCTCTCGCGCTGCAGCGACACTCTGCAGTGTCTAACTGCTGCGGCGACGCCTCCCAAGGCACGGCTCGCGCTACGGCGCCAAGCCTTAATCCTTGAAATTTTTTAAGTCTTTTACATGTTTGAGACGCTTACTTTGCAATCATGTAACTTCTTCATTATAACTCGAAATGAGGTCGTTCCAAAGCCATTCTCTTCTTTATCTTACGTACTTCGATTACCATCAGACAGAACTTCGTTCTGAATCCGTTAACATGCCATTCGATTGGCATAAATTTCATTATTCGTTCGTTTTATGTTATTAACGTTCTTCATTCGTTCGTCTGTAATTCGGTAATTCGAACTCGGAACACGTTTGTTCTTGAGTCCACGACTCACATTTTCTACGTTCTCTTACATTCTTATGAAACCCTACACGTTCGGGTTCATTTACTAACTTTCTAATTCTCGTTCATCTTTTACGAAATTTTTGCCATAACTTCGTTATATCTCATTTTTAATCTGTTCTTCATGAATGTTTCTATCATTCCTAACCAAGCAATAAGCATCTAACTTATACGCAATGGTTTTAAACTTGTCTATCAACAACAATTACACTACGATGGTTTTAAATTTGTCCATCAACAACGTTCTTCGTGTTCTTCGCGTTCTTCGTTAGTTCTTTGGGTGAATAGTCCCTTTTTCATCTTTTTCCCCAGAAATATTTTCTTCATGGAAATATTTTATTTTCTTCTTAAAAATTCTTAATCGTTCAGTCTAGCTCATAGCTAGAATCCTCCCGATTAATAATCATCCTAGGTTCTAGAACGATTAATAAACACATAGCACATAATAGTATTAATAAAAATTCATTTTATTAATAACTAATTCTTTAAATCTAACATTCTGGACAATCCAATTTTTTGGGTTATCAAAAATGATTCTCATATGGTTGAAATCATGAGAAAGGAAGAAATAAGAAATTAGAAGTTTAGTTTATAAATTTCTTAAGAAAGTATAAGATTCATAATGAATTTGAGCGATCTGAATGAATCATATGAACGATTCGGTGAAATAAGTAAGGAATGGTGTTTTATAACATCAAATTTCAAGAAAAAATGAAATCGTAATCAAAATATCAATTAAAAACGAAGAACAAACGAAGAACGCGAAGAATATGAAGAACGTTGTTGATGGATAAATTTAAAACCATTGCGTATAAGTTAAACACTTATTGCTTGGTTAGGAACGGTAAAAACATTCCTGAATAATGGATTAAAACTTAGCTATAACGAAGTTATGGCAAAAATTTCATAAATGACAAATGAGAATTAGAAAGAATGTAAATGAACCTGAGCATGTAGGGTTTCATAAGAATGTAAGAGAACGTCGAAAACGTGAGTCGTGGACTCAAGAACGAACGAGTTCCAAGTTCGAATGACCGAATTAAGGACGAACGAACGAAGAATGTTAATAACGTAAAATGAATGAAGGATGAAGAGTAAGCCAATCGAATGGTGTGTTAATGGATTTAGAATGAAGTTTTGTCCAAGGATAATTGAAGTACATAAGATAAGGAAGAGAATGACTTTAGAACAACCTCGTTCCGAGTTATAACGAATAAGTTATGAGATCAAGAAGTAAGCGTCTCAAAACGAGCAAACGCTTAGAAAAAAATTTCAAGAGTTAGGGCTTGGCGCCGCAGCGCCAGCCATGCTTCGTAAGGTGGCACCGCAGCGCCAAATCGAGGAGTTGAACACTGGAAACTCGCACCGCAGCGCGAACAAAAGCAAGGAGGGTGGCACCGCAGCTCTGGTGGCACTACAGCACGAGAAAAAGAAAAGGTGTAATGACTGAGAAATTCAAATTTATTATAAAATAATTTTATTTAATTAAATAATGAATAAAATTATATTATATGTTATTATTATTTGTTAGCAAGATGTATGTCAATTTATAATCTAGATATATCGGAATGTCGTAGTATTTTGACTACGTGAAGGAATTAAAGTGTTTGAATTTCAAGGACGAAAATAAAAGTTTTCCGGGAAATTTTTTGAAAAAAACTATTCACTGATTTCTGCTCGGGAATTATTTTTGAACTTTCGAGAAATACGTAACGATAGAGTATCGAAGTGAAGATGGATTATGTAATAATAATTCACGCATGGAAAACGCAGTTTTTTGCCTGCGGACTTAATTTGAGAGCGTTAGGAAAATTAAAGCGTTAAGAAGTTAAACGATAATCGTTTGATACGTAAGTATTGTACGAGGTAATGAATACAAGTATGATACGAGGTATTATACGAGTGTGTATGAATGATGGTATGTAATATATGATGAATAAATATATGAGTTAGAATACGAGATTAATACGTGGACAATACTTTCTAAGGCTTTAAGCCATATGTACTAGACTTGTAGGATGAAGGAGGAATTTGTAAAGTCCAACTGTAATTATGCAAGCCCAATGGTAGGCATGGTTAAGTCCAATGTGAATTATTGAACAAGCCAATATTGGTTTAATGCAAGCCCAAAGTATAAGTTAAGCTAATTGAACTTAAAGCCCAAACTAAGAATCCAATGGGTAAGGATGACCCATGGGGAACCCATGTGGGCCCCATGATTACATGGGTGATCTTGGTGGCCAAGAAAAAGATAAGAGTTGTGGAAGCCAAGTAAAGTGGTTTTTACTTGGTGGCTAAGATAGGAATAGTAAGGAGGTGGAGTTGTGGAGGTGGGATGGCCTAAATGGCCATTATGCCCTCACCTTAGAAATACTATAAATAGAGAGCCAGATTATTCATTTTTTACTTGTTAAATTCCTCAAACAACTTTTAACTTATTGGTTAGAGAGAAAAAGCTAGAAAAGCTGGAAAAGTTAGACTTTGTTAGTTCAAGAAGCAAGAAGTAAGAACAAGAAAGAATCAAGTGATCATCAAAGGTAATGATACTAAACCATGATTCTCCCTCTCTTCAATTGTTAGAGAAATGAGTAGTGGTAGAACTTGTATGTTAAGAGGAATGGCTAATTAATGGACTTAAGCTTTAATAATTCATGAATAAGTAATTTATACTTTTATAAGTCATAAACTTATGAAGAATAAGTAAGAAATTATCATGTATATAAGTTAATAAAATATGTATGTTAAGATGTTAGTATGATAGAATGAATCCATTTGAAACGATGAACAAATCTTAAGTAACGAAGTTATGGCGGAATTCACGAGTTTGGATGATAATCGTCGAAATTATGAAATTCTTGGAATGGAAGTCAAATTTTGACATTAATCTCAAAAACGTTGGTTTTCAATGGGGATAAGTCTTATTTGGAATTATAGATTTGTGGACTAATAAATGACCGAATTTCGACTTAGAACGAAGAAACAAGTGTTGAACGTTCACGAACATTTATCGTTTTCGTTAAAAATGAACTAAAAGATGAATTTTAAAAATGGAAAATTCTTGCATGAACATGTAGAGTATGTGATTTGTGAGTTAATGGCTTTTGAACAAGCCATTTCAGACTTAAAATGATCAAATTTGGAGTCTGGGAAGTTCACAAATTTGGAGCTGGCACCGCGTCACCAACCCAAGGCCAAATAGGTGGTGCTACAACGCCGTGCCATGCCCAAACCTACTATAGTTTCGCGCCGCAGCGCGGCCTTTTGAACTGATGTTTGCGTCGTAGCACCGGAACCGGGTGAAAGCCACTGAAGAATGGCGCCTCAGCGCCAGCACTAGATCAAACCAAGTAAAGAAAGTTTTTGAAGATAAAAAGAAATACAGTTGGTTAATGATGAAGTACAACATTAATTAACTTAATGTAACATTATTTAAAATGTTATAAACCTTAAGTATAATAACTAAAGGTTGAAGATAATCACTCAAATGTGAACATAATAACAAGGTAATGTGTTAAGCCAGAACCAATAATAACAAATCTAATAAATGATTAGATTGAGAAGAAGGGTAAGATACGTTAGGTACCATACATATCTGATTATGACCTAATGTGGTATGTTATGTGATTATGTATTGTAGAGACTTTAAAGATTGAAAGGGAAAGTGTAATAACTGTAGCAGACGCTAAAGGCAAGTGTTTCTAACCCTTGTCTATGTTCAATCTAGACAAGTTTTGTGATTCATGTATTCTTACGCATGAATTGATGTATGATGAAGTCAAAGCCAATTCTTTCGGCTAGACTTAAGATGTTTTGGATTTCTTATAATTTATCAAAGTATTGTCAATGTTTTGCCAAACTGTTTTGGTATGGTTTTCAAATGAAGACTGGGTATGCTAAACAAATGTTTTGTCATCTAATGACAGGCATGTTATGTTGCCACAAATTAAACGTACATACATTTAAGGAATGTAGTATTGTACAACATCTATATAATAAAACAGAACCCATTTTGAATCTTTCATTTGACAAAGCACAAGAACGGTTCAGATTCATTCTAACTTAATTCTTCAAACTTAATCTAAAGGCTCATATTTCTTCCCGCCCAAATCAAATTCACTCATACACCATACTCTCTCTCATATTCACACACAAAATCTTTCTCTCCCCTCTCTTCTTCACACACACAAACAA
>CM035102.1:45392283-45634783 GCA_020205505.1 Panax japonicus | reverse complement strand
ATGTCGGGTTGGAAGATACCTAGATTTGGGGGCATTACAGGTTGGTATCATAGCATTAGGTTATAAAACTTAAAGGGGGAATTAAAACCTTAAGTCATAACCTTAAGAAGAGTCAAAGAAGTAAAAGATGAAATTAACCTTAAAAATGCATTATATATGATATGTGTTTTTATTATTCTACTGACATGTACTAATCAAACTAAAATGTTTTGTTGTAGATGTCAAGAGAAAATAAAATGTATAGAGATATACATGTAGAAAGTGAAGAATCGGTTAATCAAATATAGATTATACCGAACCCTATAGCAGAAGAGCCAGAAATGGTGATAATCGAGTTTGGAGACTCAGAGAACTTAGACCTTATGTATGTGTTTGATCGTATGTCGGAAGAAGAGGTGGAGGTGGTGTCTTTTAACACCATAGCACCTGAGGAAGAGACGACTCCGAGGGAGTCAATGAGATCACTGTTTATGAGAATATTGGATAGAAACATCCAGTATTGTAAGGAGGTTAAGGAGTTGAAAGAGGAGCTTCATGCTGTCTTGGAAGATAAGATGAGTACGGAGTTGATGTGGGAGGAGGAGCATGATGAACGAGTTTTGTCAAAAGGACAAGGTCCACGAGCTGAAATAGGAGGTCTTTGAGCGCAGATAGGAGCTAAAGACCAAGAAACAAAAGATTGGGAGGATGTCCTATATACATAGGAGTTGTCATGCAGATTTTAAGCAGGAAGTATCTAGGTATCTGATAGAACCAGGGCAGACTCGGCATACTATCAGCCGTAATATTATAGCCGGTCTTGCCAACGCAGATTTTGAGAATGCCATACGGCAGATGTAACCTAGTATTATCTAGAGTAGAGTTAGATATGTACATATGACGTATCTAGTAGGGACATAAAACCCTCTTTTGTATAACAACGGGTAGTCTTTTGTAAATCCCAATTTTTGGAAAGCAATTACGGGATAGTAATGTAATCAGCTTCGGCTGTGTAAATGAGAACGATGTTGTATTATACTATAAGAAGTAAATCAATTTAAGCCTTTTACGGAACATATTATGTAATGAGATGAGGTTTTTTTTTAAAATCATGAATAATAACTAACTAACAAGAATAGAGTAATAATGATGTGTTATTTATCTTAACAGCAAAATGTCGCCAAGAAGAAGACAATGTAATCAAGATGCTAATGTTAATCAACTGGAGGGAGGTCCGATTAACCCAATGCAAGAGTTTGTTAACTTGTTAACGGCCGCTTTTAATAGAAATGGGGCTCGTATCCCCGTAAATACTGTACTAGTACGAGCTAGTACTTTTAAGGATTTTAAGAGTGTCGGTCCGCTGGAGTTCAAAAGAACTACGGACCCAATAGAAAACCCAAACTTGGGTAAAAGAAATCGAGAAGGCATTTTTTATTGAAAATATCGATGAGGGGCAGAAGGTTGCTTTTGCAACCTACATGATGAAGGGTGAGGCCAACTTTTGGTGGGAGGCGAACTAGGCTAGGGCTGGTATAGAGAACCTTATGTGGGTGCGGTTTAAGGAGATTTTCTTCGAGAACTACTTTCCCACAAGTATACAGGGGAGGATGGAAATGCGGTTTCTGGAATTGAAACAACGGGAAATGACAGTTCCCCAATACGCTGCCAAGTTTAATAAACTGCTGAGGTTTGCTCCACACCAAGTGGACACGGAGGTAAGAAGGGCTAGAAGGTTTGAGTAGGGCTTGAAACCCTGGCTCTGTAGCTGAATATATGTATTCCAAAGTACTTCTTTTGTGACCATACTAGAGAAGGCGATAATCGCCGAAGGTGGGAATAAGGCTATAAGCTAGTACCAAAAAGACAAGAAGAATAAGAATAAAGTCGATGGGGGAGTAAAGACCGGGGTAGCTAGCGGGAGTAGTGAAGGTCAAAACAGGAAAGGGTTTAAATCTGGGAATACCGAAGTGAAGCAAGGAGATCCAAAGAAGAGGATGGAGGCATGCAAGACCTGTGAGAAGACTCACTTAGGAGTCTGTCTCAAGGGAAAGGCGGTATGTTACAACTGTGGACAGGAAGGGCACATTTCGCCTAACTGTCCGAGTTCGAAGAAGTACCACAGATGCTTTGTATATGGGTCAACTAACCACATAGCAAAGAACTGCCCGAAGAAGGGGACGGATGAGAATAAGGGCGTTAATAGCAGTAAGTTAGCTATTGGTGGTTCAGCGCAGCAGGGTAGGCCGATGACCCACACATTTAATATGACGGTGTAAGATGCAGTTGCATTCGGAGATGTAGTTGCAGGTATTATCCCGATCAATGATATAAATTCTTACGTGCTATTTGACTCGGGTGCTATTTGTTCATTTATAGCATGTGATTTTGCTAGAATATTAGGATTACTTCCCGAAAAGTTGCTTGTACCTTTGAATATTAAAGTAGCAAACGAAGAAATAATTCCTCTGGAAGATATTCATAGGAGCTGTAGTGTAGACATTCGAGGTTGTAAATTATCGGTAGATTTGATACCGATAAAGTTGGGAGAATTTGTAGCATCCCCGAATCTGGGTCCCAAATCACCTCAGATCCGGTATACTATTTCTATAACTATTTGCGAAAGATATAAACATAAATTGTTTATACATTACATTACACACTATTCCCCAAGGTCGAGTAACCTTAACTTAATACACATTTCATATACTTTCTATCATATAACACATTTATCAAAATATGCTATTACAAACTAGCCGCACTTTATATCCCAAGCTGAACTTGGCATTATCTTTTTCCTGTATCTGAACACGTTCGCCTTATCTGCAATGTTTTATCATGATATAGCAAGGGTGAGCATAAAAGTTGCCCAACAAGTTTATATAAACAACAATATAACGATATATCATGATTGAAGAGTATGAATAATGAGCTTGCTATAATTCATCAATATAATTGAGAACTAGCACGAACAAACTTTGGACTGAACAAGTATTAAACATGAACAAACATTTCTGAACCAACTGGTAATGAAGGTGATCAGCCTTTCATACCTGACTTATACATGCAAGATGTACAGAGTACAAATTTCATGACAATCAGCAATGATTAACCATAAGCTTGAAGAAACTACTCTTATTAGAGTTAAGTAAAAGAAAACTTGCCCGAACCGTTGATTACCGCAACAAAATTTTTAACGCTTTACCCGAAGACCTAATATTAATAATATAGATCTCCAATAATTAGAATAATATCATCACAGTATAATACTGTTATATTTATATCCACATAATAATCTAAACACATTACCACATAACCATATCAGTCTATAATTCACATAAGACTTAGTATCAGGTCAAACTATTTCAGTTTGACTTAAAACTGGCATAATTCTAACATCTCAACAGTCTAGTCAGACAATACTCAAGTTTAAGTTCAATTAAACTCTTCCAAAGCGCTTAATCATGCCATAGAATCACATTTATATGATTTAACACTCGCCTTTTTCATTTCATAAGTCATTCGCTAACACTTAGTAAGTCAAATACTAATCCAGCAACCTGGATTCTAAATCTAGCAACCAAATTTTTAATTCATCAACTTGGATTCACCAATCCATCAATTTAAACCTCAATCCAACAAACTGGAATAACAATTTACCTAATCTAGCAAGTTGTATTCTATATCCGTATCACCAAAATACCAAATCAGTTTATTATTCTCCTATCCTTTGGTCAAACACATATACATGTATTTCATGCATAAAAAGTATTTTTCCATAATTTTCTAACTTCCTTTAGTATTTTTCAAAAATTAATTTCTAGTGCGTAGCTTAAGAAATTAGCTACCTCGTGCTTAACTCCAGTAATGCCCATCTCTTGGCATAACTTTATATATGTTAACGTGATGCTCCATTTTAAATTTCATGGCAATCGGAGTTGTAGAACTCCGTTTATAACGATTTCCGTCGAAAAATCACAAAAATTGTAATGGTCATAACTTGGTCGTTTTAACTCGGAATCAGTTCATTTTTGGACAAGAGCTACATAATACCATATATGTTCATTTCCCAAAAGCTTGGAATTTTTCTCATTAACTAAATGTCCAAAACAGCCCCCGAAAAAGTTTGGGCAGAAACTTTTTATCAATTGGCAGTTTTTGAGTCCTTCACCAAAACTTAAATAAAACAAAATCTGTAACTCCGATTAATGATCCGTCACTTTTGGTTGGATTCCTATCTTTCCGAACTACAGTTTTCATCTATCACAATCCATATTTGGACATGTTAAGTTCTTGGAAATTAGCCCGGAAGTGACTGTTACAAAACTGTCCTTTTAACAGTTTTCTTATCTTTGTGTAGTTTGGGAGAAATCCCATAACTTGGTCATTTTTCAACCTATTTGAGTAATTCCAAAGGGATTTTACCCTTAACACATATATATAGCATCCCAAAAACATAAATCACAAATATCCATCATAGATTTCAAAAATCCAAAAGCTTGATCACACTTTTAAAAGTTTAACTTTTCCGGAAAATTTCCATTCTTCAATTCCTTTTGATTCCCTCCAAATTAACACCCAATATGGGTAGATCCAAACAATAAACACTTATTAACATGTATATACATGGCTTTTGAGTTTATAAACAAAGTTTCTTATTTCATCAAACAAGTATCAAACAAAATCAAAGCTAAGAGAAAAAATCATGTTTTCTATCTTTTGAAAAACCTAGCTTCCATTCCACACTTTAGATCTAACTTTTGATCTACAAAAGAGTTGGATCTACATATTAAAAACTTATATACACATAGATCTAAGGTTTTAAACCTCAAAATCACAATTTCAAGTTTTCAAAAAACAAATCAAAACATAAAGAAAATAGACTACATAAGTAGACATTTTTGCTATACCTTAGCTTTTCTTCTTCTCCTTCTTCTTAGTTTGATCATGGCGCTTGAATGCCTCACCTAGAACTCCCCTTTTCTCTCCTCCATGGCTGCCGAATGGCCCTCTTCTCTCACTCTCTCTCTTTGGTTGTAAACCACTTGGAAGTAAGATGAAAGAGAAATGAGATGGATTTTTATTAAGGGTGGTTTATAATTGTCCAAACCCACTCTTTTCTCTTGCACATAATCCGGTCATGCTCCTTCTTTCTCCACAATTCTCCACATATTCTCTCTTTCTTTCCCCTTAGCAATTTCCAAGTTGTTGCTTGCAAGAATAAGCCTAAGTGTTGGTCAAATATCTATGTGACACCAAGGAGAATTAGGTGGGAGTTGGTTACCAACTAAAGCAAATAAATTACATTCATTCCCCCTCTTTTCTCTCTTGTATGGCCGGCTACTTGGCCATTGAATGCTTCAAGTGTTGCTTCACTTTTTAATGTAATATCTAGTGTACCAAAAGTCTAAAGTGTTCCTCCACAATTGGGCTAAAAATTAGGCTACCACTTCCATCTTTTGAGCTATAAAATATACATAGTCCAATACCTTAAATTCTTATCCAACACAAATCATTTACTTAGGGTTTTTACTTCATCAATTATAACACCAATCCTTGCTCATGAACATTTATTTCCTTAACCCAATTAGACTTGCTATAATTAGGTTATAAAATTAATCATTTGAGATATATAGAATAAATCTCCTAGAATTAGTAAGTATTCTAAATACCACAATTTCCTTTTTCCATAACCCTTAAGTTATTAAATCATTCATTCCGAATATATATAATTAGGGTTACACTAGTTTCTTTTGTTTGTTTATATAATAAACAAATATAAACCATCACCTAATGTTCCTATTCCTTACACACAACTTTTTAATCCTTAGGGTTTAATACTTCGCATTAGGATTCCCAAATTATGGTTTAAATTCTCGAAACTGAAGCTAGAGTTTCTGAATATATCGTTAGGGTTTTCTAACTTAATCACCATATTCATATCATGAATTTAGGGTTTCGGATTCCCGGAACTGAAACTAGGGTTTCCAGAACCAGTTTCTAGGATTTCTCATCAGACGTTAGGATTTTCTAACTGAACGTTAGATTTTTCTAACTTAATAAATATATGATTAACATAACTTTAGGGTTTGCTAAAGTTATAACTTATCTGATCAATCCTTGATCTTAAATCATTATGGTTCACATATGTAACCAAATATACCGACTAGTATTCACTTCGATACTTATCCCTGATAATTCTTCAAAAGAATTTTAAATCTACCATAATCTTATACCTCATTACTAGACTATCACTTACAGTCTATCACATAATTCAAGTCTTGTCCAAAACTTTTGAAATTCTTGGAATTTTATTACATAACTACCAATTCCATACACTTATTTCCTGTCTAGGTCCTAATATTGAACCTTAAATCAATCAATTATGATTTTCATAAATTGTCTAATTTCTCGGGTTGTCACAGAATTTGATGTAATTCTCGGAATGGATTGGTTGTTTAATCATGGGGCAATTATAGATTGTCAGAAGAAATGTGTAAATATTAGAACGTTGAGATAACCTCAGGTAGTATTTTACGGTAATAGATAACGGGGCATTCGTGTTGTCTTACCATGACACAAAGTGGGAAACTTTTGAGGAAGGGATGTGTAGGTTATTTGTGCCATGTTGGTGATACCTAGAGAGTGGGAACGACCATGGAACAAATACCTATAGTTAAAGAATTCACGGATGTATTTCTAAGTGAATTATCGGTTCTTCCACCGGATAGGGAGAACAAGTTTGTAATAGACATTGTGTCAAGACTGGCACTAGTTTCCAGGGCACCGTATCATATGGCACCAGTGGAGATGAAGGAGCTAATGGTTCAGTTACAAGAACTGTTGGACAGAAAGTACATTCAACTGAGTGTTTCACCGTGGGGAGCACCAATACTGTTTGTAAAAAAGAAAGATGGATTGTTAAGACTTTTTATCGACAACAGAGAGTTGAACAAGTTAACGATAAAGAATAAATACCCACTATAACAATCCAGAATTTTAAATTATAATTTCGAATATTTATTGAATTATATAAATATTTTAATTGATGATTGTAGAATAAATATTTGTTTAATTTGATTTGATTTGATTATTTATTTGTTAAATAAATAATTAATGAGTTAAGAAAATTAATTATTATGAGATAATATTCTAATTTA
This sequence comes from Panax japonicus, assembly GCA_020205505.1. Classification (NCBI taxonomy): domain Eukaryota; kingdom Viridiplantae; phylum Streptophyta; class Magnoliopsida; order Apiales; family Araliaceae; genus Panax; species Panax japonicus. Next base: position 45,627,644 of record CM035102.1, on the reverse strand, counting down.
ATTTAATAATTAAGTTAGAGAGTTGATAGGGATTAAATGGATTACTATAATGTTCTTAATTTAATTTGGTATGCTATAAATGAGTTATTAAAATAAATTAAAGGAGTTTAATTCAGTTTTGCCAAACAAGGCTTAATGAATGTTAAGTCTTTAATTTAAATAGGTTTTACGAAACAAGACATAAGGATTTTAAGTTATTAAGTTATAAAATGGTTTAGCAAAACAAGCCTTATGGCTTTTGATTTTTAAAAAGAATTAACTGATATCAGTTACATATAAATTTATATTATATAATTTATATCTATTATATTATACGTTATATGCTTCTAAGTACGTAAGTTAGAAAAGGGAGAAAGAACAGAGAAGAAGAAAAAGAAGAGAAATGAAAGAAAGAAAAGAGAGAAGGGAGAAGAGAAAATTCTCTGTGAATTGAGAATTTAGAAAAAGAAGTTGTTGTAATCATCTTCTATCAAGGTAAAACCCTACTTTTCTTATTTTAGTTTTCTTCTAAATTTTTAGTTTTTATATACATGAAAAGTTTTCTATAAAATTGGTGTGAGACCCCAGATTTTATGAATAAAGATTTAAATTTCTCAAAATATTTTTTTGAATATTATGGTATGGATTTGATATAATGTTATAGTTGGGGGTAATATTTACAAACTTTGCAAAGTAAGCAAGTGGTTAAATAATATTCGATTGGTCGGGGAAAATTTGTTTTAACAAGGAATATTCGTACGACGGCATAATCATTGGTGGACCCACAACGGAAGTATTGTCGTAGTAAGAAAACGATAGAATTATCTTTTATTAAAAATAACGGCGAAAGTGTTACCGTTAAAACTGTTGAACTACCTGGTAGTAAAAGTACAATAATACGCGTGGTTGTATAGTAGCACACGGTATTGGTTATTGATGATTACGTGAGAAATCACTCAGTTATACTCAATTATTGCTACAGTAATTGATGCATCATATCTCTCATATTATTGATTCGATTATTGTCACAGTATCATCTGCATAATATGTTATATTATTAAATTAATAATTGAGACGACAAAGTTATTCATATTATTAAATTATAATATTTACAATGTCTAGAAGTTCTATCAAGGTGAGGTTTGGTCATCTAATTGTGCCCCAATAAGGAAAAACCCTTATCAAAAAGCCCCCACTTTCCTAGGAACGACCTGATTGTTAAATATTGTGAATTATAATATTAATGATGAATAAGTTCGTGTTGATTAAAGATGAAATTGATAGTTCCATTGTGTTGGAATTATTAGTGTTAGTGGAAATCGACATTTATTTCGATATTAATTGATGTGTGGAAGTTATACTGACCAGTCAAATAATTAATCGGAAAAATGAGCAATTAATTGCTATTAATTCACATGATTATAATTATTTGTTCACATGTGTATACTATTGATTCACATTCTTGTACTATTAGGGGAGTTGGTGTAAGATTGATAATACTTGCATGATTAAGTTAAAAATAGAGGTTTAGATGGAGGTACTATACTGTAATTCGTATTTTCACATGTCTAGAACTATTGATTCACATGATTTACCATTGATTCACATTATTTACTATTAGGGGAGGTGATGCAAGTTTGATAATACTTGCATGACTAAATTAAAAATGAAGAAAAAGAGGAAGGTATTATACTGTAATATTTCGAGCCCCAAAACGTGCAATTATCGAAACTATATTTTCCTATAAATAGAAGCTCATTCTTCCTTCATTTCTCACCAATTCACTAAAGCTATAGAGCTATTATTATAGAGAGAAATTATAGAGAGAAAAAAGAAGAGAAGTCTGCTACCTCACTATTCCAGTATCCAGTTTTTTCTAAGGTAAGGGGTATTACCTTACGTATTTATGAAGAGAGTTATTTTCTTTCAATACTCGTAAGGGTTGTTATTCCATTCTTTTTTATTATGTTGGAATAACCTGTCTATGCGAAATACCGCATACATGGTAAAATTCTTTTGTTATTCCATTTTTTATTATTTTGTTGGAATAACCTGTCTGTGCGGTCTATCGCATGCCTGGTGAATTCTTCTGTTATTCCATTCTTTATTAATTATGTTGGTGTGACACCCCCAAATCCGGGTTACCTGACCCCCGAGTTTGGTGTTCACGATCCACAATATAAATAACACTTAACTACCCATAATATATATAGATAGTACTTTCATAAGTTTTTATCAGAGTTTAATAATACATCACCTAGGTTTTCTAACCTTAACTTTACAAACATACCCTTTAGATATACAAAAAGGGTTTACAATACAACATAATAAATATGTTTAACATAACTAATTTATAACTACGCCTTTGCCTTTGTCCTTTGCAGCACCTCCTGCAACTTCATCCCTAGCTGAAAAATTTTATATAGCAAGGGTGACCAACTAATTTTCCCCGCAAGTTAAGACATATAATAAATGTATAAGAATTCAAAACAACAGACTATCTGTTTTGATAGAATGAAACCAAAGTTCGGGGAACTTTGAAATGGCTGAACAAATCGTTATCCAATAATAAGTTTTCTCGTATTCTATACAATCACAATAATTCAATAATAAAAGAGAACAACGCTTTCAAAGTTTCTACGATATTCTAATGAATAATCAAGAATCAATTCTACAAAATATCAAAGTGGAATGTTTTCCAGATTTATACTGAGCGATCACACAAGATCTTGAACTTATTTTCACGGGTAGATATCAAAGATTTACTTTGATAAATACTCAGGTGTATCAGATAACCATAAAGATTAAATCATACCCCTCTGCAAGTATAACAAGTGATCAGCTTATTATACCCTATATTATGCATAATACTCAAAACGCGCGCAAAGGTCGAATTCACGACCAACAAAATGTTCCCTTTATATAAAAGATTGTTCTTCTCAGTCTTAGAATCAAAAGTTTGATTTTACAACAAAATACTGGGATTTCAAATTCTATTTGCTTCTCTTCTCAAAGCTAACAAGTTTTTACAAATGATTGTCTAACCAGAATAATTGGCTAAGACATTTCTCAACATAATTTGACAATAAACAGGAATTATCTGTACTGTCAATTCTAACTTCTACAGATATGAATATCCCACAACAGTAATTCTAAGAATATATATTTTCTAATTCAATAATTTAATTTCAACAATAAATCCCTGGACGTGGCATAATTAGCAATACTTATCCACCAATAATAATTGAATGAAATAACTCAAGGTTGAGTTATGGAACTTGCCTCTTCCGCTGATTACAGCTACACAAAATACGTATCTGCTTTCGAAAGACCTATAACCAATAATATCGGTCTAACAATTAGCACAATATTTCATAACACACAGCACTGTAATTCACAGTCAAACTTCTCCTAGAAACATTACCACATAGCCACATTAGTGTTTATAACCTATATAAACACTTAATAAGTCAAACTAGTTCAGTCAGGTTGGACTTTGGTCTATTCTCGGTGTTCTGGTCACCCTACCCGACAATTAACACATTGATTGTCAATTAAACTTGGTCTCTAAGCTTCAATATTAATTTAGATAAGTCAAATATCTTTTATAATATTTCTCGGAAGCTTTTAATAATTATCAAGCAATTATTATAAGTTATAATAATTTTTCAAATATCAGAATCATTTTTAAATGATTTAATTATCAATTAATCTTACCATTATTAATATTTAATAATATCAAAATATTAATAACATACTTTTCAAAATATTAAAGTTATCATCAATAACTTAAAATATTTTTAAACCATCAATATTCTACTTAAATGATTTTTAAAATAATTAAAATCATTTTTAAATCATCACCATTAGTATATATATATATTAATGAAATTATTATCCAAATATTAAAAGTCATTAATTATAACTTAAAATATTTTTAAACCATTTTTCTCATTTTTAAATGATTTTTAAATCAATAAAATCATTTTTACTTTATTTATTTAATATAATAATTAAATAAATCAAACATCATTAATATTAATTTATTAATGAAAATTCTCCAAAAATATTGAAAATTATATTTTATAATTTAAAATATTTTCTAACACTTTATTCTCAATTAAAATGATTTTTAAATCATTAAAATTATTTTTATCTTATTTATTTAATTTAATAATCAAATAAATCTAATATCATTAATATTAAATTATTAATGAAAATTCTCCAAAAATATTAAAAGTTACATTTTATAACTCAAAATATTTTTAAATACATTATTCTTATTTAAAATGATTTTTCATAATATTAAATCATTTTTCTCTAATTTATTTAATACACTAATTAAATAAATTAAATACCATTATTATTTAAATAATTATAAATATTAAAGAAAAATATTCCAATTGGTCAAAAATTATTTTTCATAATTAAAATCATTTTTAAAACCATTTTTACTAATTTTTAGAAATTATTTCTATATTTTTATTAATTTTCAGAATTTTTCAGTAAATAAATTTAATTAAAACCGTCGCTAATAGCCTTTAGCGACACTTGTCTGTAGCCTTAAGTGTTCTTGGCTCAAGAACACTGACAAAGTCAGTGTTCAAGGGGTCATGTTTGACCGGCCTTAATTCTCTGTTCAAATCATTTCTGGACCATCTAAGACTTAGATTTTTGAAGTAGAAATGTAATACTACTTTTATCAATCACCAACTTGGCCATAACACTTCTCAGAAAGGAGATCTGAACCTCTAAAATTACTGACAACGTGTTCCTGGGATTTTTCTGGGCTTAAACAGTTCGAGTTGCCATATTCAACCTCAATTTAATCTATGTCCTGGTCTTGGTTCAGGTGGTTTGATGGCTCAAACATGTAGTTCTTATGTCAAGGAACAAGTATGAGGCAACAGATCAGATAAACAACAATACAACAACCATCTTTAATTTGGTCAAACATTGACAGAAACTAAGTTCTTAAGTTTCTGGAAATTTCCTAGAAATTCTTACCCGTGGCCAATTGACCTACTTTGACCATCGATTACAACAAATCCACTTGATCTTTATGGAATCTAATGGCATGTACTTGGACTACATATTATATTCTACAACATTCGTATATCAATAACATTAAATCATCTAACGTCTGACATACATAGGTCCAAGAAGATCTTGTCAGACGCTGATTGAGTTTCTGGGCTTGCCCAGATTTTCTTGCGGTCAACGTCGGTCAACCGAATTTGACCGTGAATAAAATGAAATCTATACATGATTTAGCTATACTACCACCATCAGAGTAAAGACCATATACCAGGTTACAAAGTAAAGCTTTAAAATAACATAAACAACAAACGAGCAACGATCTGTGGCGCCTGACATTAGCTTGTCAGACTACAGATTTTGTTCTTGGACAGTTTTAGAAAAACGTAACTTTTACTCACTTTGGTGCTATGGATCCATCATGGATCATCATATAACAACTAAAAACATAATATAACACACATTTAAACACTTAAACACAAAAATTTCTTAAGCAACAAATATCAAGGTTAAAATTTTCGGTTATACCTTTCTTGTTTCAATTTTGATCTTGATCTTCCTAAATGATATTGGGTGATCTAAGGACTGAATTTGGGACTGATATGCTAGCCAATTTCGGAGGTTGAGAGAGAAGTGAGAGTTGGTGAGAGCTAGTTGCAAAAATGGCCAAGTTTTTAGTTTTTCTCTCTCTTGAATCCCTTATATAGTGGCCTTAGTTGTTAGATCTGATCTTGCTGTCACAAGGGGCTGGTTTTGCTGAGATTTCTAATGCCACAAAGTCAACAAAGTTGGTGACCAAGTAAAGCTATGGACAAAATTTGCAAGTTAGCTTATAAAAATCCCATAAAGGGCATTTTTGACATTAGCAAATTAATTTAAATGGTAAACATGGAATTTGTACAAACCCTTAGGGTTTGAGGCTTGGATTAGGGTTTAAGATTTGAACCCTTTAGGTATTAAAAATTTTAGTTCCCACAATTTTCAAATTTAGGGTTTAATTAGAAAAATAAATTTTCTAAAATAAAATTAGGGTTTCTAAAATAGAAATTTTAACATACAAAAATATAATTAGATTTTTCTAATCATATTTAAGTTTAACAAACACTTTAGGCATGCTAATAAAAATTAGGGTTGCCTAATTAGGGTTTACAATTCCTGGTTTTGAAATTAGGGTTTCTCAGCGTACAATTAGAGTTTTTAATTGTACAATTTATTTTCTAAATTTAATATTAGGGTTTTAAATCCCTTATTATGGTTTATTAATTACAAACCTTATCCGATCAATTATTGATCAACATAATCAACATACAGCACAAACACATTATTAGCAATATAATTATTTTAATTATATTTTCTACCGAATCCCTATACGAAAATTAGGGTTAAGGTTTTCTAAAGTTGTTAAGCACAACTCTACTCTAAATTTATTAGTCAATACATAAATTGACTTTCTCGAGACTCGTATCACAGATACTTGTCACAAAATTGATAATTAATATTAATATTAATAAAAAAAAATTTATTCGCAAATTTTGGATTATTCGAAATCCTGGGTTATCGCAGTTGGAATAACCTGTATGTGTGGTCTATCGTATGCCTGGTGAATTCTTCTATTATTCCATTCTTTATTATTCTGTTGGAATAACCTTTCTATGTGGATTACCGCATGCATGGTGAATGATCCTTTCTATTCATTCTTTATTAAATTGTGGAAATGATCTGCCTACGTGGATTACCGCATGGTGGGTAAAAATCCATTTGCAGTTTCATATATTCTATTATACTCAGTTGGTTAAAGTTTTGGCTTCTATACTCCATGAAATTAGTAGAATATCTTTGGTATTTGTGTTTCATCCAGTATCTTTTCATGGAAATGTTCTTCTGAGCATTCTTAAATTTTACTCTTCAAAACAGTATCATGTTGACAATTTGGACGTTATTGATTTCTAGATAAATTAAATTATAAATCTTTAAAATGTATCATTGAACTTGTTTTATTGAATTGTTATGTGATTGTCATCATCCTTATGTTTATATTGTGATTAAAGTCATCTTTGGCTTATGTGCATAGATGGACTTGGTATGATTATGACCAGGGACTATTCGGTATAATCATGACCGTAATGTGATGAATGATGTGATGAAAGTCCTTAGTGGCCTGTTGGGCATTGATGGATAGTTTTTGGTATGATTATGACCATGGATTATTCGGTACAGTCATGACCATTAATGATTTAATGAATATCCTTGGCCCATATAGCAGGGAAGATTCGATGATATGGTTTATTTTTTAAGCTGAGTCTCAGCGATAAAAATTGATGAAAACATTTTAAATCATAGAAGATAGTAGATATCATGCTCTACTTGACTCTTCTACTGGATTGCTTATTTCCGCTGCAGTTGTTGATCTAAAACTTGTTGTCTATTGTATTCTATCAGTTTGTATACTGTTGAAGGCTAGGGATAATTTATTCTGCATTATCTTAGTTATAATATTTCTTACTGGGCTAGTTGAGCTCACCCTTTGCTTTCATTGTTCTCTTCAGGAAATGATAATATAGCTGGGACTAGTCGGGGAACGGAGTGACGGTCCAGATGATAGCATTAGTAGTCCTCACTATTCTGTTAAATAGTGTGATAATAAATGCAATGAGGACTCCATTGAGTGTGAATATTGTCTAGATGACAATATTCTTGTTTAAACTCTCAGCTATGTTTTGTCGTATTTTTATACGACTGTTGTATAATTAAGTTATATTTGAATTTTGTACCATGTATTTGGCGACTCAAGATGGGTGATGTATACCTATTTTGGGGGTGTCACAGTTGGTATCAAAGCTTAGGGATATGATCCCTGGCTGAGATGTGAGACAAGAACTAGGAGGAGAGAGACGGGGAATTCCTTCGCTAGTATGACCTACCTAAGTTTATTTGGTATTTAATTGGTCGGTCAGAGTATAGGGATAATATGTGATATGTCAATTAACCCTTGTTTTGTGACAGTGTTTGAAAATGGCATCTAAAAATGTTGAGATCAGCAATGAAGCACATGAGACCGTTGAGTCACCAACGATCAATACCCAAGATAATGTGTAACAGGAAGACAACAATCCTCAGGTAAATAACAACACCGATCAAATGATGAACGATGGGACGTTCAGAGGCTTTATGTAATTCATGCAACATCAAGTAAGAGAGACTCATGTTCAAAATATAGGTGTAAATAATTGTAACCAATGGTCGGTCACCGCTAAGCAGTTCAAGGAGTTGGGACCACCGGAGTTTTTTGAAAAGCCAGAACCACTTAAGGTAGAGACGTGGTTAAAGCAGATCACCAAGATATTTGATGTCTTGGGATACTCCGAGGAGAAAAAGGTTCCCTTTGCCACCTTTATGTTGCGTGAAGAGGCAGATTATTGGTGGGAATCTATAAAACGTACCCAGCCCGACACACTTAAGATGTCTTGAGAGAAGTTCCAAGAGTTGTTCAATGACAAGTACTTTCCCAAAAGTATTCGTCACATGAAGGAGTTGGAGTTTATCAAGTTGGAGCAAAGTAATATGACCGTGTTGCAATACGAGGCTAAATTTGCGGAGTTATCCGGGTTTGTATTTCATTTGGTCGATAATGAAGAGTGAATGACGCGAATGTTTCTAAGAGGTTTGAAACCCGATATACGTCAATACCTCATTTCTCACAAATTTTGTTTATATTCAGATGTTGTGAATAGGGCTCAGTTATTGGAGCGCGATAATGAGTCAGCACAACCAAAAGGCAACAACCAACAACACGAAAATAATCATACCGGTGGCAACGACCATCGGAAAAATAATAACCATCATGGGGGAAATTATCATGCCAAGAATGGTAACCAATTCGGTGGTAATCATGGCCAAGATAATAGGATTGGAAATTTCAAGAAGAGAAGGTTCGACAACGATGGAAAGACAGCAACACCAACACCCATTTTCAAGGAAGGAGAACGACCACCAATTGTATGCTTCAAATACGGAGGGGAGGGACATATCAGTCCAAACTGTGTGATGCAGTCCAAAGCATGTTATAATTGTTGAAAAGAAGGTCACCTAGCCCGATTTTGTCGTGCACCAAAGTCAAGTCCAGCTGGGACGGTGGCACCAAAGGCGGATATGGACAAAACAAAGTCGGTGGTTTCAGGAAGAGTGTTTTTTGTAACTTCTCAAAAAGCGAGTAACCCGAACGAAATAGCACGGGCTAGTTAATTATAAATTTTTGCGAAGTTTATACCTTATTAGATACTGATTCTATCCATTCTTTTATCTCTCTTGCTTGCGTTCAACGTTTAAATTTAACTCTGGGGAAATTAAACTTTGACTTATTGGTTGAACCTTCGTTACCTCCACTGTTTATAAATCTTGTTGATTCAAATCGACACTTTCACGTTACCCATCGATCTTATCTATTTGAAAATACTTGCCTTTGATGTGATTTTAGGAATCGAATGGTTAACTACTCATCAAGCTTTTCGTAAGGTTGTTAGCTTTTATATTCCTAACCAACCTGTTATGCGAATTCAAACAACCAAACCATTAAAGTCAATCACTGTTATATTAAGCCATAAGTAAAAATCCCTGAGCCTTTCGCTGGTGACTTCCTTGTGTGGAATGCACCGAAGCCAGACTATACGTAGGGGGTGTTGTGAATGACGATGGCAAGTTGATAGGTATCAATGTGACGTGTTACCCAAGTCTTGGATGAAGGTCACAGTTTTGAATGATATTTCTATTGTAAATAAATTTCTTGGCATATTCTTGAAGACTTCCTAGCCTTCCCCTAGAGCGTGAAATCGAATTTTGTATTGACCTCAGTACAAAACCCATTTCTAAAACCCTTAAATATTTCTTCACCTAGAACGAACGTATTATGCGCCAAAGACGTTGGCTCGAGCTATTGAAGATTACTATCATACCATTCAATATCATTGTGGAAGAGCGAACGTGGTAGCTGACGCGTTGAGTAGAAGATCGTATGCGTTTACGAGTACGATGTTGTTAACACAAAAACCCATTTTGTATAACATACAAATGATGAAGATAGAGTTAAAGACTCTAGGAAGCCACATGAAGATAACAAATATATGAGTAGAATCGACTTTAATCGATAAAGTTAAAGCCGCTCAAGCTACACACCCGAATCTGATGAATGTGAAGAAAAAGGTTCAAGAAGGCGTTATCTCAACCCTCGATTTAATTGGCCCATTTGACATCCTCGATCGATTAGGAACTGTGGCCTATAGACTCATTTTATCGCCAAGTATGTCGCGTGTTCATAACATTTTTCACGTATCGTTGTTAGTAAAAACTTAGTCTCTGGGGACTTTGGAGCCAAATTTTGGAATAATTAATGAATCTGAAAAATTATAAAATCATGGGGGTTTTATAGAGCATGTTACAAGCTTTCCATAGCTTCGAAAACGATTTAATCCAGATAACGGATGAAGAAGTTATGAAGAATTGAAATATGTGTCAAAAGTTACAAAATCTGGAAAATTGGAGTTAAGTGCCAAAGGTCGAGCGCCTAGGCACTAGGCTCGGCCCTTAGAATCTATTCTTGGGCGCCTAGGCGCTTGCCCAAGGCCAAATTTGGGCTCCTAGGCGCTGGTCAAGTGTTAAGCCAAAATCTGTCCGTATGTCCTTTAGTAAATTGGGCATAACTTTTTCATACAAACTCTGATTGAGGTGATTCAGGATGATTCAGAAAGATAACGAGTAGACATTAAACTTTCATTCTTTATATTTTGATATTTGAGATCGGTATCCAGGCCTAAAATGGCTATTTTAGGGACTGATGAGCATTCAGAGACAATCGGAGGACATTGGGCATGCACGTATGCAACATATAATATTTTCGATAATAAAGGTATTCAAGGTATCCTCACCTCTTTGGCATACTAGGTACGTACGTAAATTTTGAGGTCAAAATTTCATAAGAAAAAGAGATTGTGAGACCCCAGATTTTGTGAATAAAGATTTAAATTTCTCGAAATATTTTTTTGAATATTATGGTGTGGATTTGATATAATATTGTAGTTATGGGTAATATTTACAAATTTTGTAAAGTAAGCAAGTGGTTATATAATATTCTATTGGTCGAGGAATATTCATTTTAACAGGGAATATTCGTACGACGGCACAATCATTGGTGAACCCCACAACAGAAGTATTGTCAAAGTAAGAAAACGACATAATTATCTTTTATTAAAAATAACGGCGAAAGTGTTACCGTTAAAACTGTTGAACTACCTGGTAGTAAAAGTACAGTAATACGCGTGGTTGCATAGTAGCAGACGGTATTGGTTATTGATGCTTACGTGAGAAGTCACTCAATTATACTAAATTATTGCTACAGTAATTGCTGCATCATATCTCTCATATTATTGATTCGATTATTGTCACAGTATCATCTGCATAATATGTTATATTATTAAATCAATAATTGAGACGACAAAGTTATTCATATTATTAAATTGCAATATTTACAATGTCTAGAAGTTCTGTCAAGGAGAGGTTTGGTCATCTAATTGCGCGCCAATAAGGAGAAATCCTTATCGAAAAGCCCCATCTTTCCTGGGAACGACCTGGTTGTTAAATATTATGAATTATAATATTAATGATGAAATAAGTTCGTGTTGATTAAAGATGAAATTGATAGTTCCATTGTGTTGAAATTATTAGTGTTAGTAGAAATTGACATTTATTTCGATATTAATTGATGTCTGGAAGTTATACTGACCAGTCGGGTAATTAATCAGATAAACGAGTAATTAATTGCTATTAATTCACATGATTATAACTATTTATTCATATGTGTGTACTATTGATTCACATTCTTGTACTATTAGGGGAGTTGGTGCAAGATTGATAATACTTGCATGACTAAGTTAAAAATAGAGATATAGATGGAGGTACTATACTGTAATTCGTATTTTCACATGTCTAGAACTATTGATTCACATGATTTACTATTGATTCACATTATTTACTATTAGGAGAGGTGGTCCAAGTTTGATAATACTTGCAGGAATAAATTAAAAATGAAGAAAAAGAGGAAGGTATTATAATGTAATATTTTGAGCCCAAAACGTGCAATTATCGAAACTATATTTTCCTCTAAATAGAAGCTCATTCTTCCTTCATTTCTCACCAATTCACTAAAGCTATAGAGCAATTATTATAGAGAGAAATTATAGAGCGAAAGAAGAAGAGAAGTATGCTACCTCATTATTCCAGTATCTAGTTTTTTTCTAAGGTAAGGGGTATTATTCTTTTGTATTCATGAAGAGAGTTATTTTCTTTTAATACTCGTAAGGGTTATTATTCCATTCTTTATTATTATGTTGGAATAACCTGTCTATGCAAAATACAGCATACATGGTGAAATTATTTTGTTATTCCATTCTTTATTATTTTGTTGGAATAACCTATCTGTGCGGTCTATCGCATGCCTGGTGAATTCTTCTGTTATTCCATTCTTTATTATTCTGTTGGAATAACCAGTATGTTCGGTCTATCGCATGCCTGGTAAATTCTTCTGTTATTCTATTCTTTATTATTCTGTTGGAATAACATGTCTATGTGGATTACCGCATGCATGGTGAATGATCCTTTCTATTCATTCTTTATTAAATTGTGGAAATGATCTACCTACGTGGATTACCGCATAGTGGGCGAAAATCCATTTGTTTCATATATTCTATTATACTCAGTTGGATAAATTTTTGGCTTCTATACTCCATGAAATTAGTAGAATATCCTTGATATTTGTGTTTAATCCAGTATCTTTTCATGAAATGTTCTTCTGAGCATTCTTGAATTTTACTCTACAAAGCAGTATCATGTTGACAATTTGGACGTTATTGATTTCTGGATAAATTAAATTATAAATCTTTAAAATTTATCCTTGAACTTGTTTTATTGAATTCTTATGTCATTGTCATCATCCTCATGCTTATATTGTGATTAAAGTCGTCTTTGGCTTACGTGCATAGATGAACTTGGTATGATTATGACCAGGAATTATTCGGTATAATCATGACCGTAATGTGATGAATGATGTGGTGAAAGTCCTCAGTGGCTTATTGGGCATTGATGGACAGTTTTTGGTATGATTATGACCAGGGATTATTCGGTATAGTCATGACCATTGATGATTTAATGAATATCCTTGGCCCATAGTGTAGGGAAGATTTGATGATATGGTTTATTTATTAAGCTGAGTCTCAGCAAAAAAATTGATGAAAACATTTTAAATCATAGAAGATAATACATATCATGCTCTACTTGACTCTTCTAATGGATTGCTTATTTCCGCTGCAGTTGTTGATCTAAAATTTGTTGTCTATTGTATTCTATCAGTTTTTATATTGTTGAAGGCTAATGATAATATATTCTCCATTATCTTAGTCATAATATTTCTTATTGGGCTAGTTGAGCTCACCCTTTGCTTTCATTGTTCTCTTCAGGAAATGATAATATAGCTGGGACTAGTCGGGGAACGGAGTGACAGTCCAGATAATAGCATAAGTATTCCTCACTATTCTGTTAAATAGTGTGATAATAAATGTAATGAGGACTCCATTGAGTGTGGATATTGTCTTGATGACAATATTCTTGTTTAAACTCTCAGCTATGTTTTGTCGTATTTTTACACGACTGTTGTATAATTAAGTTATATTTCAATTTTGTATCATGTATTTGGCGACTCAAGATGGGTGATGTATACTTATTTTGGGGGCGTCACAATTGGTGTGATGTAGTAATTGTTTATTATATGATTTTATATGATAATTATTGATATAGGTTGTGTTTATATGGTTTATAGATGATTTAGAGTAAATTGATTCATGTAATATATGTTATTATTGGGGAAATCATATTACAGTGAGTTTACATTAATATATGTTGAATATAGTTTAAATTAGCAGCAAAATTGGTACTCAATTCATTGTATAATGTATAAATTGGCTATTGATTGTGAAAGTACATAAAGAAACGAAAACAATGTAATTAGAACCAACTGTTTTGGTTGTAAAACGAATTCACAGTGAAGAATTTCGTTATGAATGTCAAAAGAAAAGGAAATAAGAGAAAAAATGAAATTTAAATGTTGTAATCTTGATGTTTATATTGTTTATGTGATTAGAAATGTGTTAAAAATATTAATTTATGTTTCTGTAAACATATTACACCTTGGGTAGGTTGGTATGGTTGTTAGAAAGGAGTTTGTAGGCCTAATTTGGCTTTCTATAGTGTTTAGGATGATCATTTGAATAATCGCAGAAGGGACCCCCGCCCGCCGGGGGGGGGGGGGGGTAGTCTGTCTAGCCAATTTTTTTATAGTGTTTAGGCCTAATTAGCTTCATGAGTTTCTTTCCCACTTTTAGTATAGCTTACTAACAAAGTTTAAGTTTAAACAACATCACATCTTTTCATGAATATCACATTGGCTAGACATACTACTCCCCCGCCGGGCGGGGGTCCCTTCTGCGATTATTTGAATTATCATCCTAAACACTATAGAAAGCCAAATTAGGCCTACAAACTCCTTTCTAACAACCATACCAATCCACCCAAGATGTAATATGTTTACAGAAATATAAATTAATGTTTCTAACACGTTTCTAATCACATAAACAATATAAACATTAAGATTACAACCTTTAAATTTCACTTTTTCTCTTATTTCCTCTTCTTTTGACATTCATAACGAAATTCTTCACTGTAAATTCGTTTTACTACCAAAACAATTGGTTCTAATTACATTGTTTTCATTTCTTTATGTACTTTCACAATCAATAGCCAATTTATACATTATATAATGAATTGAGTACCAATTTTGCTGTTAATTTAAACTATATTCAACATATATCAATGTAAACTAACTGTAATATGATTTCCCCCATAATAACATATATTACATGAATCAATTTACTCTATATCATCTATAAACCATATGAACACAACCTATATCAATAATTATAATATAAAATCACATAATAAACAATTACTACATCACACCAATAGTGACGCCCCTAAAATAGGTATACATCACCCATCTTGGGTCGCCAAATACATGGTACAGAATACAAATACAAACTTAATTATACAACATGAGCTGAGAATTTTTACACGAATATTGTCTTCTAGACAATATCCAAACTCAAATGGAGTCCTCATTACATTTATTGGCACGTTATTTTATAGAATAGTGAGGACTATT
Organism: Panax japonicus; assembly: GCA_020205505.1. Taxonomy (NCBI): domain Eukaryota; kingdom Viridiplantae; phylum Streptophyta; class Magnoliopsida; order Apiales; family Araliaceae; genus Panax; species Panax japonicus. The sequence goes on along the minus strand of CM035102.1, from coordinate 45,612,370 downwards.
ATAACACCATCTCAGGCCATCACTCCATTCCTCGACTAGTTCTGGCTACGTTCTCATTTCCTGAAGAGAACAATGGAAGTAAAAGGGTGAGCTCAACTAACCCAGTAAGAAATATTATGACTAAGATAATGCAGAATAAGTTATCAATAGCCTTTAACAATGTTAAACTGATAGAATATAATAGACAACAAGTTTAACTGTAGCAAAATAAGCAATCCATTAGAAGAGTCAAGTAGAGCAAGATATCTACTATCTTCTATGATTTAAAAAGTTTTTCAACAGTTTTATCGCTGAGACTCAGCTTAATAAATAAACCACATCATCTAATCATCCCTACACTACGGGCCCAAGATATTCATATAATCATCAATGGTCATGATTATACAGAATAATCCCTGGTCATAATCATACCAACAACTATTCATCAATGCACTACAGGCCAAAGAGGATTTTTACCACATCATTTGTAATATTACAGGTCATGATTATACCGAATGATATCTGGTCATAATCATACCAATCAACAGTCCATCTATGCACGTAAGCTAAAGATGACTTTCATCACAATATAAGCATGAGGATGATGACAATGATATAAGCATTAATCAAACGAAATCAAGGATAATTTAAAGACTTTAAATTTATCCAGAGTTTAAAAATATCCAAATTGTCAACATGATACTACTTTATGTGGTAAAATTCAAGAATAATATCCATGTATCAAAAATAATTTTGACAGAAAAGAAATAAATTTTTTGGTGAATAGTACCCCGTAAATAGTACCCTGTGAAAAGTAGTTCAGGAATAGTACTTCATGAATAGTACTCCGACATAAAAAGTGCCCCGAATACCCGAGTGAATAATACTAGAGTGAATAGTAACCAGGTGAATAGTAACTCGTGAATAGTACTCTGGCACGAAAAGTTCCCCGAATACCCGAGTGAATAATACTAGAGTGAATAGTAACTCGTGAATAGTACCGCGAGTGAAAATATTGATATTTAATAAGAAAGTTTAGATCAATATTCCAATAAAACGATACTGGATGAAGCGTAAAACTCAAGGATATTCCACTAATTTGAAGGATTATCGAAGAAATATTTACCATAGTAAGTTTAGATTTAAGAATACGAAAAGAAATAACATACAAAACTGCAAATAGATTTTCACCTGTCATACAGTACATAATCTGCGTAGACAAGTTATTCTGACATATTAAAGGATGAATACGAAAAATAGTATTCCTTATGAATACAAAAGAAATAATACCCCTTACCAAATAAAACTAGCATCCCTTACTAATACAATAAATAATATCACTTACCTTAGTAGAAGGCTGAATATTGCAATAGTGAAGTAATAGAATACTCTTCTTCTTTTCTCTATAGCTTCTCTTGTGAATCTCAGTGAATTGGTGAGAATAAAAGAAGAATTAAGCTTCTATTTATATGAGAATGGAATAAATAGTAACTAATTCATGAACGGTCCAGATTGATTACTATTAAAACCACAATCGACGATCCAGATTGATTTACTTTTAAAACCACCACCGACGGTTCAGATTGATTTAACTTATTACGCTTTAGTACCCCTAAAGTTTTCCAAATTTACATTATTCCCCTCTAACTTTTGTAATTCACTTATTTTAAATAAACACATTCTTAATACTTCAATAATTATTCATCATTAATATTATAACCCACAATATTTAACAACCAGATCATTATCAGGAAAGAGGGGCTTTCTGATAAGAATTTCTCCCTATTGGCGCGCAATTAGGTGACCAAACCTCTCCTCGACAGAACTTTCTAGACTTCGTCAATATTGCAAATAATAATATGAATAACTTTGTTGTCTCAATTATTGATTTAATAATATAAATATTATGTAGATTATATTGTGACAATAATTGAATCAAATAGCATGAGATACTATGCAGCAATTATTGTAGCAATAATTGAGTATAACTGAGTGACTTCTCACGTAAGCATCAATAATCAATACCGTGTGCTACATGCGTATTACTGTACTTTTAACACCGGGTAGTTCAACGGTAAAACTTTCGCCGTTATTTTTATAAAAGATATTCCTGTCATTTTCTAACTACAACAATACTTCCATTGTGGGGTCCACCAATGATTGTGTCGTCGAATGAATATTTCCTGACAAAAAGAATATTCCCCGACCAAACGAATATTCCCCGACACAACAAATATTATATATTAACTTGCTTACTTTGAAAAAAAAAATCACATATCACCCTTAACTTTAACCTTTTATCAATTAAACCATTTATTAAATAGAATAATAATTATAAAAAAATTAAATACTTTCATTTCATAAAATTCGGGGTCTTACATACGGCATATCATCCACAAACGGATGGTCAAAGTGAACGAACAATCCAGACGTTAGAGGATATACTTAGAGCATGCATCATGGATTTCAAAGGGAGCCGGGATGAACATTTACCATTGGCAGAGTAAGCCTACAATAACAGTTTTGGCTGTAAAACGAATTTACGGTGAAGAATTTCGCTATGAATGTCAAAAGAAGAGAAAATAAGAGAAAAAGTGAAATTTAAATGTTGTAATCTTGATGTTTATGTTTTTTATGTGATTAGAAACGCGTTAGAAACATTAATTTATGTTTTTGTAAACATATTACACCTTGGGTAGGTTGCTATGGTTGTTAGAAAGGAGTTTGTAGGCCTAATTTGGCTTTCTGTAGTGTTTGGGATAATCATTCGCGAAATCGCAGAAGGGACCCCAACCCCGGCAGGCTATCCTAGAGCAAAAACCCCCACCCCGGTGGGGGGGGGGGAGGTAGTTTGTCTAGCCAAATTTTTTTTTAATAAAATAACCAAACATGTTTTACTAAAATGAGTATAACATTTTCATACGAACTCTAATTGATGTGATTCAAAATGATTCGGAACGATGACGAATAGGCCTATAACTTTTATTCTTTAATTTATTCAATTTGATGTCTTTATGAAGGGTTAAAATGGCCATCTTTAGGAATGTTGTACATTTGGAGGCAATCGAAGGGCGTCGGGATGCGCGAATGCAAGTGTAATCCCTTTTGTGTTAGTATAACCTAATGATAACATGTTGAACATGTAATAGGATGTTGTATTAAGTTTTTATGTGTATATGGTGCAATGGCATGGTAATTTAATTAATTGTAATAGAGCTAAAATGTGATGTTCATGAAAAGATGTGATGTTGTTTAAACTTAAACTTAGTTAGTGAGCTATACTAAAAGTGGGAAAGAAACTCATGAAGCTAATATTATTTTAACTAATGTGTATTGTCAATACATATGGTATGTGTAGGACTTTTGGTGAACGTGAGTAATGATTGTTTAACATAAGCAAGAGGCAAGTTCTCTAACTTAACTTTTACGATTGTGCAAGTATTTAAACCTTATTGATGCATTGAGCAAGTTCCTAAACCTACTTATATATCTATTTTAACTTGATTATGTTCATGCAAACTCTTCAACCTAACTCTTACTTTGAGAAGGGTTCATATCTTTAATGTTGTTCTAATTACGCAAGTTCCTAAATTCTGTTATTCTTATGTTAATAAAGTTTTATTCCTCAACTTGTTATTAATCATGCACGTTCATTAACTCACTTCTTTTATTGAGTAATATTAATAGCCTTAACTTATTATTGTTCAAGCAAGGTTTGGTATAATATTCAATGCATATGTTTTCTAGTACATTCTAAATCATGTTTTCGATGTATAATGTTGATTCACTTATAATTCATGACTATTTCATATCATATTGCTATCGAGCACTTGAAGTGATATTAAACTATATTGATTCAACTGATCCTTAGTTGATGTTCGTTGAACTCTAAATTACCTTAAACATTATCCAAACCAAACTTCCTTTGGTGTGGACTCGTATATTAAAACTAAGATGAAAAACCTATTACAGGGGATTATTTATGTGTAAGCATTTAGATGTTTGTGCACAATACATGGTACGAAGGGTTGATCCCCCTAAGTACGTGAAGTCCCTATAATATAACTACTAAGGTTAAAGTTGAAAGATTACTTGTAACCGTGGACATAGTTCGTGGTCTTATGACCCTTACATATATTTCATATTTTGATTTCAGTTTTTAGTTATCATTGATAGAGTACTATTCAGTTTTTATGAGCCTATTCATTGGAAGTTATTATTCTCTTGTTGATTCATTGCTATATCTAGTGAGCATTTGTTTTTCTCACTCTTGCTTATATAACCTTTATAGCTAAAGTCGAGAAGGTCGATGAACCTACCACCAATAAAGGAAAAGGGAAAATGAACAAGTGTTGAAGACTTGTAAATCTGTTGATTTCTATATTGTCAGACTTTATTTTTTATTTGATGAGATGTAATTATTTTATTTTCCGCACTTGATGTTTGTATTTAAAGGTTAGATAACCTGGGAGATTTTATTGAACTTATTGATGTAACCCTTTAATAGGGAGGATTTATGGTTTAAATTTTATCTTATTTGGGTAGATAGTATGAATGTATGGAAAGTGAACACCAAGTCTTAGGGGAATGAAGTACCCAAATTTGGGGGTGTCACACCCACTTCCCAGGATTGATGATCTTTTTGATCAGTTGAAAGGGGTAAAGTATTTTTCTAAAATATATTTGAGGACGGGGTATAATCAGTTAAAGGTTAGGAAGGAGGATGTACCAAAGATGGCATTCAGGACTCGTTATGGTAATTATGAGTTTCTGATGATGTCACTTGGGTTGACTAATGCACCAGCTGCATTTATGGATATGATGAATAGAGTGTTCAAAAAATATTTGGACAAGTTCGTCGTGGTGTTTATCGATGATATTCTAGTCTATTCTAAGACGCCAGAAGATCATGCTGAACACTTAAGAATAGTGTTGGAAACACTAAGGAAAGAGAAGTTATATTCGAAGTTCACTAAGTGTGAATTTGGCTAGAAAGGGTACAGTTTTTAGGTCATGTCATTTATCATGAAGGGATTTCAGTAGATCCAGCGAAGGTGGAAGCTGTGATAAATTAGGAACAACCGAAAATACCGACTGAGGTGCAGAGTTTCCTCGGGTTAGCGGTATACTATCAGAGATTCATTCAAGATTTTCCGAAGATAGCTACTTCGTTAACTAATTTGACAAAGAAGACGGTGAAATATGTATGGACTGAGAAATCCGAACACAATTTTTAAGAACTGAAGAAAAGATTAAGTGAAGCACCTGTATTGTCATTACGCGAATACACGGGAAATTTTGTAGTTTATAGCGATGCTTCGCATAGAGGACTTGGTTGCGTGCTCATGCAGCATGGAAAGGTCATTGCGTATGCATCACAATAATTGAAGGATTATGAGAAATTTTACCCTACTCATGATCTGGAACTGGCTACAGTAGTTTTTGCCTTAAAGATATAGAGACATTATCTTTACGGAGAGAAATGTGAGATATACACAGACCATAAGAGTCTAAAATATATCTTCACACAAAAGGTGTTGAATATGAGACAAAGGAGATGGCTAGAGTTGATAAAGGATTACGACTGTGAAATCATGTATCACCCTGAAAATGCCAATGTAGTTGTCGATGCTTTAAGTAGGAAGGGTTGGGAAAAGTTATCTATGTTAACGGCTCAAACTGAGTTAATAACAGAGATGGCTAGGATGGAGATAGAGGTGAAGTTGTTGAGTGAATCGGGACAGAGACTATTTATGACGGCGATTCAATTTACTATTATAGAGAGAGTCAAGGACGTACAGCTCAGAAATGATGAGTGTGACCAGATGAAGAAGCGGTTAGCACTTGAAAAAGATTTAAATTATAGTCTTGAAAATGAGGGGTTATTGAGATTTAAAGAAAGAATTTGGGTTTCGAATGAGACAGAATTAAAGGAGTAAGTGTTGCAAGAAGCTCATAGTTCGAGGTACTCGATTCATCCTGGTAGTACTAAGATGTATCAAGACCTTCGACAGAGTTTTTCGTGGCCGAACATGAAGAGAGAGATAGCAGAGTACGTGAGTAGGTGCTTGACTTGTCAAAGGATTAAGGCCAAACATCAACGACCAAGTGGCTTGTTACAGTCATTGGAGATTCTGAAGTGGAAGTGGGAGCATATCACGATGGATTTTGTGGGGGGGGGGGACTTCCGATTACTCAGAAGGGGTATGACGCGATTTGGGTAATAGTGGACCGGTTGATGAAGTCGGCTCACTTTTTTCCAATAAGGGTTAAGTATAACTTAGACCAGTTTGCTAAACTTTATGTTAAGGAAGTTATTTCCAGATATGGAGTACCAATTTTGATTGTGTTAGATCACGATCCACGATTCACATCGAACTTTTGGAGGAAGGCAAGAGCAGTTGGGGACGTAGCTGAAGTTAAGTACGGCTTATCATCCACAAACTGATGGCCAAAGCGAGAGAACAATTCAGACATTAAAAGATATGTTAAGATCTTGCGTCATGGATTTTAAGGGTAGTTTGGATGATCATCTACCATTAGTAGAGTTTGTGTATAACAACAGTTATCATGTAAGCATAGGCATGCCGCCTTATGAAGCCTTATACAGAAGGAAGTGCAGAACACAATTGTGTTGGGACGAAGTGGGAGAACGCCGAATGCTAAGGCCAGAATTGGTGCAGTAGACAGCGGATGTAGTGAAGTTAATACGGATGTGTCTAGTAGCAGCACAAGACAGAGAGAAAAAGTATGAGGACCCACATCGAGTAAATAGGGAGTTCTAAGTAGGCTCCTATGTGTTTCTAAAGGTATCTCCCTAGAAAGGAAAGATACATTTTGGAAAGAAGAGAAAGTTAAGTCCAAGGTTTATAGGACCTTTTGAAGTGTTAAAAAGGGTAGGCGAGGTAGCTTATATGATAGCATTACCTCCAGACTTAGAACGAATACATAATGTATTTCATGTATCTGTGTTACGTCCTTATAAGAGGGATTATAAGCACGTAATAGAGTATAAGCCTATTTATAACGAGAAGGACTTAACGTATGAAGAGATGCTAATTCAAATTATCGATAGAAAAGAGCAAGTTCTGCGGAACAATGTTATACCTTTAGTAAAGGTGTTATAGAAGAACCACGATGCCAAAGAAGCAACGTGGGAATTGGAAGAAAAGATGAGGAAGGATTACCCTCAGTTATTTGTATAATGTAAGACAAGATTCTGGGGACAAAATCTTTATAAGGGGGGAGAATGTAATGACCGAGAAATTCGAATTTATTGTAAAATAATTTTATTTAATTAAATAATGAATAAAATTATATTATATGTTATTATTATGTGGTAGTAAGATGTATGTCAATCTATAATCTAGATATGTCGGAATGTCATAGTATTTTGACTACGTGAAGGAATTAAAGTGTTTGAAATTCCAAGAAAAAAATAAAAGTTTTTCGAGAAATTTTTCAAAAAACACTATTCACTAATTTTTGCTCGGGAATTATTTTTGAACTTTCGAGAAATACGTAACGATAGAGTATCGAGGTGAGATGGATTATGTAATAATAATTCACGCATGGAAAACGCAATTTTTTACCTACGGACTTAATTTGAGAGCGTTAGAAAAAGTAAAGCGTTAAGAAGTTAAACGATAATCGTATGATACGTAAGTATTGTACGAGGTAGTGAATACGAGTATGATACGAGGTATTATACAAGTGTGTATGAATGATGGTATGTCATACATGATGAATAAATATACGAGTTAGAATACGAGTTAATACATAAACAATATGTTCTAAGGCTTTAAGCCATATGTAATAAACTTGTAGGATGAAGGGGGAAGTTGTAAAGTCCAATTGGAATTATGCAAGCCCAATGATAGGAATGGTTAAGTCCAATTTAAATTAATGAACAAGCCAATATTGGTTTAATGCAAGCCCAAAGTACAAGTTAAGCTAATTGAACTTAAAGTCCAAACTAAGAATCCAATGGGTAAGGATAACCCATGGGGCAACTCATGTGGGCCCCATGATCACATGGGTGATCTTGTTGGCCAAGCAAAAGATAAGAGTTGTGGAGGCCAAGTAAAGTGGTTTTTACTTGGTGGCTAAGATAGGAATAGTAAGGAGTTGGAGTTGTGGAGGTGGGATGGCCTAAATGGCCATTATGCCCTCACCTTAGAAATCCTATAAATAGAAAGCTAGATTATTCATTTGTTACTTGTTAAATTCCACCAACAACTTATAACTTATTGGTTAGAGAGAAAAAGCTAGAAAAGTTAGACTTTGTTAGTTCAAGAAGCAAGAAGTAAGAACAACAAAGAATCAAGTGATCATCAAAGGTAATGATACTAAACCATGATTCTCCCTCTCTTCAATTGTTAGAGAAGTGAGTAGTGGTAGAACTTGTATGTTAAGAAGAAGTAGGAATGGCTAATTAATGGACTTAAGCTTTAATATGTCATGAATAAGCAATTTATACTTGTATAAGTCATAAAATTATGAAGAACAACTATAAAATTATCATATATATATATATATATATATATATAAGTTACTGAAATTTGTATGCTAAGATGTTAGTATGATGGAATGAATCCATTTGAAATGATGAACAAATCTTAAGTAACGAAGTTATAGCGGAATTCATGAGTTTGGACGATAATCGTCGAAATTGTGAAATTCTCATAATGGAAGTCAAATTTTAACATTAAGCTCGAAAATGTTAGTTTTCGATGGGGATATGTCTTATTTGGCATTATAGATTTGCGGACTCAAAAATGACCGAATTCTGACTTAGAACGAAGAAACAAGTGTTGAACGTTCATCGTTTTTGTTAAAAATGAATAAAAGGTAAATTTTGAGTTAACAGATTCAAAAATGGAAAATTCTTGCATGAACATGTAGAGTATATGATTTTTTAGCTAATAGCTTTTGAACGAGCCAATTCGGACTTAAAATGATCAAATTTGGAGTTCGGGAAATTTACAAAGTAGAAAAACTGTCAAAAGTATATGGTGCACAGAGATGGTGTCGCGGCGCCAGGCCAAGGCCAAATAGGTGGCGCTACAGCACTGTGCCATGCCCAAACCTACTATAGTTTTGCGCTGAAGTGCGGCCTTTTGAACTGAAGTTGGCACCGCAGCGCCGGAACCGGCTGAAAGCTACTGAAGAATGGCACCGCAGCGTGGCTTATAGAGTAGAAGCTGGCGCCGCAGCGCCAGCACTAGATCAAACCCAGTAAAGAAAGTTTATGAAGATAAAAAGAAATACAATTGGTTAATGATGAAGTACAACATTAATTAACTTAAATTAACATTGTTTAAAATGTTATAAACCTTAAGTATAATAACTAAAGGTTGAAGATAATCACTCAAACATGAACATAATAACAAGGTAATGCGTTAAGCCGGAACCAATAATAATAAATCTAATAAATGATTAGATTGAGAAGAAGGGTAAGATACGTTAGGTACCATACATCTCTGATTATGACCTAATGTGGTATGTTATGTGGTTATATATTGTAGAGACTCTAAAGACTTAAAGGGAAAGTATAGTAACCATAGCAGACGCTAAAGGAAAGTGTTCTAACCCTTGTCTATGTTCAATCTAGACAAGTTTTGTGATTCATGTATTCTTACGCATCAATTGATGTATGATGAAGTCAAAGCCAATTCTTTCGGCTAGACTTAAGATGTTTTGGATTTCTTATAATCTATCAAAGTATAATCAATGTTTTGCCAAACTATTTTCTTATGGTTTTCAAATGAAGACTGAGTATGCTAAACAAATGTTTTGGCATCAAATGACAGGCATGTGAGGTTGCCACAATTTAAAGGTACATACGTTTAAAGAAAGTAGTGTTGTACAACATAGAGTACTATAGGCTGATCACCTAGATGTGCTCGTAAGTAATGTCGGACTTACGGACTTAGTGTGGGGTTGTCCTTTTCAAAGAAAGTATGAAATGCTCAAGATCTTGGACCGGAATTGATGTTTTACTGAATGTTGTCAGTGTAAAACATTTTAAAGAAAAGAGAAGTGCTATTTTGAATTATCGATAGTACTTCATAACTATTGTTTAGTTATTGAAGATGTATGATTTGTATGATTCAAGCATATTGTTCAAATGGAATTATCGTACTTGTTGAGCTAGTTATGCTCACTCTTGCTTGAACTATATGAATGCAGCTAAGACCGAACGGACCGAGGGATCCGGAAAAGATAAAGGGAATAATATTTGGATTCCGAGAATCGCAGTTTTCAAACTGTCGGATGAATTTCGCAAGACAGAAGCACGAAACTTACAAGGCAAGCTTCGTGAATAGTATGGGGGTTAGTAAGGAGGTGGGATTAGTAATTCTACGGGTGAAATGACTATTTTGCCCCTAGCTTTGAAAATCTATATAAGAAAAGTGTTAATTGATTTTTTTGACAAATCAACCAACACTTTGAAGAGAGAGAGAGCTTGAGAGCTTAGAGAATAAGAAGAAGGAAGAGAATGAGCATGAATGCTCGGATTGGAGTGGGTCGTGAAATAGAAAAGCTAGTAAATCACCCGCTTTGTCTAGAGGAAGAATAATGAAGAAGAAAAGTATTAAAACCTAACTTCTATATAATTTTCTTTAAGTTTTTATGTTAGAAACAAAACTTAATGAGAATAAGAGTAAAAGATGTTAAGAATGATTTTCATATGGTTGAAATCATTAGAAAAGAAGAAATAAGAAATTAGAAGTTTAGTTTATAAATTTCTTAAGAAAGTATAAGATTCGTAATGAATTTGAGCGATCTGAATTAATCATATGAACGATTCGGTGAAATAAGTAAGGAATGGTGTTTTATAATATCAAATTCCAAGAAAAAGTGAAATCGTAATCAAAATATCGATTAAAAATGAAGAACGAATGAAGAACGCAAAGAACACGAAGAACGTTATTGGTGGCAAATTTAAAACCATCGCGTATAATTTAGATTATTATTGCTTGGTTAGGAATGGTAGAAACGTTCATGAAGAACGAATTAAAACTTAGCTATAACGAAGTTATGGCAAAAATTTCGTATAAGACAAATGAGAATTAGAAAGTATGTAAATGAACCTGAGCGTGTAGGGTTTCATAAAAATGTAAGAGAACATAGAAAACATGAGTCGTGGACTTAAGAACGAATGAGTTCCGTGTAACGCCCCCAAATCCATGTATTTTCCAACCCGATATATGGTGCTACACGGTGCTACAGTTCACACATACATTCAATTGAAATGCCTCAAAAGAATGAATATGTCTAATATATATTCCAATAATATTCCCTTCCCAGGTTCTTTATAACCAATACATAAGTTCTTTGTCATAATATCAAATACATTACAATATTAAACATATACTATTACATAGACAGGTCAATGGTCTGCCTTAGCCTTCCCTTTATCTTTACCAAATCCTTCAGTTCATTCGGTCTTAGCTACATTCATATGGTTCAAGCAAGAGTGAGCATAACTAGCTCAGCAAGTACAACAATTCCATTTAAACAATATTCTTGAATTATACAAATCATATATCTTCAATAACTGAACAATAGTTATGAAGTACTATCGATAATTCAAAATAGCACTTCTCTTTTCTTTAAAACATTTTACAATGACAATATTCAGTAAAACATCAATTATGGTCCAAGACCTTGAGCATTTCATACTTTCTTTGAAAAGGAAAACCCGGCACTAAGTCCGTAAGTCTGGCATTACTTACGAGCATTTCTAGGTGATCAGCCAATAGTACTCTATGTTGATTATGTTAGGTTTGTAATATTCTTGGACGCAATCAAATTGCACAAATTAAGCGGAAGCATGAAAAATCAGAGTTTAAAATTTTTACAAACCATATACCCTGATCATCCTTTATGCGCAATTATTAATTAAACGAAAATATGAAGAACAAGAATTATACCCTTGAAGTTTCGAGCTTCCTCAGGTACAAGTTCACCTCCAATCTTTTCGCGTTCAACTTGAATCCATCGGGTTTGGTTCCTTCCTTTGATCAATGTTAGCCACCCAAGTGTTTGGCCTCTAGAGGTGATCCACCAAAGAAGAAGAAATATTCAAGAAGAATGGTGGTTGGCTAAACCCTAGTTTTCTATCTCTATAGAAAAATAGCGTACTCTCCAATAATTGGAATCATGTTTAATGATATCTGATATAAGACTCCTCTTATAAAGATATCAGTTAATCCTTCTAATTAGAAAATAGGGTATTATTTAATTAATTAAATTCTTTTAATTAATTAAGCTCTCTAATCTTATTAGGAATAATTAATTAAACTCTTTTACTTAATTTGCCTCCTAATCTTATTAGGAATAAATAAGAGTACTTTTATTAATTAATTCTCAAACTCCTTTAGGAATTAAATAATGATAATAGTAATAATAATAATAAGACTCCTCTTATTAATTTATATTTAATATTTCCAAAATATTAAATAATAAATATTAAGTTATTTAATTTATTCTATCACCATAGATTAAATTTAATATACTTAGCTTATTATTACGATTATGTCATTAACTTCTTAAATAATTATTAAACTATTAGTTTATTTAAATAAATAATATTTATTCTACAATAGGGATAAGCCTCCCTAACAATTAACGACTTTCCAGATAATATAGATTTCAACATTAATCATAAAAGAACCTTTGAGTAAATAGTTACCGTACAATTCAATCCTTCCACTATACAATGTCCCAATTAAATATAAGACATGGAATTACCGTCAGGTCTTATTTTATTTAATTATATGTATTTCGACTCTTAAATACAAAACTCTAAATAATACAAATTAGAAACTCCTTTCTAATTTCATTCTGCCTTGGCCAAGGACTACTGGGTTATCATTTATCGAATCACATAGGACATTTCTCTTCTTTTACTAGAAGCGGTAGATTCTTTATTGATCATACATTATCTCCATGTACGACTTATTATACCCAAGCATACCCTTTGATATACCTTAAGGGTCTTAAGGAATAAGTCAAAGTATAACTCATCATACACAAGATACTATGATGATCTCAAGTCCAAGGATCACTTGTACTACTATCACTACAGGAATTCCTATTGACAGGCAAGTAAAACTCCATTAGGTATTCCTTAGTGAGCCACGTTCAGTGAAATTATTCTCCAATAAGCACCTATATACTTGCTTTAGTGTCTCCACACAAATGATCATGAGATCAATCATCCTCATCCAATGAGCAAGCAACATATATATCAATCTATCCAGATTCACTAATCCCCAATTTAGTAATCCCATGATTGGGAACTATTTAAGTTTTAAGCTTTCTAAGAATTTAGATCTCATTAGAATGATCATCATCATTATTCTAAAAGCATTGCTTAAAACGATGGGTTTATCACATATTATAAAATAGCATCATGTAGATAATTAAAAGCCTTTAATAAATTAATACTTTTTGTTAATAAATTAATAAGATTGTTACAAAGTATATGCTTTATCATCAAACATGATTGGCTTGTGTGCATACTACTTTCAATCTCCCACTTGCACTAAAGTCAATCGCCATGGTATCTCATACCCTTCTTCTCTAAGTGAAGATTATCCTATTGTTGGAAAAGCGTTAGTTAATGGATATGTAATATTTTTCTTGAGAGTCCACTATCTCTATAGTGTTTTCCCATCTTTCAATGATTCCTATAATCAAATAAAAGTGTCACAACACATGTTTAGATATAAGATGAGACTTAGGAACTATTCCTAGTTATGTAATGAACTTTTCATCCAAATAATCAACTTGTAGCTTCATTTATAGCTATATACTTTGTCTTTATCACTAAACTAGCAACTCTTTGTTGTTTGAAACCTTTCCAATTCACTGCACCACCGTTTAGGGTAACACTTTACCTTAAAGTGGATTTTCTGTCGTCTTGGTCTGTCTGAAAAACTTGAGTCTGTTAAGCCCTCTAGTTTTAATTTAGACCCACCATGAATATGATCACATCCTTAGTGCCGGTTAAGTACTTTAAGATGTTTTTCACTGACTCATAGTGAACTTCTCCAAAATATGATTGATCAACATTAGGTCTCGTACATTTCATTGTATACATAAAAGTTACCCATGCGATTTCTCTTTTATGAGTTTATGGGGACTATTAAGAGAGATACACTTCATGGGTCATCAATATGAGACAACTCTTAGAGTTTGTAATGTTAAACATCCTCTTGAATCTATCTATATAGATTTGTATCCCCAATTAAGATAATTTTTCCAAATCATTCATGGAGGAATGTTTAGACAACTTTATCTTTAATGATTGTTGCATTAGTATATCATTCCTTATCCGTAATATATCAACATATAATACTAGAAATGTCACGACACTCCCACTGACCCTTTTGTACACACTAGGTTCATTCTTGTTTTTGATAAAATCAAACTCTTTTGATTGTTTCATCAAAACAAATGTTCCATATTTGAGAAGCTTGTTTCAATCCATTTCTCTGAGTGTCTACAACTCTTACCTCATCGTATGTAACTGGATCATCATCTTCTATAATGTGTACCTCATCATCATCATCTATGATGAATCCATACCTCCTAGGTATCTTCGGTATTATTCTAGATTTACGATTCGGTTATAGTACAATAGGTCTATTTACAGGTTCCTCTTATTTAACTTATAGTGATTTGTGGTTCTTGAACTCTTCAAGATCTATTATCCTCCCACTAGCCCCTTCAATGATAAACATCTTTATCTTAGAAGGCAACATGTTTCACAACAAACACCCTTTTCTAAGTAGGATTATAGAACATATACCCTAAACTTACTTTAGGATGTCCCACAAATCTGTACTTATCAAATCTTGTCCCAAGCTTATCCTTTGAAACCTTTTCCCACAAGCTGGACAACCCCTTATCTTAACTTACTTAAAATTAGGAATCCTTCCTCTCCATAACTTTTATAGAGTCTTGTGACCGGATTTTGAGGTTACGTACCTTTTTCGTAGATATGCAGTCATTTCTAGGACATTATCCTAGAAGGATACTAGAATGTCGATAAAATTATTATGGACCGCACCATGTCCAACAAGGTATGATTTTCCTTTTTAGATACATCAATCAATTATAGCGTATCAGAAGGCGTCCATTGTGAGAAAACCATTTGATATGATCTAGAAACTTATTGCACAAGTATTTATTCCTTGATCTAATAAAAAAATCTTAATACTTTTCAAATTAGTTTCACTTATAAATTCTTTGAACCTTTCAAATAATTCACACTTGTATAAATACAAACATTCAACTCTTTGAATGATCATCTTCTTTTCTTATACTAGTTTGTTTAATTTGCAAAATAATTTTTATGTAAGCCAAGTACACAAAATCCATTAAGTAATATTCCAGTTCTATACAAAACATTATTTTTATAAATAGAACAATAATTGTTCTTAAATATAATACCAAATATTTCATTGTCCAACAACAATATAGAAATAATATTTCTAACGAGAACTGGAATACAATAACAACTTATTGACTTAATAGGTTTGCCCGTAGGCAATGCTAAACTATAAGTTTCTATAGCTAATGCAGCAACCTTTGCTTCATTTCCCACACATAGGATTACTTATCTTTGTTTAGCTTTTTACTTCTGCTTGGTCCCTTCATAAATCTATATTTATGATAACCAAAGCCGGTATCCAATACCCAAGTAGAACCTTAACTTAAAAAAAATTATTTCAATCATGAACAAAAACTATATTTGTAACCGAAGCTTCACTAAGTTTCTTCTGGTTAACCTCTACAAGATACTTCTCGTAGTTTCCTTTCCAGTGTCCAGACTTATTGCAGCGAAAGCAAACTCCTTTGCTATCCGTATTAATTTTGTTCTTATTATCCATTATTTTTTCCATTTCTATTTACCTTCTTAGAATCAATCTTCTTTTCAGAAGATCCTTTGGCCCCTACTAGTAAGACATGGTCTTTCTTGGTTGGAAAGTGACTCTCAACATTTTTCAACATGTTAAGCAAATCAGCGAGGTTGATATCTAGCTTGTTCATATGAAAAATTCACAACAATTATGAGAAGGAGTCCGAGAGTAACTGCAAGATCAAATCTTGGCTCAACTCTCCATCCATGACAAAACTTGTTGTCCTAATTGTTCAACCAAATTGATCATGTTTAGGACATGTGTCTGTACTGTAGTGTCATTGGTCATTCTAGATCGGAAGAGCTCCTTAAATATCTAATATCTATTAGTCCTATTTTCCTCACCATCAACTACTTGACATGCAGGAATATAGTAGGAGCATCCATACTTTCATGTTAACGCTGAAGCTCGTTACTCATGGATGCGAGTATGATGCATTGAGCCAACTGTGCATCATCTTGCCACTTTCTAAAAGTAGCAATCTCTTCCTCAGAGGCATTATCTGCAACCATTGCTGGAATAGGAGTATTAAGGACATAAGATAGATTTCCAGCCATGAGAATTATTCTCAAACTCCGTTACCAATTCGTTTAATTCAGTCCGATTAATTTAGCATCTAATATGCTACAGTGATAGTAATTTAGACATTGTACAATTTTGTAAATGAATTTATAATTAACAACATTTTAGCATACATTCTTTTATTAATTACCAAAATAAATTAGGTCTTATTTTAAATTGGTATCTCCCACTATTTTCATCAAACTATATTACCCTCACTTATATAGTTCGGCAAAATCTAATTAAAGATTTGATAGTGAGGATAAGGATCTCATTTCAAATGTATATAGCCTTGTGGAGACACAACAAACTATATATAAATAAATAGGTAGACAACTCTTGTCAATTACATCAACTATGCAACTCCTTGTATTTTGCCTCTTAAATTATTTTGATCAAGTGGTGGCACATCCGAATCAAAATTATCCAAGTTAAGTCCAACCTAGCACTTCATATATTTAAAAAAGAGACATATTATCCTTGTGATTACACAACAAAACAACAATATTCAATTTTCTTTATAAGCATCAAATGTGATAAAATTAAGATCTCAAAGAATTAAGATAAGCCTTATTGTGACACAACAAACTTATAATAATTAATTAATACTCTATTATTTTTATCATGCTAAAAGTCGACGTTCGATATTCTAAATATATTTGAACGCTTAGGACTTAGTATAAAAAATTTGAGGGGTTTGTTATTAATTTGTCTCATCTTGTTTAGCGCGCATGCACATATATATATATAATATGCGTCATATTAATTAACATGTGAAGCATGTTTGTATAATATAATATATATATATATATAGTATAAGCATGCACATATAAAATACTATATTCTACCCGGATTGATTATGGACTTTATTCTAGTTTGGTTCACTAGAGCCACCAAGTGAACCAAAAGGTCAAACCCTAGGGGTGCAAGAATTAAATTAAATATAACTATTACATTTAAACTCGGGCTCCATTACAAACGGGTCTTCAAGCGCTCCTTGCTCCTTGATCTCCAATTCTTCAAAATAATTATAATTATTCCTACTACAAAACTACTTAAAATAAATAGAAACCTTGATCATCAGTCAATGGGAAGTACATAGGAGGAGGATAGAATTTACATTAATAAAAATTAGAGAAGACAAGGTACGCAGACCCCATTTAATAAATTAAACCCATACATTCATGCATCCAACTAAAATAAAATCTAATCACATTGGTCAATAGTCCATAATCAATCACATTTACTATCATACACATCACCATATGCATCAATAAATAACATTCATCTCATGAATAATATACATTCAATATATATATTGATATCATTTAATGGGCAAATTTAGTTAGTATAAAATTTAATTTTGAATCGAAGTAAACTCCTTTATTTTAATCCAAATTTAAATCAAAATAAAACTCTTTTATTTTAATCTATCCTATTTTGAATAAAATAAACTATTTTATTTTAATCAAAATCTTAAATTAAAATAAACTTATTTATTTTAATTAATTATGGAATTCAATTCCAAGAGAAAAAAAAACTCCTTTATTAAAGGAAACACGAATTCTTTTTCATATTCACAAATAAACTCTTTAAACTCATTATAAATGCGAGGAACCCGAACGAAGTTAGCACGGGTTAGTTAATTATAAATTCTTGCGAAGTTTATACCTTACTAGGTACAGGTTCTACCCATTCTTTTATCTCTCTTGCTTGCGCTCAACGTTTGAACTTGACTACGGAGAAATTAGACTTTGACCTATTTATTGAGACTCCGTTAGGAGAAACTTTCATTACATCCGTTGTTTAGAAATCTTTCTTGATTCAGGTTGGCACTATCACATTACCTGTTAACCTTATTTCTATAGAGATATTTGATTTTGATGTGATTTTAAGGTTAACTACTCATCATGCCAAAATTGATTACTTTCGTAAGGTTGTTAGTTTTCATATTCTTAAGCAACCTGTTATTCGAATTCAAGCAATCAAACCATTGTAGTAAAAAAATTTCATATCAAGCCATGAGGTCATTCGTTTATTACAGATGTCAAGGTTTCTTAGTCCATGTTATAGATTTGAATAAAGACATATCAGATTTGAATAATATTCCTGTTGTTCTTGATTTTTCCTGACGTATTTCCTGAAGAATTTCTTGGCTTACTCCCAAAGCCTGATATTAAATTTTGTATCGACTTTGAACCCGGTACAAAACTCATTTCTAAAATCTCATATCGAATGGCTCCTATTGAACTTCAGGAGTAAAAAATTCAACTATAGAATTTGGTACCTGAGCCTTTATCTGGTGACTTCCTTTGTGGAATGCACCGAAGCCAGACTCTCCGTAGGGGACAATATTAGTGCGATAGTAACTGATAGGTGTCATTGTAATGTGCTATCCAAGGTTGGGATATGAGTCACAGTTGAAAACAACCTAAGTCGGTAATCGAAATACGTAGCTTTCTAGGCTTAGTTAGTTATTATCGGAGATTCATTGAAGGATATTCTCGAATCGCTATTCCATTAACGCAGCTGACTCGTAGAGATACAAAATTTGAATGGAGCAAGGAATGTGGGAAGAGCTTTGAAGAACTCAAGAGGAGACTCATTTCAGCACATGTTCTGACCATGCCATCCTGGAAAAGCGAACATGGTAGCTGACGTGTTAAGTAGAAGATCGTATACAAGTACGAGTACGATATTGTCAAAGACTCATTTCATATAATTTACAAATAATAGAGATGAAGATGAAAACTCTAGGTACCCACATGATGATATACGAGTATAATCGACTTTAATCGATAAAGTTAAAGTTGTTCAAGATACACACCGGAGCTGATGAATTTGAAGAAGGAGGTGCAAGAAGTTGTTATTTTAAAAGCGAGAATCGGTGAGGTGAGGAAAGCTCAAACCTTCGATTTATTAATCCATTTGAAATTCTCGATCGAATAGGAACTGTGGCCTATAGGCTCGTTTTATCGCCAAGTATGACGCGTGTACATAACGTTTTTCACGTATCGATGTTACGTAAATATGTGGACGACCCGAACCACGTCATTGAGTTAGAACCGGATGAGATAGCCGAAGATTTAACGTACGAGGAGGTACCTATCAAGATCTTGGATAGGAAAGAACATGTCCTATGTACCGAGGTTATACCACAAGTTAAAGTTTTGTGGAAAAACCATGCTATTGAGGAAATGACCTGGGAGTTGGAAACGGATATGAAAGCGAGGTATTCTCATCTTTTCGAAACACCAGGTACGTACGTCAATTTCGAAGACGAAATTTCATAAGGAGGGGAGGTTGTAAGACCCCAACTTATTATTAATGAAATTTAATTTTCTCTATTTATTATTTTGAAATAGTAAGGTTTGATTTTATTAATGTGGATGGTTATGGGTAAAATACACAAATATTTCAAAATAAGCAAGTGGTTATAAAATATTCATTGTTGTCAGGGAATATTTGTTTGGTCGTGGAACATTCATACTGTCGGGGAATATTCGTACGACGGCGCTGTCTTTTGTGGGCCCCATAACGGAAAGCGATTGGATGAAGAAAACGACAAATATAAGTTGTTTAAAAATAACGGCGTAGTTTTTACCGTTAATACTGTTAAAATACTCGGTGGTTAAAACATAGTAGCACACGGTATTGCACCAATTATTGATTCTTACGTAAGAAGGCACTACTCAATAATGGTTACAGTAATTACTGTTCAGTATTTTATTTTATTGATTCAATAATTGCTGCATTGATATTTTATATTACTGTTGTTTCAATAAATTGTCATTACACAGTATTTTTCATTATCGAAGCAATAATTCATATTATCTGAATAATATTATTAGAAAACATTATTGGCAATGTCTAGAAAGTTCTGTCTAAGGAGAGGTTTGGTCACCTAATTGCGCGCCAGTAAGGAGAGATCCTTATTGGAAAGCCCCCTCTTTCCTTGGAACTGTCTGGTTGTCAAATTGTGATTCTGAAATATTATTTGTGAATAATTAATTAATGATTCATATGATGAGGAAAATATTGATTTTATGTGGATATAGATGGAGAAAATTTTTTAATGTGACAATTGTTAAAAATTAAAAATTTATCTTTTTCTGATAAAATAATTCATTTAAATATATTATTATATTTTAATAATATAATAATGATGATATTTTTACGATGAATGTGGGATATATGAGTATATGTGGAGGAGGAGTATTTTTCTTACCAAAAATATTTAAAGCATGTTTTATGTGTCGGTGGACCCCATTTCTTGACTGAAATTTGATTATGGCTTGTAAATCGACTGTTTGTGGATTTCGGTTAATTTCTGTTTGGAATTTGAAAAAACTTTCTTCTGTAAAGTTGTAGAGAATTGAATTTACTATAAAAACTCACGAGATTCGAATTTTCTGACAAAAGGGCTATTTATTATGAATTATTGAAGTTCTGAAGTTCCGAAATAATTGATTTTTGTAAGTTTAAAATATTTTAATTATGAAAAACATTTTTTCATTTTTGAAACTCATTTAACATGTGATTAGGAGGCTGAATTCATATTGTTAGTGTGCGTATAAAGTTGTGGAAAATTATAATATTAATTTATTAAATTTTCTGCTTTGGTGTTCTAAGCAATTTCCTATAAATAGGTGCTTAGGTTAGAATTGAAAATCACACCAGAAACTGAAATTTTCTCTCTCTATATTATCGAGCGTATTCTTGTGAGTATTTTGAGTATACTTTGAGAATTGTTATACGGTGCAAGTTCAAGTCACAGCCTATATCCGGTGTTTCAACTAGAAGTACTGTCTTTCGAGGTAAGGGGTGTTATTTTCTTCAAAAATGATATTATTTCTTCAATATCATTATGCCGAAATATTGGTTGTGTGACAACCCGATATTTTCTATAAAAATAAATCATAAATTTTGCGTATAAATTTTTTTTTTGTATAAAAATAAATATGAATGATATGTGCCAAGGTAATGTGTAATTATAATTATATGTGTGATAAATAAAATTTATTTATTACATTAAGTATTGCAAATAAATTTATTTTTAGAATTATTGATTATTATCAATTATAATTTTTATACTAATTAATTCCTTATTGGAAATATTTTATTAATTATTTTTTTAGGAAAATATAATCTTATATTATTTAAATAATATATGAAATAATTTTAGAATAAATATAATGATTATTTCATTATATGAATTTGTTCAGGATATTAAATTAAATATTTTAACTTAATTAAGAATGTTATTTATGCAAGATAAATAAGATATGGAATCCAAACCTTAATTCTGAGTTTTGATTAAGGAATGAGAATAATAATATTATATTGTTATTTTTAAGTATTATAGATATATATATGGTTATGTGTGTAATATTAATGTGTGGAACAGTTTTATTATATTACAACTAAACCCTAATAATATTTTATAAACCTTATTTCTGGTTATGGAATGAGGAATGGTGATAATAATATAATATTAATTATATTTTGATTTTTCAGTGCTATAAATATGTGCCGTATGTACGTGTTGATGATGATTGGTCAATTATGGTGTTTAATTTCAAAACCCTAATGTTAATTGGTTAAACCCTAGTTTTCTATGGAAACCCTAATTTAAAAATAAATTATGAGTTTAAGACTGTTATATGACGATGTTATATGATATATGTTATGTGTTATTTAATATTTTGCTATTTATAGAAAACCCTAACTTTAAATGTAAACCCTAATTATATTTGATTTTCTAATAATTAAAAACCCTAATCCGGAAACCAAAACCGGAGGTTTGATCAGACAGAAATAGTGTTACTATGATTGATATCAAGTGTGATAAACTTTAATTACTAATTAAGGTAAACCTAGTTAGTAAATTAAAACCCTAAAAACTAGAACCCTAATTTAATTTCTAGAAACCCTAATTGTATTATAGAAACCCTAATTTTTGGTATTATAAACCCTAATTGCTTTATGAGCAAAGTTAATTGTGATTAAGGGTAATAAATCCTAATATCCATGTATAAGATAATTACAAACTTAATTTGATTAACAAATTTATTTTTGCAAAATTTTAGAAACGAAAAGTTGTTTAATTTTATTTATTTAATTTTTGTGCAAACCCTAAAAATGGAAATTCTAGAATTTTGCTAAATTGGCTCAAACCCTAAACCAAAACCTAATCCTAAGGGTTTGACAAGATTACAATTATGCCATTAAATTAATTTATCAAGTGACCAAAATACCCTTTTGTACATTATTTGAGCTTGCTTGTAAATCTTTACAAAATGAGAGTTGTTTACCAACTCCTACCAAACCCAACCAATCCTAACCACTCCCTTGACAGTAAATGGACAGCAAATCAGCCCTTTTGCTAGCATTCAATGCATCATGTTGTATATATATAGATTGAAGGAGAAAGAGAATGCTTCTGTTCACTAAAAAAAATTACATAACACCTAACCAAGCCTCTCTCTCTCTAAACCTACGAAATTCTCTCTTAAGATCAGTCAATAACCGAGCCCCACTAACAACATATACAAAAACAGAAGCTAGAATCAAGATCAAAGCCTAAAGAGGTATAAAACCCTAGTTTAATTTCTGTCCATACTCGGGTGTTAGATGTTATGATTTGTTGTTAGAATATGTTGTTTATGGTGTCTTATGATAATCTGGGTTGCTAGATGATAGATCCATAACATCTAGAAGCTCAGATTTGAAGATCTATGAGATTTGGAAATTTCGTTCTTGAGGTCTGACAGCCTAATGTCAGTCCATTTTAATCTTTGGTCGTTTATGATTTGTGTTGTTTTTAAGTTGTTATACGTAGTCTGTAATGTGCTCTTTAAGATGCAAAAAGAATCAAGTTCATATCTGTTATAGATTTGGAGTTATTAGTGGTCAAAACCCGTTGAGCGAAATTTGTCAAGAACACAAACCCAGAATTTTAAGAACAACTTCCGTGGTGAACTTTGACCGGCTATTTCCAGTTAGATCTGTTGTTGTTATATGTATGTTAAGTGTTATAGTTGTAGCCCTACATTATTTCTACACACTGGAATTGATAGATCACACAAACAATACATATATTGGAAGATATAAGGAATCAAATTAGGTACCTCGACTGTTCTTCAGTTGAAGAACAGTGTTGTCAAAGTTTTTGATGGCCAATAACGCACAGATTTGATGTTGTTTATCCAATATGTTTGTTGTTAATTGTAGTATTACATGAGAACTACAAGATGTATGTGTTAGCTTGTCCAGAAACATCATGGTCCGATCGGGAATCATGGTCAAAGTAGCCTACTCGGCTACTGACTTTGAGTTCTGAAAATCCTCAAGAACACCTATAGCGACAGAAAGTGTCGCTATAGCCCTTTAGCGACAGTTTTATTTATAATTTTTTAAAATTAATAAAAATTGATAAAAATGATTTTTAATTATTAAAAATAGATAATAAATGATATTTTCTTCAAAGGGGTGTTATTTTCTTCAAAAATGATATTATTTCTTCAATATCATTATGCCGAAATATTGGTTGTGTGACAACCCGATATTTTCTATAAAAATAAATCATAAATTTTGCGTATAAATTTTTTTTTGTATAAAAATAAATATGAATGATATGTGCCAAGGTAATGTGTAATTATAATTATATGTGTGATAAATAAAATTTATTTATTACATTAAGTATTGCAAATAAATTTATTTTTAGAATTATTGATTATTATCAATTATAATTTTTATACTAATTAATTCCTTATTAGAAATATTTTATTAATTATTTTTTAGGAAAATATAATCTTATATTATTTAAATAATATATGAAATGATTTTAGAATAATTATAATGATTATTTCATTATATAAATTTGTTCAGGATATTAAATTAAATATTTTAACTTAATTAAGAATGTTATTTATGCAAGATAAATCAGATATGGAATCCAAACCTTAATTCTGAGTTTTGATTAAGGAATGAGAATAATAATATTATATTGTTATTTTTCAGTATTATAGATATATATATATATGGTTATGTGTGTAATGTTAATGTGTGGAACAGTTTTATTATATTACAACTAAACCCTAATAATATTTTATAAACCTTATTTCTGGTTATGGAATGAGGAATGGTGATAATAATATAATATTAATTATATTTTGATTTTTCAGTGCTATAAATATGTGCCGTATGTACGTGTTGATGATGATTGGTCAATTATGGTGTTTAATTTAAAAACCCTAATGTTAATTGGTTAAACCCTAATTTTCTATGGAAAACCCTAATTTAAAAATAAATTATGAGTTTAAGACTGTTATATGACGATGTTATATGATATATGTTATGTGTTATTTAATATTTTGCTATTTATAGAAAACCCTAACTTTAAATGTAAACCCTAATTATATTTGATTTTCTAATAATTAGAAACGCTAATCCGGAAACCAAAACCGGAGGTTTGATCAGACAGAAATAGTGTTACTATGATTGATATCAAGTGTGATAAACTTTAATTACTAATTAAGGTAAACCTAGTTAGTAAATTAAAACCCTAAAAACTAGAACCCTAATTTAATTTCTAGAAACCCTAATTGTATTATAGAAACCCTAATTTTTGGTATTATAAACCCTAATTGCTTTATGAGCAAAGTTAATTGTGATTAAGGGTAATAAACCCTAATATCCATGTATAATATAATTACAAACTTAATTTGATTAACAAATTTATTTTTGCAAAATTTTAGAAACGAAAAGTTGTTTAATTTTATTTATTTAATTTTTGTGCAAACCCTAAAAATGGAAATTCTAGAATTTTGCTAAATTGGCTCATACCCTAAACCAAAACCTAATCCTAAGGGTTTGACAAGATTACAATTATGCCATTAAATTAATTTATCAAGTGACCAAAATACCCTTTTGTACATTATTTGAGCTTGCTTGTAAATCTTTACAAAATGAGAGTTGTTTACCAACTCCTACCAAACCCAACCAATCCTAACCACTCCCTTGACAGTAAATGGACAGCAAATCAGCCCTTTTGCTAGCATTCAATGCATCATGTTGTATATATATAGATTGAAGGAGAAAGAGAATGCTTCTGTTCACTAAAAAAAATTACATAACACCTAAACAAGCCTCTCTCTCTCTAAACCTACGAAATTCTCTCTTAAGATCAGTCAATAACCGAGCCCCACTAACAACATATACAAAAACAGAAGCTAGAATCAAGATCAAAGCCTAAAGAGGTATAAAACCCTAGTTTAATTTCTGTCCATACTCGGGTGTTAGATGTTATGATTTGTTGTTAGAATATGTTGTTTATGGTGTCTTATGATGATCTGGGTTGCTAGATGATAGATCCATAATATCTAGAAGCTCAGATTTGAAGATCTATGAGATCTGGAAATTTCGTTCTTGAGGTCTGACAGCCTAATGTCAGTCCATTTTAATCTTTGGTCGTTTATGATTTGTGTTGTTTTTAAGTTGTTATACATAGTCTGTAATGTGCTCTTTAAGATGCAAAAAGAATCAAGTTCATATCTGTTATAGATCTGGAGTTATTAGTGGTCAAAACCCGTTGAGCGAAATTTGTCAAGAACACAAACCCAGAATTTTAAGAACAACTTCCGTGGTGAACTTTGACCGGCTATTTCCAGTTAGATCTGTTGTTGTTATATGTATGTTAAGTGTTATAGTTGTAGCCCTACATTATTTCTACACACTGGAATTGATAGATCACACAAACAATACATATATTGGAAGATATAAGGAATCAAATTAGGTACCTCGACTGTTCTTCAGTTGAAGAACAGTGTTGTCAAAGTTTTTGATGGCCAATAACGCACAGATTTGATGTTGTTTATCCAATATGTTTGTTGTTAATTGTAGTATTACATGAGAACTACAAGATGTATGTGTTAGCTTGTCCAGAAACATCATGGTCCGATCGGGAATCATGGTCAAAGTAGCCTACTCGGCTACTGACTTTGAGTTCTGGAAATCCTCAAGAACACCTATAGCGACAGAAAGTGTCGCTATAGCCCTTTAGCGACAGTTTTATTTATAATTTTTTAAAATTAATAAAAATTGATAAAAATGGTTTTTAATTATTAAAAATACATAATAAATGATATTTTCTTCAAAGGGGTGTTATTTTCTTCAAAAATGATATTATTTCTTCAATATCATTATGCCGAAATATTGGTTGTGTGACAACCCGATATTTTCTATAAAAATAAATCATAAATTTTGCGTATAAATTTTTTTTTGTATAAAAATAAATATGAATGATATGTGCCAAGGTAATGTGTAATTATAATTATATGTGTGATAAATAAAATTTATTTATTACATTAAGTATTGCAAATAAATTTATTTTTAGAATTATTGATTATTATCAATTATAATTTTTATACTAATTAATTCCTTATTAGAAATATTTTATTAATTATTTTTTAGGAAAATATAATCTTATATTATTTAAATAATATATGAAATGATTTTAGAATAATTATAATGATTATTTCATTATATAAATTTGTTCAGGATATTAAATTAAATATTTTAACTTAATTAAGAATGTTATTTATGCAAGATAAATCAGATATGGAATCCAAACCTTAATTCTGAGTTTTGATTAAGGAATGAGAATAATAATATTATATTGTTATTTTTCAGTATTATATATATATATATATATATATATATATATATATATATATATATATATATATATATATATGGTTATGTGTGTAATGTTAATGTGTGGAACAGTTTTATTATATTACAACTAAACCCTAATAATATTTTATAAACCTTATTTCTGGTTATGGAATGAGGAATGGTGATAATAATATAATATTAATTATATTTTGATTTTTCAGTGCTATAAATATGTGCCGTATGTACGTGTTGATGATGATTGGTCAATTATGGTGTTTAATTTCAAAACCCTAATGTTAATTGGTTAAACTCTAATTTTCTATGGAAAACCCTAATTTAAAAATAAATTATGAGTTTAAGACTGTTATATGACGATGTTATACGATATATGTTATGTGTTATTTAATATTTTGCTATTTATAGAAAACCCTAACTTTAAATGTAAACCCTAATTATATTTGATTTTCTAATAATTAGAAACGCTAATCCGGAAACCAAAACCGGAGGTTTGATCAGACAGAAATAGTGTTACTATGATTGATATCAAGTGTGATAAACTTTAATTACTAATTAAGGTAAACCTAGTTAGTAAATTAAAACCCTAAAAACTAGAACCCTAATTTAATTTCTAGAAACCCTAATTGTATTATAGAAACCCTAATTTTTGGTATTATAAACCCTAATTGCTTTATGAGCAAAGTTAATTGTGATTAAGGGTAATAAACCCTAATATCCATGTATAAGATAATTACAAACTTAATTTGATTAACAAATTTATTTTTGCAAAATTTTAGAAACGAAAAGTTGTTTAATTTTATTTATTTAATTTTTGTGCAAACCCTAAAAATGGAAATTCTAGAATTTTGCTAAATTGGCTCAAACCCTAAACCAAAACCTAATCCTAAGGGTTTGACAAGATTACAATTATGCCATTAAATTAATTTATCAAGTGACCAAAATACCCTTTTGTACATTATTTGAGCTTGCTTGTATATCTTTACAAAATGAGAGTTGTTTACCAACTCCTACCAAACCCAACCAATCCTAACCACTCCCTTGACAGTAAATGGACAGCAAATCAGCCCTTTTGCTAGCATTCAATGCATCATGTTGTATATATATAGATTGAAGGAGAAAGAGAATGCTTCTGTTCACTAAAAAAAATTACATAACACCTAACCAAGCCTCTCTCTCTCTAAACCTACGAAATTCTCTCTTAAGATCAGTCAATAACCGAGCCCCACTAACAACATATACAAAAACAGAAGCTAGAATCAAGATCAAAGCCTAAAGAGGTATAAAACCCTAGTTTAATTTATGTCCATACTCGGGTGTTAGATGTTATGATTTGTTGTTAGAATATGTTGTTTATGGTGTCTTATGATGATCTGGGTTGCTAGATGATAGATCCATAATATCTAGAAGCTCAGATTTGAAGATCTATGAGATCTGGAAATTTCGTTCTTGAGGTCTGACAGCCTAATGTCAGTCCATTTTAATCTTTGGTCGTTTATGATTTGTGTTGTTTTTAAGTTGTTATACGTAGTCTGTAATGTGCTCTTTAAGATGCAAAAAGAATCAAGTTCATATCTGTTATAGATCTGGAGTTATTAGTGGTCAAAACCCGTTGAGCGAAATTTGTCAAGAACACAAACCAAGAATTTTAAGAACAACTTCCGTGGTGAACTTTGACCGGCTATTTCCAGTTAGATCTGTTGTTGTTATATGTATGTTAAGTGTTATAGTTGTAGCCCTACATTATTTCTACACACTGGAATTGATAGATCACACAAACAATACATATATTGGAAGATATAAGGAATCAAATTAGGTACCTCGACTGTTCTTCAGTTGAAGAACAGTGTTGTCAAAGTTTTTGATGGCCAATAACGCACAGATTTGATGTTGTTTATCCAATATGTTTGTTGTTAATTGTAGTATTACATGAGAACTACAAGATGTATGTGTTAGCTTGTCCAGAAACATCATGGTCCGATCGGGAATCATGGTCAAAGTAGCCTACTCGGCTACTGACTTTGAGTTCTGGAAATCCTCAAGAACACCTATAGCGACAGAAAGTGTCGCTATAGCCCTTTAGCGACAGTTTTATTTATAATTTTTTAAAATTAATAAAAATTGATAAAAATGGTTTTTAATTATTAAAAATACATAATAAATGATATTTTCTTCAAAGGGGTGTTATTTTCTTCAAAAATGATATTATTTCTTCAATATCATTATGCCGAAATATTGGTTGTGTGACAACCCGATATTTTCTATAAAAATAAATCATAAATTTTGCGTATAAATTTTTTTTTGTATAAAAATAAATATGAATGATATGTGCCAAGGTAATGTGTAATTATAATTATATGTGTGATAAATAAAATTTATTTATTACATTAAGTATTGCAAATAAATTTATTTTTAGAATTATTGATTATTATCAATTATAATTTTTATACTAATTAATTCCTTATTAGAAATATTTTATTAATTATTTTTTTAGGAAAATATAATCTTATATTATTTAAATAATATATGAAATGATTTTAGAATAATTATAATGATTATTTCATTATATAAATTTGTTCAGGATATTAAATTAAATATTTTAACTTAATTAAGAATGTTATTTATGCAAGATAAATCAGATATGGAATCCAAACCTTAATTCTGAGTTTTGATTAAGGAATGAGAATAATAATATTATATTGTTATTTTTCAGTATTATAGATATATATATATATATATGGTTATGTGTGTAATGTTAATGTGTGGAACAGTTTTATTATATTACAACTAAACCCTAATAATATTTTATAAACCTTATTTCTGGTTATGGAATGAGGAATGGTGATAATAATATAATATTAATTATATTTTGATTTTTCAGTGCTATAAATATGTGCCGTATGTACGTGTTGATGATGATTGGTCAATTATGGTGTTTAATTTAAAAACCCTAATGTTAATTGGTTAAACCCTAATTTTCTATGGAAAACCCTAATTTAAAAATAAATTATGAGTTTAAGACTGTTATATGACGATGTTATACGATATATGTTATGTGTTATTTAATATTTTGCTATTTATAGAAAACCCTAACTTTAAATGTAAACCCTAATTATATTTGATTTTCTAATAATTAGAAACGCTAATCCGGAAACCAAAACCGGAGGTTTGATCAGACAGAAATAGTGTTACTATGATTGATATCAAGTGTGATAAACTTTAATTACTAATTAAGGTAAACCTAGTTAGTAAATTAAAACCCTAAAAACTAGAACCCTAATTTAATTTCTAGAAACCCTAATTGTATTATAGAAACCCTAATTTTTGGTATTATAAACCCTAATTGCTTTATGAGCAAAGTTAATTGTGATTAAGGGTAATAAACCCTAATATCCATGTATAAGATAATTACAAACTTAATTTGATTAACAAATTTATTTTTGCAAAATTTTAGAAACGAAAAGTTGTTTAATTTTATTTATTTAATTTTTGTGCAAACCCTAAAAATGGAAATTCTAGAATTTTGCTAAATTGGCTCAAACCCTAAACCAAAACCTAATCCTAAGGGTTTGACAAGATTACAATTATGCCATTAAATTAATTTATCAAGTGACCAAAATACCCTTTTGTACATTATTTGAGCTTGCTTGTATATCTTTACAAAATGAGAGTTGTTTACCAACTCCTACCAAACCCAACCAATCCTAACCACTCCCTTGACAGTAAATGGACAGCAAATCAGCCCTTTTGCTAGCATTCAATGCATCATGTTGTATATATATAGATTGAAGGAGAAAGAGAATGCTTCTGTTCACTAAAAAAAATTACATAACACCTAACCAAGCCTCTCTCTCTCTAAACCTACGAAATTCTCTCTTAAGATCAGTCAATAACCGAGCCCCACTAACAACATATACAAAAACAGAAGCTAGAATCAAGATCAAAGCCTAAAGAGGTATAAAACCCTAGTTTAATTTCTGTCCATACTCGGGTGTTAGATGTTATGATTTGTTGTTAGAATATGTTGTTTATGGTGTCTTATGATGATCTGGGTTGCTAGATGATAGATCCATAATATCTAGAAGCTCAGATTTGAAGATCTATGAGATCTGGAAATTTCGTTCTTGAGGTCTGACAGCCTAATGTCAGTCCATTTTAATCTTTGGTCGTTTATGATTTGTGTTGTTTTTAAGTTGTTATACGTAGTCTGTAATGTGCTCTTTAAGATGCAAAAAGAATCAAGTTCATATCTGTTATAGATCTGGAGTTATTAGTGGTCAAAACCCGTTGAGCGAAATTTGTCAAGAACACAAACCCAGAATTTTAAGAACAACTTCCGTGGTGAACTTTGACCGGCTATTTCCAGTTAGATCTGTTGTTGTTATATGTATGTTAAGTGTTATAGTTGTAGCCCTACATTATTTCTACACACTGGAATTGATAGATCACACAAACAATACATATATTGGAAGATATAAGGAATCAAATTAGGTACCTCGACTGTTCTTCAGTTGAAGAACAGTGTTGTCAAAGTTTTTGATGGCCAATAACGCACAGATTTGATGTTGTTTATCCAATATGTTTGTTGTTAATTGTAGTATTACATGAGAACTACAAGATGTATGTGTTAGCTTGTCCAGAAACATCATGGTCCGATCGGGAATCATGGTCAAAGTAGCCTACTCGGCTACTGACTTTGAGTTCTGGAAATCCTCAAGAACACCTATAGCGACAGAAAGTGTCGCTATAGCCCTTTAGCGACAGTTTTATTTATAATTTTTTAAAATTAATAAAAATTGATAAAAATGGTTTTTAATTATTAAAAATACATAATAAATGATATTTTCTTCAAAGGGGTGTTATTTTCTTCAAAAATGATATTATTTCTTCAATATCATTATGCCGAAATATTGGTTGTGTGACAACCCGATATTTTCTATAAAAATAAATCATAAATTTTGCGTATAAATTTTTTTTTGTATAAAAATAAATATGAATGATATGTGCCAAGGTAATGTGTAATTATAATTATATGTGTGATAAATAAAATTTATTTATTACATTAAGTATTGCAAATAAATTTATTTTTAGAATTATTGATTATTATCAATTATAATTTTTATACTAATTAATTCCTTATTAGAAATATTTTATTAATTATTTTTTAGGAAAATATAATCTTATATTATTTAAATAATATATGAAATGATTTTAGAATAATTATAATGATTATTTCATTATATAAATTTGTTCAGGATATTAAATTAAATATTTTAACTTAATTAAGAATGTTATTTATGCAAGATAAATCAGATATGGAATCCAAACCTTAATTCTGAGTTTTGATTAAGGAATGAGAATAATAATATTATATTGTTATTTTTCAGTATTATAGATATATATATATATATATATATATATATATATGGTTATGTGTGTAATGTTAATGTGTGGAACAGTTTTATTATATTACAACTAAACCCTAATAATATTTTATAAACCTTATTTCTGGTTATGGAATGAGGAATGGTGATAATAATATAATATTAATTATATTTTGATTTTTCAGTGCTATAAATATGTGCCGTATGTACGTGTTGATGATGATTGGTCAATTATGGTGTTTAATTTAAAAACCCTAATGTTAATTGGTTAAACCCTAATTTTCTATGGAAAACCCTAATTTAAAAATAAATTATGAGTTTAAGACTGTTATATGACGATGTTATACGATATATGTTATGTGTTATTTAATATTTTGCTATTTATAGAAAACCCTAACTTTAAATGTAAACCCTAATTATATTTGATTTTCTAATAATTAGAAACGCTAATCCGGAAACCAAAACCGGAGGTTTGATCAGACAGAAATAGTGTTACTATGATTGATATCAAGTGTGATAAACTTTAATTACTAATTAAGGTAAACCTAGTTAGTAAATTAAAACCCTAAAAACTAGAACCCTAATTTAATTTCTAGAAACCCTAATTGTATTATAGAAACCCTAATTTTTGGTATTATAAACCCTAATTGCTTTATGAGCAAAGTTAATTGTGATTAAGGGTAATAAACCCTAATATCCATGTATAAGATAATTACAAACTTAATTTGATTAACAAATTTATTTTTGCAAAATTTTAGAAACGAAAAGTTGTTTAATTTTATTTATTTAATTTTTGTGCAAACCCTAAAAATGGAAATTCTAGAATTTTGCTAAATTGGCTCAAACCCTAAACCAAAACCTAATCCTAAGGGTTTGACAAGATTACAATTATGCCATTAAATTAATTTATCAAGTGACCAAAATACCCTTTTGTACATTATTTGAGCTTGCTTGTAAATCTTTACAAAATGAGAGTTGTTTACCAACTCCTACCAAACCCAACCAATCCTAACCACTCCCTTGACAGTAAATGGACAGCAAATCAGCCCTTTTGCTAGCATTCAATGCATCATGTTGTATATATATAGATTGAAGGAGAAAGAGAATGCTTCTGTTCACTAAAAAAAATTACATAACACCTAACCAAGCCTCTCTCTCTCTAAACCTACGAAATTCTCTCTTAAGATCAGTCAATAACCGAGCCCCACTAACAACATATACAAAAACAGAAGCTAGAATCAAGATCAAAGCCTAAAGAGGTATAAAACCCTAGTTTAATTTCTGTCCATACTCGGGTGTTAGATGTTATGATTTGTTGTTAGAATATGTTGTTTATGGTGTCTTATGATGATCTGGGTTGCTAGATGATAGATCCATAATATCTAGAAGCTCAGATTTGAAGATCTATGAGATCTGGAAATTTCGTTCTTGAGGTCTGACAGCCTAATGTCAGTCCATTTTAATCTTTGGTCGTTTATGATTTGTGTTGTTTTTAAGTTGTTATACGTAGTCTGTAATGTGCTCTTTAAGATGCAAAAAGAATCAAGTTCATATCTGTTATAGATCTGGAGTTATTAGTGGTCAAAACCCGTTGAGCGAAATTTGTCAAGAACACAAACCCAGAATTTTAAGAACAACTTCCGTGGTGAACTTTGACCGGCTATTTCCAGTTAGATCTGTTGTTGTTATATGTATGTTAAGTGTTATAGTTGTAGCCCTACATTATTTCTACACACTGGAATTGATAGATCACACAAACAATACATATATTGGAAGATATAAGGAATCAAATTAGGTACCTCGACTGTTCTTCAGTTGAAGAACAGTGTTGTCAAAGTTTTTGATGGCCAATAACGCACAGATTTGATGTTGTTTATCCAATATGTTTGTTGTTAATTGTAGTATTACATGAGAACTACAAGATGTATGTGTTAGCTTGTCCAGAAACATCATGGTCCGATCGGGAATCATGGTCAAAGTAGCCTACTCGGCTACTGACTTTGAGTTCTGGAAATCCTCAAGAACACCTATAGCGACAGAAAGTGTCGCTATAGCCCTTTAGCGACAGTTTTATTTATAATTTTTTAAAATTAATAAAAATTGATAAAAATGGTTTTTAATTATTAAAAATACATAATAAATGATATTTTCTTCAAAGGGGTGTTATTTTCTTCAAAAATGATATTATTTCTTCAATATCATTATGCCGAAATATTGGTTGTGTGACAACCCGATATTTTCTATAAAAATAAATCATAAATTTTGCGTATAAATTTTTTTTTGTATAAAAATAAATATGAATGATATGTGCCAAGGTAATGTGTAATTATAATTATATGTGTGATAAATAAAATTTATTTATTACATTAAGTATTGCAAATAAATTTATTTTTAGAATTATTGATTATTATCAATTATAATTTTTATACTAATTAATTCCTTATTAGAAATATTTTATTAATTATTTTTTAGGAAAATATAATCTTATATTATTTAAATAATATATGAAATGATTTTAGAATAATTATAATGATTATTTCATTATATAAATTTGTTCAGGATATTAAATTAAATATTTTAACTTAATTAAGAATGTTATTTATGCAAGATAAATCAGATATGGAATCCAAACCTTAATTCTGAGTTTTGATTAAGGAATGAGAATAATAATATTATATTGTTATTTTTCAGTATTATAGATATATATATATATATATATATATATATATATATTTATGTGTGTAATGTTAATGTGTGGAACAGTTTTATTATATTACAACTAAACCCTAATAATATTTTATAAACCTTATTTCTGGTTATGGAATGAGGAATGGTGATAATAATATAATATTAATTATATTTTGATTTTTCAGTGCTATAAATATGTGCCGTATGTACGTGTTGATGATGATTGGTCAATTATGGTGTTTAATTTCAAAACCCTAATGTTAATTGGTTAAACTCTAATTTTCTATGGAAAACCCTAATTTAAAAATAAATTATGAGTTTAAGACTGTTATATGACGATGTTATACGATATATGTTATGTGTTATTTAATATTTTGCTATTTATAGAAAACCCTAACTTTAAATGTAAACCCTAATTATATTTGATTTTCTAATAATTAGAAACGCTAATCCGGAAACCAAAACCGGAGGTTTGATCAGACAGAAATAGTGTTACTATGATTGATATCAAGTGTGATAAACTTTAATTACTAATTAAGGTAAACCTAGTTAGTAAATTAAAACCCTAAAAACTAGAACCCTAATTTAATTTCTAGAAACCCTAATTGTATTATAGAAACCCTAATTTTTGGTATTATAAACCCTAATTGCTTTATGAGCAAAGTTAATT
Organism: Panax japonicus; assembly: GCA_020205505.1. Classification (NCBI taxonomy): domain Eukaryota; kingdom Viridiplantae; phylum Streptophyta; class Magnoliopsida; order Apiales; family Araliaceae; genus Panax; species Panax japonicus. Next base: position 45,576,458 of record CM035102.1, on the reverse strand, counting down.
GTGATTAAGGGTAATAAACCCTAATATCCATGTATAAGATAATTACAAACTTAATTTGATTAACAAATTTATTTTTGCAAAATTTTAGAAACGAAAAGTTGTTTAATTTTATTTATTTAATTTTTGTGCAAACCCTAAAAATGGAAATTCTAGAATTTTGCTAAATTGGCTCAAACCCTAAACCAAAACCTAATCCTAAGGGTTTGACAAGATTACAATTATGCCATTAAATTAATTTATCAAGTGACCAAAATACCCTTTTGTACATTATTTGAGCTTGCTTGTAAATCTTTACAAAATGAGAGTTGTTTACCAACTCCTACCAAACCCAACCAATCCTAACCACTCCCTTGACAGTAAATGGACAGCAAATCAGCCCTTTTGCTAGCATTCAATGCATCATGTTGTATATATATAGATTGAAGGAGAAAGAGAATGCTTCTGTTCACTAAAAAAAATTACATAACACCTAACCAAGCCTCTCTCTCTCTAAACCTACGAAATTCTCTCTTAAGATCAGTCAATAACCGAGCCCCACTAACAACATATACAAAAACAGAAGCTAGAATCAAGATCAAAGCCTAAAGAGGTATAAAACCCTAGTTTAATTTCTGTCCATACTCGGGTGTTAGATGTTATGATTTGTTGTTAGAATATGTTGTTTATGGTGTCTTATGATGATCTGGGTTGCTAGATGATAGATCCATAATATCTAGAAGCTCAGATTTGAAGATCTATGAGATCTGGAAATTTCGTTCTTGAGGTCTGACAGCCTAATGTCAGTCCATTTTAATCTTTGGTCGTTTATGATTTGTGTTGTTTTTAAGTTGTTATACGTAGTCTGTAATGTGCTCTTTAAGATGCAAAAAGAATCAAGTTCATATCTGTTATAGATCTGGAGTTATTAGTGGTCAAAACCCGTTGAGCGAAATTTGTCAAGAACACAAACCCAGAATTTTAAGAACAACTTCCGTGGTGAACTTTGACCGGCTATTTCCAGTTAGATCTGTTGTTGTTATATGTATGTTAAGTGTTATAGTTGTAGCCCTACATTATTTCTACACACTGGAATTGATAGATCACACAAACAATACATATATTGGAAGATATAAGGAATCAAATTAGGTACCTCGACTGTTCTTCAGTTGAAGAACAGTGTTGTCAAAGTTTTTGATGGCCAATAACGCACAGATTTGATGTTGTTTATCCAATATGTTTGTTGTTAATTGTAGTATTACATGAGAACTACAAGATGTATGTGTTAGCTTGTCCAGAAACATCATGGTCCGATCGGGAATCATGGTCAAAGTAGCCTACTCGGCTACTGACTTTGAGTTCTGGAAATCCTCAAGAACACCTATAGCGACAGAAAGTGTCGCTATAGCCCTTTAGCGACAGTTTTATTTATAATTTTTTAAAATTAATAAAAATTGATAAAAATGGTTTTTAATTATTAAAAATACATAATAAATGATATTTTCTTCAAAGGGGTGTTATTTTCTTCAAAAATGATATTATTTCTTCAATATCATTATGCCGAAATATTGGTTGTGTGACAACCCGATATTTTCTATAAAAATAAATCATAAATTTTGCGTATAAATTTTTTTTTGTATAAAAATAAATATGAATGATATGTGCCAAGGTAATGTGTAATTATAATTATATGTGTGATAAATAAAATTTATTTATTACATTAAGTATTGCAAATAAATTTATTTTTAGAATTATTGATTATTATCAATTATAATTTTTATACTAATTAATTCCTTATTAGAAATATTTTATTAATTATTTTTTTAGGAAAATATAATCTTATATTATTTAAATAATATATGAAATGATTTTAGAATAATTATAATGATTATTTCATTATATAAATTTGTTCAGGATATTAAATTAAATATTTTAACTTAATTAAGAATGTTATTTATGCAAGATAAATCAGATATGGAATCCAAACCTTAATTCTGAGTTTTGATTAAGGAATGAGAATAATAATATTATATTGTTATTTTTCAGTATTATAGATATATATATATATATATATATATATATATATATATATATATATATATATATATATGGTTATGTGTGTAATGTTAATGTGTGGAATAGTTTTATTATATTACAACTAAACCCTAATAATATTTTATAAACCTTATTTCTGGTTATGGAATGAGGAATGGTGATAATAATATAATATTAATTATATTTTGATTTTTCAGTGCTATAAATATGTGCCGTATGTACGTGTTGATGATGATTGGTCAATTATGGTGTTTAATTTCAAAACCCTAATGTTAATTGGTTAAACCCTAATTTTCTATGGAAAACCCTAATTTAAAAATAAATTATGAGTTTAAGACTGTTATATGACGATGCTATATGATATATGTTATGTGTTATTTAATATTTTGCTATTTATAGAAAACCCTAACTTTAAATGTAAACCCTAATTATATTTGATTTTCTAATAATTAGAAACGCTAATCCGGAAACCAAAACCGGAGGTTTGATCAGACAGAAATAGTGTTACTATGATTGATATCAAGTGTGATAAACTTTAATTACTAATTAAGGTAAACCTAGTTAGTAAATTAAAACCCTAAAAACTAGAACCCTAATTTAATTTCTAGAAACCCTAATTGTATTATAGAAACCCTAATTTTTGGTATTATAAACCCTAATTGCTTTATGAGCAAAGTTAATTGTGATTAAGGGTAATAAACCCTAATATCCATGTATAAGATAATTACAAACTTAATTTGATTAACAAATTTATTTTTGCAAAATTTTAGAAACGAAAAGTTGTTTAATTTTATTTATTTAATTTTTGTGCAAACCCTAAAAATGGAAATTATAGAATTTTGCTAAATTGGCTTAAACCCTAAACCAAAACCTAATCCTAAGGGTTTGACAAGATTACAATTATGCCATTAAATTAATTTATCAAGTGACCAAAATACCCTTTTGTACATTATTTGAGCTTGCTTGTAAATCTTTACAAAATGAGAGTTGTTTACCAACTCCTACCAAACCCAACCAATCCTAACCACTCCCTTGACAGTAAATGGACAGCAAATCAGCCCTTTTGCTAGCATTCAATGCATCATGTTGTATATATATAGATTGAAGGAGAAAGAGAATGCTTCTGTTCACTAAAAAAAATTACATAACACCTAACCAAGCCTCTCTCTCTCTCTAAACCTACGAAATTCTCTCTTAAGATCAGTCAATAACCGAGCCCCACTAACAACATATACAAAAACAGAAGCTAGAATCAAGATCAAAGCCTAAAGAGGTATAAAACCCTAGTTTAATTTCTGTCCATACTCGGGTGTTAGATGTATGATTTGTTGTTAGAATATGTTGTTTATGGTGTCTTATGATGATCTGGGTTGCTAGATGATAGATCCATAATATCTAGAAGCTCAGATTTGAAGATCTATGAGATCTGGAAATTTCGTTCTTGAGGTCTGACAGCCTAATGTCAGTCCATTTTAATCTTTGGTCGTTTATGATTTGTGTTGTTTTTAAGTTGTTATACGTAGTCTGTAATGTGCTCTTTAAGATGCAAAAAGAATCAAGTTCATATCTGTTATAGATCTGGAGTTATTAGTGGTCAAAACCCGTTGAGCGAAATTTGTCAAGAACACAAACCCAGAATTTTAAGAACAACTTCCGTGGTGAACTTTGACCGGCTATTTCCAGTTAGATCTGTTGTTGTTATATGTATGTTAAGTGTTATAGTTGTAGCCCTACATTATTTCTACACACTGGAATTGATAGATCACACAAACAATACATATATTGGAAGATATAAGGAATCAAATTAGGTACCTCGACTGTTCTTCAGTTGAAGAACAGTGTTGTCAAAGTTTTTGATGGCCAATAACGCACAGATTTGATGTTGTTTATCCAATATGTTTGTTGTTAATTGTAGTATTACATGAGAACTACAAGATGTATGTGTTAGCTTGTCCAGAAACATCATGGTCCGATCGGGAATCATGGTCAAAGTAGCCTACTCGGCTACTGACTTTGAGTTCTGGAAATCCTCAAGAACACCTATAGCGACAGAAAGTGTCGCTATAGCCCTTTAGCGACAGTTTTATTTATAATTTTTTAAAATTAATAAAAATTGATAAAAATGGTTTTTAATTATTAAAAATACATAATAAATGATATTTTCTTCAAAGGGGTGTTATTTTCTTCAAAAATGATATTATTTCTTCAATATCATTATGCCGAAATATTGGTTGTGTGACAACCCGATATTTTCTATAAAAATAAATCATAAATTTTGCGTATAAATTTTTTTTTGTATAAAAATAAATATGAATGATATGTGCCAAGGTAATGTGTAATTATAATTATATGTGTGATAAATAAAATTTATTTATTACATTAAGTATTGCAAATAAATTTATTTTTAGAATTATTGATTATTATCAATTATAATTTTTATACTAATTAATTCCTTATTAGAAATATTTTATTAATTATTTTTTAGGAAAATATAATCTTATATTATTTAAATAATATATGAAATGATTTTAGAATAATTATAATGATTATTTCATTATATAAATTTGTTCAGGATATTAAATTAAATATTTTAACTTAATTAAGAATGTTATTTATGCAAGATAAATCAGATATGGAATCCAAACCTTAATTCTGAGTTTTGATTAAGGAATGAGAATAATAATATTATATTGTTATTTTTCAGTATTATAGATATATATATATATATATATATATGGTTATGTGTGTAATGTTAATGTGTGGAACAGTTTTATTATATTACAACTAAACCCTAATAATATTTTATAAACCTTATTTCTGGTTATGGAATGAGGAATGGTGATAATAATATAATATTAATTATATTTTGATTTTTCAGTGCTATAAATATGTGCCGTATGTACGTGTTGATGATGATTGGTCAATTATGGTGTTTAATTTCAAAACCCTAATGTTAATTGGTTAAACCCTAATTTTCTATGGAAAACCCTAATTTAAAAATAAATTATGAGTTTAAGACTGTTATATGACGATGCTATATGATATATGTTATGTGTTATTTAATATTTTGCTATTTATAGAAAACCCTAACTTTAAATGTAAACCCTAATTATATTTGATTTTCTAATAATTAGAAACGCTAATCCGGAAACCAAAACCGGAGGTTTGATCAGACAGAAATAGTGTTACTATGATTGATATCAAGTGTGATAAACTTTAATTACTAATTAAGGTAAACCTAGTTAGTAAATTAAAACCCTAAAAACTAGAACCCTAATTTAATTTCTAGAAACCCTAATTGTATTATAGAAACCCTAATTTTTGGTATTATAAACCCTAATTGCTTTATGAGCAAAGTTAATTGTGATTAAGGGTAATAAACCCTAATATCCATGTATAAGATAATTACAAACTTAATTTGATTAACAAATTTATTTTTGCAAAATTTTAGAAACGAAAAGTTGTTTAATTTTATTTATTTAATTTTTGTGCAAACCCTAAAAATGGAAATTCTAGAATTTTGCTAAATTGGCTCAAACCCTAAACCAAAACCTAATCCTAAGGGTTTGACAAGATTACAATTATGCCATTAAATTAATTTATCAAGTGACCAAAATACCCTTTTGTACATTATTTGAGCTTGCTTGTAAATCTTTACAAAATGAGAGTTGTTTACCAACTCCTACCAAACCCAACCAATCCTAACCACTCCCTTGACAGTAAATGGACAGCAAATCAGCCTTTTTGCTAGCATTCAATGCATCATGTTGTATATATATAGATTGAAGGAGAAAGAGAATGCTTCTGTTCACTAAAAAAAATTACATAACACCTAACCAAGCCTCTCTCTCTCTCTAAACCTACGAAATTCTCTCTTAAGATCAGTCAATAACCGAGCCCCACTAACAACATATACAAAAACAGAAGCTAGAATCAAGATCAAAGCCTAAAGAGGTATAAAACCCTAGTTTAATTTCTGTCCATACTCGGGTGTTAGATGTTATGATTTGTTGTTAGAATATGTTGTTTATGGTGTCTTATGATGATCTGGGTTGCTAGATGATAGATCCATAATATCTAGAAGCTCAGATTTGAAGATCTATGAGATCTGGAAATTTCGTTCTTGAGGTCTGACAGCCTAATGTCAGTCCATTTTAATCTTTGGTCGTTTATGATTTGTGTTGTTTTTAAGTTGTTATACGTAGTCTGTAATGTGCTCTTTAAGATGCAAAAAGAATCAAGTTCATATCTGTTATAGATCTGGAGTTATTAGTGGTCAAAACCCGTTGAGCGAAATTTGTCAAGAACACAAACCCAGAATTTTAAGAACAACTTTCGTGGTGAACTTTGACCGGCTATTTCCAGTTAGATCTGTTGTTGTTATATGTATGTTAAGTGTTATAGTTGTAGCCCTACATTATTTCTACACACTGGAATTGATAGATCACACAAACAATACATATATTGGAAGATATAAGGAATCAAATTAGGTACCTCGACTGTTCTTCAGTTGAAGAACAGTGTTGTCAAAGTTTTTGATGGCCAATAACGCACAGATTTGATGTTGTTTATCCAATATGTTTGTTGTTAATTGTAGTATTACATGAGAACTACAAGATGTATGTGTTAGCTTGTCCAGAAACATCATGGTCCGATCGGGAATCATGGTCAAAGTAGCCTACTCGGCTACTGACTTTGAGTTCTGGAAATCCTCAAGAACACCTATAGCGACAGAAAGTGTCGCTATAGCCCTTTAGCGACAGTTTTATTTATAATTTTTTAAAATTAATAAAAATTGATAAAAATGGTTTTTAATTATTAAAAATACATAATAAATGATATTTTCTTCAAAGGGGTGTTATTTTCTTCAAAAATGATATTATTTCTTCAATATCATTATGCCGAAATATTGGTTGTGTGACAACCCGATATTTTCTATAAAAATAAATCATAAATTTTGCGTATAAATTTTTTTTTGTATAAAAATAAATATGAATGATATGTGCCAAGGTAATGTGTAATTATAATTATATGTGTGATAAATAAAATTTATTTATTACATTAAGTATTGCAAATAAATTTATTTTTAGAATTATTGATTATTATCAATTATAATTTTTATACTAATTAATTCCTTATTAGAAATATTTTATTAATTATTTTTTAGGAAAATATAATCTTATATTATTTAAATAATATATGAAATGATTTTAGAATAATTATAATGATTATTTCATTATATAAATTTGTTCAGGATATTAAATTAAATATTTTAACTTAATTAAGAATGTTATTTATGCAAGATAAATCAGATATGGAATCCCAACCTTAATTCTGAGTTTTGATTAAGGAATGAGAATAATAATATTATATTGTTATTTTTCAGTATTATAGATATATATATATGGTTATGTGTGTAATGTTAATGTGTGGAACAGTTTTATTATATTACAACTAAACCCTAATAATATTTTATAAACCTTATTTCTGGTTATGGAATGAGGAATGGTGATAATAATATAATATTAATTATATTTTGATTTTTCAGTGCTATAAATATGTGCCGTATGTACGTGTTGATGATGATTGGTCAATTATGGTGTTTAATTTCAAAACCCTAATGTTAATTGGTTAAACCCTAATTTTCTATGGAAAACCCTAATTTAAAAATAAATTATGAGTTTAAGACTGTTATATGACGATGTTATATGATATATGTTATGTGTTATTTAATATTTTGCTATTTATAGAAAACCCTAACTTTAAATGTAAACCCTAATTATATTTGATTTTCTAATAATTAGAAACGCTAATCCGGAAACCAAAACCGGAGGTTTGATCAGACAGAAATAGTGTTACTATGATTGATATCAAGTGTGATAAACTTTAATTACTAATTAAGGTAAACCTAGTTAGTAAATTAAAACCCTAAAAACTAGAACCCTAATTTAATTTCTAGAAACCCTAATTGTATTATAGAAACCCTAATTTTTGGTATTATAAACCCTAATTGCTTTATGAGCAAAGTTAATTGTGATTAAGGGTAATAAACCCTAATATCCATGTATAAGATAATTACAAACTTAATTTGATTAACAAATTTATTTTTGCAAAATTTTAGAAACGAAAAGTTGTTTAATTTTATTTATTTAATTTTTGTGCAAACCCTAAAAATGGAAATTCTAGAATTTTGCTAAATTGGCTTAAACCCTAAACCAAAACCTAATCCTAAGGGTTTGACAAGATTACAATTATGCCATTAAATTAATTTATCAAGTGACCAAAATACCCTTTTGTACATTATTTGAGCTTGCTTGTAAATCTTTACAAAATGAGAGTTGTTTACCAACTCCTACCAAACCCAACAACTCCCTTGACAGTAAATGGACAGCAAATCAACCCTTTTCCTAGCATTCAATGCATCATGTTGTATATATATAGATTGAAGGAGAAAGAGAATGCTTCTGTTCACTAAAAAAAATTACATAACACCTAACCAAGCCTCTCTCTCTCTAAACCTACGAAATTCTCTCTTAAGATCAGTCAATAACCGAGCCCCACTAACAACATATACAAAAACAGAAGCTAGAATCAAGATCAAAGCCTAAAGAGGTATAAAACCCTAGTTTAATTTCTGTCCATACTCGGGTGTTAGATGTTATGATTTGTTGTTAGAATATGTTGTTTATGGTGTCTTATGATGATCTGGGTTGCTAGATGATAGATCCATAACATCTAGAAGCTCAGATTTGAAGATCTATGAGATCTGGAAATTTTGTTCTTGAGGTCTGACAGCCTAATGTCAGTCCATTTTAATCTTTGGTCGTTTATGATTTGTGTTGTTTTTAAGTTGTTATACGTAGTCTGTAATGTGCTCTTTAAGATGCAAAAAGAATCAAGTTCATATCTGTTATAGATCTGGAGTTATTAGTGGTCAAAACCCGTTGAGCGAAATTTGTCAAGAACACAAACCCAGAATTTTAAGAACAACTTCCGTGGTGAACTTTGACCGGCTATTTCCAGTTAGATCTGTTGTTGTTATATGTATGTTAAGTGTTATAGTTGTAGCCCTACATTATTTCTACACACTGGAATTGATAGATCACACAAACAATACATATATTGGAAGATATAAGGAATCAAATTAGGTACCTCGACTGTTCTTCAGTTGAAGAACAGTGTTGTCAAAGTTTTTGATGGCCAATAACGCACAGATTTGATGTTGTTTATCAAATATGTTTGTTGTTAATTGTAGTATTACATAAGAACTACAAGATGTATGTGTTAGCTTGTCCAGAAACATCATGATCCGATCGGGAATCATGGTCAAAGTAGCCTACTCGGCTACTGACTTTGAGTTCTGGAAATCCTCAAGAACACCTATAGCGACAGAAAGTGTTGCTATAGCCCTTTAGCGACAGTTTTATTTATAATTTTTTAAAATTAATAAAAATTGATAAAAATGGTTTTTAATTATTAAAAATACATAATAAATTATGAAAAATTATTTTAAAGTCTAAAAAATAGTTTTTAACTATTTTGGGTATATTTCGAATATATTTCATATTTTGGAATATAAATGGTATTTATTTATTTAATTACAATATTACATAAATTATTTAAAAATGGTTTTAATTCATGAAAAATCATGAAAAATTATATTATTGTGTTAGAAAATAATTTTTAGTTATTTTTGATAACTTTTAATATTTTGTAATAATTTTCATTAATAAATTAATATTAATGGTAGTTAAGTTATTTGTTAAATGAATTAAAATTGATTTTTTTATATTAAAAATCATTTTAAATAATAATAAGGTATTTAAGAATATTTTAAGTTATAAAATATAACTTTTAATATTTAATGATTAATTTCATTAATTAATGATTAATAATGATATTAAAGTTATTTAATAATTATATTAAATAAATTAGTTTAAAAATGATTTTAATATTAGAATAGTCATTTTAAATGAAAATAAAGTGTTTAAAGATATTTTAAGTTATAAACTATAACTTTTAATATTTAAAGGATAATTTCATTAATAATTTAATAGTAATGATATTAAATTTATTTAATAATTATATTAAATAAATAGTTTAAAAATAGTTTTATTTAAAAAAATCATTTAAAAAGGGATATAAATGAATTAAAAATATTTTAAGTTATAATTAATGACTTTTAATATTTAGATAATAATTCATTAATATTTATATATTAATGGTAATTATTTAATGATGATTTTAAATGTTTTAAAAATCATTTAAGGGTAATATAAGTACTTTAAAAATATTTTTAGTTATTATAAATAACTTTAATATTTTGGCAATGGTTTCATTAATAGTTTAATATTAATTAAATATTAATGATAATAGAATTGTTTGATGTTTAAATCATTTAATAATGATTCTGATATTTCAAAAATTATGGTAAATGGTAATAATTATTTTATAATTATTATAAGGTCATGAAAAATAATATGATTGTTGTTTAAGTTATTTATTTGGATATTGAGATACAGAATAGAGTCTCAGACTCGATAATTATCTGATGTGGCTGTTAATACGCCAACATGTTTTAGAAATTAATCGGAACTTAGATAATTTAATTAGTTAACTGTTTATTTGTGATTCAATGGTTGTTAAAGTTGTGTGACAATGTGATTAGGAATGAGTTGATGTTAGTTTGTGATGTCATGATTGTTGAACATGTGTGATAAGATGATTAAGTTATGTGCTGACTGCAAAATGCAGTAATATATGTTATATTATATTGTTCTAATCGAACGAATGATTTGATTAATGATAGGTTGTGATAGAAAAGGGTAGAACTAAGTTGAGAATTGTAAGCAGCGCATCAGGCAAGTATCCTAACTTTGCATTTTCTTTATGCAATGGACAGAAGTGAGATGTTCAGAATTATTATTATTAATATACAGATTGTTAAATCTATATTATATACACCATTTGATTATCAACATGTTAGTATATGATAATTCGGATATATATTCTGTTCGTTAATTTGTAGAAAATAATTATACAAGTGTCCCCACTTGAATAATCATTGTATTTAATCACATGTTGATACACCTTTGTTATACATACATGTTGAATTATAGATTATTGTTGGATAAAATAAAACCTTTTGTCTGGAACCCTGACAAATATGAACATCCCGTTCACGGGAAAACTTTTATGCGCCCAAGGCGGACCAAGTAAATGATAACATCGTTCTTGAAATGTATTATTGATCAATACAGGGCACAACAGGCTAATCACCCCCGTGTCCGTAAGTTATGACGGTTTGCAGATGAAGTTCTGTTAAACCTTTTCGAAAATAAAAACAATGTTCATAGAATGTCACCTAAACTTTATTTATAGTCAGTACGTAGTTTCAAAAATTTGAAAGAGAGTTGTTATGTTATTAATATCGGTTCAGAATACTTCACAACTATTGACTTGTTGTAGATGGATATTATAAAGAAAACATTTAAATTCTTTCAACTTATATATATAATACTTGCTGGGCACTCAAATGCTCATCCTTGCTTAATTTAAATGTTTTCAGATAAGTGTGAACAATCAGAAGGATCGGTCAAGAACAAGTGAAAAGGAAAGCAAACAGATTAGGTTTACGATGTCATATAGTAAAGGTTGCGTACTTGGGATTAAACTCTGATGAAGGTAAGATAAGTTTATAATTTATATTAGTGTTATTATTATTAGTAATATTTCCGCTCATAGAAATGGTATCGTGAAGTACCGAGTTCGGGTTTCAAGTATCCGAGTTCGGGGACTTCACAGGTTGGAATTTTTATCAAATTTGGAACTTTTTCATGTCGGGGTTACTATTCATGAGTTACTATTCACGAGTTACTATTCATGAGTTACTATTCACGAGTTACTATTCATGAGTACTATTCACGAAGCATGATCATGTTTTTTTGTGAAATTTCTATCTTTTGGTGTCAGAGTTACTATTCACATATACGACACTATTCACGTATACGGCACTATTCACGAATACGGCACTATTCACCGAAAAATGAAATTTCTTCTTTTTTGTCCAAAATATCTATTATGGATACTAGCTTTGATTGTATCCATGTTTTGATCATTCTTGAATTTTACTCCACTCTGATTACTTATGAAGTATTTTTGAACTTGGATTGTGTAAAGTACGAATCCTTAATATTTGTTTTTTTGTTTCACTGGATTCGTTTTTTTTAAAATACTTTTCATCATCCTCAGTCCTAAATGATGATATAACTTAATATCTTTGGCCTGTAGTGCAAAGATGAATGATTTTTTGATGAATATCTTTGGCCCGTAGTGCAAAGATAAACAAGTGTTGAGATGAACATGATCGACTGATTAATATCTTTGGCCCGTAGTGCAAAGATGAACAGGTGGTTAGATGAACATGACCAACTGATGAATATTTGATTCCAGATATATATTGATTGATGTTACAGAGATAAAATATCGACGATGAACTTTTAAATTCATATATAGAAGATAGTAGTTTGCATTCTCTACTTAACTCTTCTAATGAATTGTAGTTTCCGCTGCAGTTGTTAATTTAAAACTGGTTGTCTATTGTATTCTATTAGACTTTTCCCTGTTGAAGACTAACGATAATTTGTTGTATATTATCTTAGTTATAATATTCTTTACTGGGCTAGTTGAGCTCACCCTTTTCCTTTTTGTTCCATTTTTTCTTCTCAGGAGGCGAGAATATAGCGAGTACTAGTCGGGGTATGGAATGAAAGTTCTAGAAAGAGTTGTTTAGTAGTCCTCTCTATTTTTATAAAATAATGTATCAATAATTATGATGGGGATTTATTTACGTGTGGATATTGTCTATACGACAATATCTGTATTTAAACTCACAGTTTATATGTTGTAATAATAAAGTTGTAGTTATTTTTGTACCATATATTTGGCGACTCAGAATGGGTTGGATGGAATGGACCTATTTTGGGGGCGTCATAGTTGGTATCAGAGCTTAGGGATATGATCTCTGGCGGAGATCGGGGAATGGAACTAGGAGGGGAGAGACGAGTAAATCCTTCGCTAGTGTGTCCTACCTAAGCTTATTTGTTAGTTGGTCAGTATATAGGGATATTATGTGATATATTGATTTCCTTAATTAACCCTTGTTTTATGACAGTATTTGAGAATGTCGACTGAGAATATTAACAGTGGAAATGAGACCGTGGAGACGCTTGTACTCACCAACGAGGAGAACGTGCAACAGGCTGGCAATGTACCTCCTGTAAACAACACGACTGAGCTGACGATGAACGACGGGATGTTTATGAGCTTTTTGCAGTTCATGCAAAACCAGACGAGGGAGACTCGTGTACAGAATACGGGTGGAAATGATAGCAATTCACGGGTGGTCACAGCCAAGCAGTTCAAAGAGTTGGGACCACCAGAATTCTGGGGAAAGCCGGATCCGATTAAGGCGGAGACGTGGGTCAAACAAATTACCAAGATATTCGATGTCTTGGGATTCACGGAGGAACAAAAAATTCCATTCGCTACTTTTATGTTCCGTAACGAGGTAGATTACTGGTGGGAATCTGTGAAGCGTACCCATCCAACTGCACTCAGCATGTTATGGGAGACATCTCAGAAACAGTTCAATGACAAGTACTTCCCTGAAAGTATTCGTCATATGAAGGAAGTGGAGTTTATTAGACTGGAGCAGAATAACATAACGGTGTCCCAGTACGAGGCAAAGTTTGTCGCGTTATCCAGGTTTGCACCTCATTTGGTAGAGAATGTGGAACGAATGACGCGGATGTTTCTGAGAGGTTTGAAACCCGGCATACGTCAGTATCTCATTTATCATAAATTTTCTCTCTATTCAGATGTTGTCAACAGGGCTCAGTTGTTAGAGCAGGATAATGAGTACGTTCAACCGAGGGACCATAACCAGGATCATACCGAAGATAGCAGTCATTAGAATAACGATAACCAGCGGAGAAAGAAGAATACGAATAAAGGCGGTAACCACTCTGGTGGTAATCATGGCCATGAAAATAGAAGAAGTGAGTCGGGAGGAGATTTTAAAAAGAGGAGATTCAACAACGACCATGTGAAGACGTCAGCGCCAGTAGCAACTGGTTCCAAGGGAGGAGAAAGACAACCGGTTGTATGTTACAAATGCGGGAAAGAAGGATATATCAGTCCAAACTGTCCACAACAGTTCAAGGTATGTTATAATTATGGAAAGGAAGGACACATCGCTCACGATTATACAGTAGTGAAACCCAGTCCAGCGGGAATGGTGACTCAAAAGGATGTCCTAGAAAAGTCAAAGTCAACGGTTCCTGGAAGAGTGTTTTTCGTGATCGGTTAAAATGAGAGGAACCCGAACGACGTTAGCACGGGTTAGTTAATTATAAATTCTTGCGAAGTTTATACCATACTAGGTACCGGTTCTACCCATTCTTTTATCTCTCTTGTTTGCGCTCAACGTTTGAACTTGACTACGGAGAAATTAGACTTTGACCTATTTATGGAGACTCCGTTAGGAGAAACTTTCATTATATCTGTTGTTTAGAAATCTTGCTTGATTCAGGTTGGCACTATCACATTACCTGTTAACCTTATTTCTATAGAGATATTTGCTTTTGATGTGATTTTAAGGTTAATTACTCATCATGCCGAAATTGATTACTTTCGTAAGGTTGTTAGTTTTCATATTCTTAAGCAACATGTTATTCGAATTCAAGCAATCAAACCATTGTAGTCAAACATTTTCATATCAAGCCATGAGGTCATTCGTTTATTACAGATGTCAAGTTTTCTTAGTCCATGTTATAGATTTGAATAAAGACACATCAGATTTGAATAATATTCATGTTGTTATTGATTTTTCCTGTCGTATTTCCTGAAGAATTTCTTGGCTTACTCCCAAAGCCTGATATTAAATTTTGTATCGACTTTGAACCCGGTACAAAACTCATTTCTAAAATCTCATATCGAATGGCTCCTATTGAACTTCAGGAGTTAAAAATTCAACTATAGAATTTGGTACATGAGCCTTTATCTGGTGACTTCCTTTGTGGAATACACCAAAGACAGACTCTCCGTAGGGGACAATATTCGTGCGATAGTAAACTGATAGGTGTCATTGTAACGTGCTATCCAAGGTTGAGATATGAGTCATAGTTGAGAACAACCTAAGTCGGTAATCGAAATACGTAGCTTTCTAGGCTTAGTTAGTTATTATCGGAGATTCGTTGAAGGATATTCTCGAATCGCTATTCCATTAAAGCAGCTGACTCGTAGAGATACAAAATTTGAATGGAGCAAGGAATGTGGGAAGAGCTTTGAAGAACTCAAGAGGAGACTCATTTCAGCACATGTTCTGACCATGCCATCCTGGGAAAGCGAACGTGGTAGCTGACATGTTGAGTAGAAGATCGCATACAAGTACAAGTACGATATTGTCAAAGACTCATTTCATATAATTTACAAATAATAGAGATGGAGATGAAAACTCTAGGTACCCACGTGATGATATAAGAGTATAATCGACTTTAATCGATAAAGTTAAAGCTGTTCAAGCTACACACCGGAGCTGATGAATTTGAAGAAGGAGGTGCAAGAAGTTGTTATTTCAAAAGCGAGAATCGGTGAGGTGAGTAAAGCTCAAACCTTCGATTTATAAATCCATTTGAAATTCTCGATCGAATAGGAACTGTGGCCTATAGACTCGTTTTACCGCCAAGTATGACACGTTTTCATAACTTTTTTTACGTATCGATGTTACGTAAATATGTGGACGACCCGAACCACATCATTAAGTTAGAATCGGATGAGATAGCCGAAGACTTAACGTACGAGGAGGTACCTATCAAGATCTTGGATAGGAAAGAACATGTCCTATGTACCGAGGTTATACCACAAGTTAAAGTTTTATGGAAAAACCATGCTATTGAGGAAATGACCTGGGAGTTTGAAACGGAAATGAAAGCGAGGTATTCTCATCTTTTCGAAACACCAGGTACGTACGTCAATTTCGAGTACGAAATTTCATAAGGAGGGGTGGTTGTAAGACCCCAACTTATTATTAATGAAATTTAATTTTCTCTATTTATTATTTTGAAATAGTAAGGATTGATTTGATTAATGTGGATGGTTATGGGTAAAATACACAAATATTTCAAAATAAGCAAGTGGTTATAAAATATTCATTGTTGTCGGGGAATATTCGTTTGGTCGGGGAATATTCTTGCTGTCGGGGAATATTCGTACGACGGCGCTGTCTTTTGTGGGCCCCATAACGGAAAGCGATTGGATGAAGAAAACGTCAAATATAAGTTGTTTAAAAATAACGGCGTAGTTGTTACCGTTAATACTGTTAAAATACTCGGTGGTTAAAACATAGTAGCACACGGTATTGCACCAATTATTGATTCTTACGTAAGAAGGCACTACTCAATAATGGTTACAGTAATTACTGTTCAGAATTTTATTTTATTGATTCAATAATTGCTGCATTGATATTTTATATTACTGTTGTTTCAATAAATTGTCATTACACAGTATTTTCCATTATCGAAGCAATAATTCATATTATCTGAATAATATTATTAGAAAACATTATTGGCAATGTCTAGAAAGTTCTGTCTAAGGAGAGGTTTGGTCACCTAATTGCGCTCCAGTAAGGAGAGATCCTTATTGGAAAGCCCCCTCTTTCCTTGGAACTGTCTAGTTGTAAATATTGTGATTCTGAAATATTATTTGTGAATAATTAATTATTGATTCATATGATGAGGAAAATATTGATTTTATGTGGATATAGATGGAGAAAATTTTTTAATGTGACAATTGTTAAAAATTAAAAATTTATCTTTTTCTGATAAAATAATTCATTTAAATATATTATTATATTTTAATAATATAATAATGATGAAATTTTTACGATGAATGTGGGATATGTGAGTATATGTGGAGGAGGAGTATTTTTGTTACCAAAAATATTTAAAGCATGTTTTATGTGTCGGTGGACCCCATTTCTTGACAAAAATTTGATTATAGCTTGTAAATCGACCGTTTGTGGATTTCGGTTAATTTCTGTTTGGAATTTGGAAAATCTTTCTTCTGCAAAGTTGTAGAGAATTAAATTTCCTATAAAAACTCACGAGATTCGAATTTTCTGACAAAAGGGCTATTTATTATGAATTATTGAAGTTCTGAAGTTCCGAAATAATTGATTTTTGGAAGTTTAAAATATTTTAATTATGAAAAACGTTTTTTTTCATTTTTGAAATTCATTTAACATGTGATTAGGAGGCTGAATTCAGATTGTTAGTGTGCGTATAAAGTTGTGGAAAAATTATAATATTAATTTATTAAATTTTCTGCTTTGGTGTTCTAAGCAATTTCCTATAAATAGGTGCTTAGCTTAGAATTGAAAATCACACCAGAAACTAAAGTTTTCTCTCTCTATATTATCGAGCGTATTTTTGTGAGTATTTTGAGTATACTTTGAGTATTGCTATACGGTACAAGTTCAAGTCATAGCCTATATCCGGTGTTTCAACTAGAAGTACTGTCTTTCGAGGTAAGGGGTGTTATTTTCTTCAAAAATGATATTATTTCTTCAATATCATTATGCCGAAATATTGGTTGGAATTTTTATCAAATTTGGAACTTTTTCATGTCGGGATTACTATTCATGAGTTACTATTCACGAGTTACTATTCACGAGTACTATTCACGAAGCATGATGATGTTATTTTGTGAAATTTCTATCTTTTGGTGTCGGAGTTACTATTCACGTATACGACACTATTCACGTATACGGCACTATTCACGAATACGGCACTATTCACCGAAAAATAAAATTTCTTCTTTTTTGTCCAAAATATCTATTATGGATACTAGCTTTGATTGTATCCATGTTTTGATCATTCTTGGATTTTACTCCACTCTGAATATTTATGAAGTATTTTTGAACTTGGATTGTGTAAAGTACGAATCCTTAATATTTGTTCTTTTGTTTCACTGGATTCGTTTTCTTTAAAATATTTTTCTTCATCCTCAGTCCTAAATGATGATATAACTGAATATCTTTGGCCTGTAGTGCAAAGATGAATGATTTTTTGATGAATATCTTTGGCCCGTAGTGCAAAGATGAACAGATGTTGAGATGAACATGACTGACTGATTAATATATTTGGCCCGTAGTGCAAAGATGAACAGGTGTTTAGATGAACATGACCAACTGATGAATATCTTTGGCCTGTAGTGCAAAGATGAATATTTGATTCCAGATAAATTGATTGATGTTACAGGGATAAAATATCGACGATGAACTTTTAAATTCATATATATAAGATAGTAGTTTGCATTCTCTACTTAACTCTTCTAATGAATTGTTGTTCCCGCTGCAGTTGTTAATTTAAAACTGGTTGTCTATTGTATTCTATTAGACTTTTCCCTGTTGAAGACTAACGATAATTTGTTGTATATTATCTTAGTCATAATATTCTTTACTAGGCTAGTTGAGCTCACCCTTTTCCTTTTTGTTCCATTTTTCTTCTCAGGAGGCGAGAATGTAGCGAGTACTAGTCGGGGTATAGAATGAAGGTTCTAGAGAGAGTTGTTTAGTAGTCCTCACCATTTTTGTAAAATAATGTATCAGTAATTATGATGGAGATTTATTTACGTGTGGATATTGTCTATACGACAATATCTGTATTTAAACTCACAGTTTATATGTTGTAATAATAAAGTTGTAGTTATTTATGTACCATGTATTTGGCGACTCAGAATGGGTTGGATGGAATAGACCTATTTTGGGGGCGTCACATAAGCTCTATAATCTTATTAGGGATAATTAATTAAACTCTTTTAAATAATTTGCCTCTTAATCTTTTTAGGAATGAATGAGAGTACTTTTATTAATTAATTTTTAAACTCCTTTAGAAATTAAATAATAATAATAATAATAATAATAGTAATAATAAGACTCCCCTTATTAATTTATATTTAATATTTCCAAAATATTAAATAATAAATATTAAGCCTTTTAATTTATTCTATTACCATAGATTAAATTAAATATACTTAACTTATTATTACGATTATGCCATTAACTTCTTAAATAATTATTCTTCCTTTTATGGTGTGACCCTTTAGGTTCTCCATATTAAACCGGTTGTGAATAAATCAATTAGAATAATTCTAACTTATTTGAATAAATAAATTAAACTATTAATTTATTTAAATAAATAATATTTATTCTACAATAGGGATAAGTCTCCCTAGCGATTAACGACTTTCCATATAATATAGATTTCAACATTAATCATAAAAGAACCTTTGCGTAAATAGTTACCGTACAATTCAATCCTCCATCATACAATGTCCAAATTAAATATAAGACATGGAATTACTGTCAAGTCTTATTTTATTTAATTATATGTATTTTGACTCTTAAATGCACAACTCCAAATAATGCAAATTAGAAACTCCTTTCTAATTTCATTATGCCTTGGCCAATGACTACTGGATTGTCATTTATCGAATCACATAGGACATTTCTCTTCTTTTACTAGAAGCGGTAGATTCTTTATTGATCATACATTATCTCTATGTACGACTTATTATACCCAAGCATACCATTTGATATACCCTAAGGTTCTTAAGGAATAAGTCAAAGTATAACTCATCATACACAAGATACTATGATGATCTAAAATCCAAGGATCACTTGTATTACTATCACAACAGGAATTCCTATTAACAGGTAAGTAAAATTCCATTAGGTATTCCTTAGCGAACCACGTTTAGTGAACTTATTCTCCAATAAGCATCTACATACTTATTTTAGTGTCTCCACACAAATGATAATTAGATCAATCATTCTCATCCAATGAGCAAGCAACGTATGTACCAATATATCTAGATTCACTAATCCCAAATTTATTAATCCAACGATTGGGAACTATTTTAGTTTTAAGCTTTCTAAGAATTTAGATCTCATTAGAATGATCATCATCATTATTTTAAAAGCATTTCTTAAAACTATAGGTTTATCACATATTATAAAATAGCATCATGTAGATAATTAAAAGCTTGTAATAAATTAATACTTTTTGTTAATAAATGAATAAGATTGTTACAAAGTATATGCTTTATCATCAAATATGATTGGTTTGTGTGCATACTACTTTCAGATCAACACTACATTCTTTAAACGTATGTACGTTTAAGTTGTGGCAACCTCACGTGCCTGTCGTTTGTCGACAAAACATTTTTTTAGCATACTCAGTCTTTATTTGAAAATCATAACAACATAGTTTGGCAAAACATTAACAATACTTTGATAGATTATAAGAAATCCAACATATCGTAAGTCTAGCCGAAAGAATTGGCTTTGACTTCATCATACATCAATTCATACGTAAGAATATATGAATCACAAAACTTATCTAGATTGAACATAGACAAAGGTTAGAACACTTGCCTTCAGCATCTGCTATTGTTATTACACTTTCTCTTTAAGTCTTTAAGGTCTCTACAATATATGATCACATAACATAACACATTTGATCATATATAATCAAGTATAGTTACTACTATATCTTACCCTTCTTCTCAATCTAATCATGTTTTAGATTGTTATTATTGGTTCTGGCTTATCACATTACATTATTCGGACATTAATATTAATCCTTCGTCGACCTTCAGTTGATATACTTAAGGTCTTTAACATCATTTAAGAATGTTACTTTAGGTTTAATAATGTTTCATTTCAACATTAATCAATTGTCTTTCCTTTTATCTTCATAAGGTTTCACTACTGTGCAAGCCCTAGTGTTGGCGCTGTGGCACCAGCTTTCCTTCCTTAAGCCGCACTGCGACGCGAGTTAGTAGTGGCCAAAGTCCGTCCTTGGCATTGCGGCGCCACTCATAGTTCATTTGGTCGCGCTGCGGCGTGACTCTGCAGTAGGTTTGGGCATGGCATCGGCACTGCAGCGCCGCCTGTAAGCCTTGGGCTTTAACATTAGTTTGCATTAAGCTTAATCATAATCCCAATTAAACTTTACTCTTCCTACACAATCCTACAAGTTCAATTACATATGGCTTAAAGCCTTAGAACGTATTGTCTACATATTAATCTCGTATTCTAACTCGTATACTTATTCAACATATACGACATACCATCATTCATACATACTCGCATAGTACTTCGTATTATACTCATATTCATTATCTCGTACAGTATCTATGTATTATACGATCATTGTTTTAACTAGTTAACGCTTTACTTTTCCTAACACTCTCAAATTAAGTCCGCATGCGAAAAAATACGCTTTCCATACTTGAATTATTATTACATGATCCATCTCACCTGGATATTCTATCATTACATATTTCTCGGAAGTTCAAAAATAATTTCCGAGCAGAAATTAGTGAATAATGTTTATTAGAAAATTTCTAGGAAAATTTTTATTTTAGTCTTGGAAATTCAAACACTTTAATTCCTTTATGTAGTCAAAATATTACGACATTCTGACGTATCTAGGTTATAGAATGACATTCATCTTACTAACACATAATAATAACAAATAATATAATTTTATTCATTATTTAATTAAATAAAATTATTTTACAATAAATTCGAATTTCTCGGTTGTTACATTTTTCCCCCCTTATAAAGATTCTGTCCCCCAGAATCTCGTCTTATATTACACAAATAACTGAGGATAATCCTTCCTCATCTTTTCTTCCAATTCTCATGTTGCTTCTTCGGCATCGTGGTTCTTCCATATCACCTTTACTGAAGGTATAATTTTGTTCTGCAGAACTTGCTCTTTACTATCGATAATTTGAATCGGCATCTCTTCATACGTTAAGTCCTTCTCAAAATGAATAAGCTCATACTCGATTACGTGCTTATAATCCAGCTTATAAAGACGTAACACAGATACGTGAAACACGTTATGTATTCGTTCTAGGTCCGGAGGTAATGCTATCATATAAGCTACCTCACCTACCCATTTTAACACTTCAAAAGGTCTTATAAACCTTGGACTTAACTTTCCCTTCTTTCCAAAGCGTATCTTTACTTTCCAGGGAGATACCTTTAGAAATACGTAGGAGCCTACTTCAAACTCTCTATTTACTCGATGCGAGTCTGCATACTTTTTATGTCTGTCTTGAGCTGCTACAAGATGCATTCATATCAACTTAACTACATCCGCTATTTGCTACACCAATTCTGGCCCTAGCATTCGGCGTTCTCCTACTACGTCCCAACACAATGGTGTTCTGCACTTTCTTCCATACAAAGCTTCGTAAGGCGTCATACCTATGCTTGCATGATAACTATTGTTATACGCAAACTCTACTAATGGTAGATGATCATACCAACTACCCTTAAAATCCTTGACGTGAGATCTTAACATATCTTCTAACGTCTGAATTATCCTCTCGCACTGTCCATCGATTTGTGGATGAAAAGTCATACTCAACATCAATTGTGTTCCCAACTGCTCTTGCAGACTCCTCCAAAAGTTCGACGTGAATTGTGGATTCTGACACAATCGACACTGGTACTCCATGTCTGGAAATAACTTCCTTAACATAAAGTTTAACTAATTGGCCTAAGTTATATTTGACCCTTATTGGGAAGAAGTGATCTAACTTCGTCAACCGGTCCACTATTATCCAAATCGCATCATACCCCTTCTGAGTAATTGGAAGTCCCACCACAAAATCCATCGTGATATGTTCTCACTTCCACTCTGGAATCTGCAATGACTGTAATAAGCCACTTGGTCGTTGATGTTAGGCCTTAACTTTTTGACAAGTCAAGAACCTACTCACATACTCGGCTATCTCTCTCTTCATGTTCGGCCACCAAAAACTCTGTCGAAGGTCTTGATACATCTTAGTACTACCAGGATGAATCGAGTGCCTTGAACTATGAGCTTCTTGTAAAACTTGCTCCTTTAACTTTGTCTCATTCGGAACCCAAATTTTTCCTTCAAATCTCAATAACCCCTTATTATCAAGACTATACTTAATATATTTTTCATTGGTTAACCGTTTCTTCATCTGGTCACACTCATTAATTTTGAGTTGCACCTCCTTGACTCTCTCTACAATAGTAGATTGAATCTCTGTCGCAAACAGTCTCTGCCCCGATTCACTAGTTAACTTCACCTCTATCTCCATCCTAGCCATCTCTGTTATTAACTCAGTTTAAGCCGTTAACATGTACAACTTTTCCCGACCCTTCCTACTTAAGGCATTGGCCACTACATTGGCTTTTCCAGGGTGATACAAGATTTCACAGTCGTAATCCTTTATCAACTTCATCCATCTCCTTTGTCTCATATTCAACTCCTTCTGTGTGAAGATATATTTTAGACTCTTATGGTCCGTGTATATCTCACATTTTTCTCCGTAAAGAAAATGTCCCCATATCTTTAAGGCAAACACTACCACGACCAGTTCCAGATCATGAGTAGGGTAAACTTTCTCATACTCATTCAACTGCTGTGATGCATACGCAATGACCTTGCCATGTTGCATGAGCACACAGCCAAGTCCTCTATGCAAAGCATCGCTATAAACTACAAAATTTCATGTGTCATCGGGTAATGACAAACAGGCGCTTCACTCAACCTTTTCTTTAGTTCTTGAAAATTGTCTTCGTATTTCTCTATCCACACATATATTACCTTCTTCCTTGTCAAATTAGTCAATGGAGTAGCTATCTTCGAAAAATCCTGGATGAATCTCCGATAGTATCCCGCTAACCCTAGGAAACTCCGCACCTCAGTCGGCATTTTTGGTTGTTCCCAATTCATCACGGCTTTCACGTTCGCTGGATCTACTGAAATCCCCTCATGGTCAATGACATGACCTAACAACTGTACCCTTTCTAACGAAAATTCACACTTAGTGAACTTCGCATATAACTTCTCCTTCCTCAGTGTCTCCAACACTATTCTTAAGTGTTCAACATGATCTTCTGGCATCTTAGAATAGACTAGAATATCATCGATAAACACCACGATGAACTTGTCCAAATATTATTTGAACACTTTGTTCATCATATCCATAAATGCAGCTGGTGTATTAGTCAACCCAAATGATATCACCAAAAACTTATAATGACCATAACGAGTCCTGAATGCCGTCTTTAGTACATCCTCCTTCCTAACCTTCAACTGGTGATACCTCGTCCTCAAATCTATTTTAGAAAAATACTTTGCCCCTTTCAAATGATCAAACAGATCATCAATCCTGGGGCAATGGGTATTTATTCTTTATCGTTAACATGTTCAATTCTCGATAGTCGATACAAAGTCTTAACTATCCATCCTTCTTCTTTACAAATAGTATCGGTGCTCCCCACGGCGAAACACTCGATTGTATGTACTTTCTGTCCAACCGTTCTTTTAATTGTACCATTAACTCCTTCATCTCCATTGGCTCCATACGATACGGTGCACTAGAAACTAGTGTCACTCCTGGCACAATGTCTATTACGAACTCGTTCTCCCTATCTGGTGGAAGACCCCACAATTCACTAGGAAATATATCTGTGAATTCTTTAACTATAGGTATTTGTTCCATGGTCGCTCCCATTCTCTTGGTATCAACAACATGGCACAAATAACCTACACATCTCTTCCTCAATAATTTCCTAGTTTGTGTCATAGTAAGACAACACGAATGCCCCAACGATCTATTACCCTAAAATACTATCTAAGGTTGTCTCAACGTTCTAATATTTACACATTTCTTATGGCAATCTATAATTGCCCCATGGTTAAACAACCAATCAATTTTGAGAATTACATCGAATTCTCCTAACTTTATCGGTATCAAATCTACCGATAATTTACAACCCCGTATGTCTACGCAATAACTCCTATGAATATCTTCAATATGAATTATCTATTCGTTCGCTACCTTAATATTTAAAGGTATATGCAAATTTTTGGGAAGAAATCCTAATTGTCTAGCAAAATCACATGTTATAAACGAACAAGTAGCACCCAAATCAAGCAGCACGTAAGCATTTATGTCGTTAATCAGAATAATACCTGCAACTACGTCCCCTGATGCAACTAAATCTTGGACCGTCATGTTAAAGGTGTGGGCCATTGGCCTACCTAGCTGTGCTGGACCACCAATAGCTAACTTATCGCTATTAGCTCCCTTATTCCTGTCTATCCCCTTCTTTGGGCAGTTCTTTGCTATGTGGTCAATTGACCCACACACAAAGCATCCGTGATTCTTCTTCACACATGGATAGTTAGTCAAAATATGCCCCTCATGTCCATAGTTATAGCATACAGCCTTTCCCTTGAGATAGACACCTAAGTGAGTCTTCCCAGAGGTTTTGCACGCCTCCATCCTCCTCTTCGGATCTCTTTGCTTTACTCCGGTATTCCCAGAGTTAAACCCTTTCCTCTTCTAACCTTTGCCACTTCCACTGGCTCCTTCGATCTTCACTCCCCCATCCACCTTACCCTTATTCTTCTTATCCTTATAGTACTAGCTTAAAGCCTCATTCCCATCTTCGGCAATTATCGCCTTCTCTAGTATGGTCCCAAAGGAAGTACTTTGTAACACATATATTTAGTTATAGAGCCTGGGTTTCAAGCCCTACTCGAACCTTTTAGCCTTCCTAACCATAGTGTCCACTTGGTGTAGAGCAAACCTCGCCAGTTTGTTGAACTTGGCAGCGAATTGGGGTACCGCTATTTCCCCTTATTTCAAATCAAGAAATCGCATCTCCATTCTTCCTTGCATATTCGTGGGAAAGTAGTTCTCGAAGAAAATCTCCTTGAACCTTACCCACATTAGGTTCCCAATACCAGCCCTAGCCTGATTAGCCTCCCACCAAAAGTTTGCCTCTTTCTTCATCATATAGGTTGAAAAAGCAACCTTCTGACCCTCATCGACAGTTGCAATGACAAATGCCTTCTCGATTTCTTTCACCCACATTTGGGCTTCTATGGGGTCTGTAGGTCCTTTGAACTCCGGCGGACCAACACTCTTGAAATCCTTAAAAGTAGTAGCTCGTACTACTTCTTACCCTTCTTCTCAATCTAATCACGTTTTAGATTTTTATTATTAGTTCCGGCTTATCACAATAAATTGTCTGGCCATTCAATTAATCCTTCATCGACCTTCAGTTAATATTCTTAAGGTCTTTAACATCATTTAAGGATGTTACTTTAGGTTTAATAATGTTTTATTTCATCATTAATCAATTGCCTTTCCTTTTATCTTCATAAGCTTTCATTACTGTGAAACCCCTAGTGTTGGCGCTGCAGCGCCAGCTTTCCTTCCTTAAGCCGCGCTGCGACGCAAGTTAGTAGTGGCCAGAGTCCATCCTTGGCGCTGCGGCGCCACTCATAGTTCATTTGGTCGCGTCGCGACGTGACTCTGCAATAGGTTTGGGCATGGCACCGGCACTACAGCGTCGCCTTTAAGCATTGGGCTTTAACATTAGTTTGCATTGAGCCTAATCATAATCCCAATTAAACTTTACACTTCCTACACAATCCTATATGTTCAATTACATATGGCTTAAAGCCTTAGAACGTATTGTCTATGTATTAATCTCGTATTCTAACTCGTATACTTATTTAATATATACGACATACCATCATTCATACATACTCGCATAGGACTTCATATTATACTCATATTCATTACCTCGTACAGTATCTATGTATTATACGATCATTGTTTTAACTAGTTAACGCTTTACTTTTCCTAACATTCTCAAATTAAGTCCGCATGCGAAAAAATACATTTTTCATACTTGAATTATTATTACATAATCCATCTCACCTGGATATTCTATCGTTACATATTTCTCGGAAGTTCAAAAATAATTCCCGAGTAGAAATCAGTGAATAGTATTTTCTAAAAAATTTCTAGGAAAACTTTTATTTTCGTCTTGGAAATTCAAACACTTTAATTCCTTTACGTAGTCAAAATATTACGACATTCTGATGTATCTAAGTTATAGAATGACATTCATCTTACTAACACATAATAATAACAAATATTATAATTTTATTCATTATTTAATTAAATAAAATTATTTTATAATAAATCCGAATTTCTCGATCGTTACATTCCGAGTTCGGATGATTGAATTACGGACGAACGAACGAAGAACGTTAATAACATAAAATGAATGAAGGATGAAGATTAAGACAATCGAATGGCATGTTAATGGATTCAGGACAAAGTTTTATCTGAGGGGGATTGAATTATGTAAGATAAAGAAGAGAATGACTTTGAAATGACCTCGTTCCGAGTTATAACGAATAAGTTATAAGATCAGGAAGTAAGCATCTCAAAATCATCAAACACTTAGAAAAAAATTTCAATAGTTAGGGCTCGGCGTTGTAGCGCCAGCCATGCTTTGTAAAGTGGCACCGCAGCTCCTAACCAGGGAGTTGAACACTAGAAACTCGCGCCACAATGCGAGCAAAAGTAAGGAGGGTGGCGCCGCAGCGCTGCAGCGCGAGAGAAAGAGAAGGGAACTGGCGCCGGTGCAGGGCAATGCCCAGTGATGAGCTTTTAATTGCTCAAATCATGGGGAAAGTGTAACGAAAGCTAATGAACAGATAGTTCATCGAATGTAACACTTAAATAAGAAATTTAAACCTTAGATGAAGTTTGAATGGAAAGATTAAACGAGATTAAAAGACAAAGAATGTAAACGCGGGTTACAGGACCGATATCCGGGGACAGTAGTCGTGATAAACGAACATGGGGGATTGCTATGATTGTGATTCCTTAAACGTTGAGTGACAAGGGTAATGAATAATATTTTGATGTTATGTTGTGGTAATGAGAGATAAGTGTAAAGCGTATAGACGATGTGAACACAACGTTGTTGCGATGAATGATCGGTCTTAGCATACAGCGAACCGTATGGCTTCGACATTAAGAATGAGTAATGAACGTGGGGTACATGTAATGGATAATGAAAGTATTAAGTAAGATATGAATTATCAAGAAAGTTGTAATGAACGGTAATAAGATTAATGGAAGTCGAATGAGAGTCAGATAAAGAATGAATCCTGAGGTATGTCATTTAGTTGCCAGAAAGCCATAAGAAATAAGAAATTGACTTAACGAACATTATAGTCTAATGGTTCAGATAAGTTAAGATAAATTTAGGTTGTAGTACAATCGTAACCTTTGATGGTTGACATATGGGAGCTTGGCTAAACAATTCCTTCAGCGAGCAGAGCTATATACGAAACTGGAAACCGATCTAACTCACTGTGATGGCAGTGTAGATGAGACGGGAACTTGGATGTTGGTTGTTTGTGGGAAACCACTCAGAGTACCATATAGACTACTAGCATAGACACGATGTGTGCTAAGTCCTAGAGAAGTTATAAGAAGAAGATAGGAATGGAAATCATCAAAGATGGTGAACGTATTAAGTAAGACATCTCCGTATGTCATAAAGCTGTAAACCGATAATGAAAGTTGTCGCATAAACTTAGGTTGCAAGAACGCGAACCTTAAGAAGTAAAGTTAAGTAAACCAATGCATAAGTCAAATATACATGACTAATTGGTGTATGTGTTATTTTCTTTATGTGCTACATAGGAATTGGAATAAGCAATTCAGCGTAAGTTGTAGCTGTGCATAAGGCAAGTTTCCTAACTTCATTCATATTTTAAATGAATGCTATTTTCTTAAACTTCTCAGATGTTGAACTTCAGAAGTTCTGTCTATGTGTGAAT
Organism: Panax japonicus; assembly: GCA_020205505.1. Classification (NCBI taxonomy): domain Eukaryota; kingdom Viridiplantae; phylum Streptophyta; class Magnoliopsida; order Apiales; family Araliaceae; genus Panax; species Panax japonicus. The sequence continues at coordinate 45,547,644 of CM035102.1, read as the reverse complement.
GTGTGATATTTGTACAAGGTGGTAGAACGTATGAGGCCTTATGCCACAATTTGAACACTTTGGTGTTTCTATGAGATGAACTATTCTGTGATTGAACTGTTCAATAAGAGAATGTTTTGTTTATACATGAACCATTATTGTTAAGTTTGTGCTATTGATTCTAGCCAGACATGATGTTTATGGAAAAGGTAGAAGAATGAAAGTATTTCAAAGTGAATGTGACTAGTGTATTAAAATGATAGGAATCGAGAATATTCCTATTATTCAAGCTGTTTCATAACCTTTGTTTGGTTATCGAAGTTCTAAAGGAATGTTTAAACTCTTGAAGTTGTTTATTCAACTACTATAACTTAATGGGCAATTGAATGCTCACACTTGCTTTAAATGAAAAACATTTTCTGCGTACGAGTAGAAGAAATTAAGGATCATGTAAAGATCAAGCTTACCGGTATCCAGAAGAAGTGTTATTCATTAGATGAATGAGCATGAAGATCAATTAAAGACTTGTAATATAGAATAGTTTAATTAAACTATAGACTAGTTTAATGAACTGTTATGTATCCTTGGTGGCGAATGAAAGTCACTCGTGTAAGATGAAAAGAATAATGTAATTATCATTATTTGTAATGAACGAGGTTATAAGGTATTAGAACCTGGGAATTGAGAATGTATGTTGTTATATTTCACTATATAATGATGTATGTTTGGAAAGAAGATGGACTGTGACGTACAAAATTCGGGTGTGAAGATAGACCGAATTTCGGGGTGTTACACCCCCACTTACTCATTTTTCAAAATAATTGCTAGAAAGTTATTCATTATATAAATATATATATATATATATATATATATATATATAATATATGTGTGTGAAAGGGACATGTGGGGTGGGGCCCACATGTGGGATGAAGAATGGAAATGGGGGAAAGAATACGTGAAAGGAAGGTAATATATATATAATTAGATTTTATAAGTTTTGTTTTTTATGAAAAATAGAATATATTATATTTTATTATGTATATTATGTATATTATTTGCATAGTGTCCGCATAGTGTATGCATAGTAAATTATGTGATTTTCAAAAAATTTCAACCGGTGAAAGTTTGCGCCCGTGAGTTTTAACACTGTGCACCCATGATTTTATTCAAATAGTATCCTTTCCATTCTCCTATAAATAGGATGTTTAGTTTAGAATTGAAAATCACACCAGAATAAGAGAATTTTTCTTCTATAATATTGAGCGTATTTCTTTAGAGTTTTAAGAAGCTTTGAGCATTGAAAATAGTGAAAGTTTTCTTCAAGAATATCCCCGCCCTACCAGTAGAAATACTCTTCTTTTTAAGGTAAGGGGTATTATTTATTTCATATTCGCTTACGATATTATTTTTCGTATTCGTAAGAAATTTTATTTCGTTCAATATTCGCAAGAAATATTATCTTCGTTTAATATTCGTAAGGAATATTTTCTTCGTTCAATATTCGTAAGGAATATTATTTTCGTTCAATAGTTGTAAGGGGTATTATTTATTTCATATTCGCTTGCGATATTATTTTTCGTATTCGTAAGAAATTTTATTTCGTTCAATATTCGCAAGAAATATTATCTTCGTTTAATATTCGTAAGGAAAATTATTTTCGTTCAATATTCATAAGGAATATTATTTTCGTTCAACAATTGTACGAGATATTATTTTTGTTTAATATTCGTAAAAAATAATATATTCTTCCATACTCTGTAGTATGCATGTAATATTATTTCATTTCAAATTTCGAATTCTACACTCATTTTGTTAAGTTTTGGCTTCTATACTCCATGAAATTAGTAGAATATCTTTGATATTTGCGTTTCATCAAGTATCTTTTCATGAATATATTATTCTGAGCATTCTTGATAAGTTTTAACTTTTTCATGTCAGAGTTCTATTCACGGGATACTATTCCCGAAGTATTATTCATGGGGTACTATTCACTCGGGTATTATTCACTCGGGGTAATATTCATGATAAAAATTGATTTCTTTTTGGTCTAAATCATTTTTGATACATTATTATTCTTGAATTTTACTCCACAAAGCAGTATTATGTTGATAATTTAGATATTATTGAATTCTGGATAAATTAAATTATAAAATATTTAATATTTATCCTTGATCTCGTTTGATTGAATTTTTATATCATTGTCATCATCCTCATGCTTATATTGTGATGAAAGTCATCTTCGGCCAAGGGTGCCAAGTTGAACTGTTGATTGGTATGATTATGACAAGGGATTAGTCAGTGTAATCATGACCTGTAATGTTACAAGTTATGTGGATTATTAAGCTGAGTCTCAGCGACAGTTGTTGGTATGATCATAACCATGCATTCTCTTCGGCCAAGGGTGCAAAGATGAATTGTTGTTTGGCATGTTCATGACCATTGGTGAAAATACGAATATCCTTAGCCCGTAGTGCATGGATAATTCGTGGTCGTGATACTAATGAATATCCTTGGCCCGTAGTGCATGGATAATTCAATGATGTGGATTATTTATTAAAGCTGAGTCTCAGTGATAAAATTGATGATAAACTTTTAAATCATAGAAGATAGTAGATATCATGCTCTACTTGACTCTTCTAATGGATTGCTTATTTCGCTGTAGTTGTTGATCTAAAACTTGTTGTCTATTATATTCTATCAGTTGTTATACTATTGAAGGCTAAGGATAATTTATTCTGCATTATCTTAGTCATAATATTTCTTACTGTGCTACTTGAGCTCACCCTTTTCTTTCCCTGTTCTCTTCAGGAAATGAGAGTATAGCTGGGACTAGTTGGGGGAATGGATTGACGGTCCAGATGGTTGTTTTAATAGTCATCACTATTATGTGAAATAGTGTGATAATAATTGTAATGAGATTGAATTTGAGTTTGGATATTGTCTAGAAGACAATATTCGTGTTAAAACTCTCAGCTATCGTGTTGTCGTATTTTGCACGACAGTTGTATAATTAAGTTTGACTTTGTATTCTGTACCATATATTTGGCGACACGGAATGGGTGATGTATACCTATTTTGGGGGCGTCACATCTATACTCCTTGAAATTAGTAGAATATCCTTGAAATTTGCGCTTCATCTAGTATCTTTTCACAGAAATATTTTTCTAAATATTCTTGTTAAATTTTGATCTTTTCATGTCGGGATACTATTCACGAGGTACTATTCAGGAAGTACTATTCAGGAAGTACTATTCACTTGGGTAGTATTCACTCGGGGTATTATTCATGACAAAAATTGATTTCTTTTCTGTCCAAATTATTTTAATACATGAATATGATTCTTGAATTTTACTCTGCAAAATAGTTATCATGTTGATAATTTGGACATTCTTGAACTATGGATAAATAGATTTATAAATCTTTAAAATTTATCCTTGCTCTTACTTAATTGAATTTTTATATCATTATCATCATCCTCATGCTTATATTGTGATGAAAGTCATCATTGGCCCGTAGTGCATAGATAGACTATTGATTGGTATGATTATGATTATGTATCAGTATAATTATTACCTGTAATATTATAAATGATGTGGTAAAAGTCCTCATTGGCCCGTAGTGCATTGATGGACAATTATTTGGCATAATCATGACTATTGGTGATAATAACGAATATCCTTGGCCCATAGTGCATGGATGATTCATGGATGTGATAATAATGAATATCCTTGGCCCGTAGTGAATGGATAATTAAGTGATGTGGATAATTTATTGAGCTGAGTTCAACGATAAAATATTGATGATAAACTTTTAAATCATAGAAGATAGTATATATCATGCTCTACTTGACTCTTCTAATGGATTGTTTGATCCGCTGCAGTTAAACTTGTTGTCTATTATATTCTATCAGTTTAACACTGTTGAAGGCTAACGATAATTTATTTTGCATTATCTTAGTCATAATATTCTTTACTGGGCTAGTTGAGCTCACCCTTTTCTTTCATTGTTCTCTTCAAGAAATGAGAATATAGCTGGGACTAGTCGGGAAATGGAGTGACGATCCAGATGGTTGCTTTAGTAGTCATCACTATTATGTGAAATAGTATGATAACAATTGTAAGGAGGACTCTATTTGAATTTGGATATTGTCTATGAGACAATATTCGTGTTAAAACTCTCAGCTACGTTTTTATCGTATTTTATAAATGAAGTTTTATTTAAATTTTGTGTCATGTATTTTGGGGGCGTCACATTATTAATGTAATTAATAATATTAGATTAAAATATTATTAAAAGATTCATAATATTAGATTAAAGTATTATAAGATGATTAAAATATTTTTAAATAATTAATAATATTTGAAATTAAATAAAATATTATTAAAAGGTTAATAATATTAGTGAATGAATACAATATTATTAAATGAATGTTAATATTAGAAAATGATTAAAATATTATTAAAACGTTAATAATAGTAGTAAAGTAATAAAATATTATTAAATGATTAATAATATTAGTTAATGATTAATAATATTAGTAAGTGTTAAGAATATTAGAAATTGATTAAAATATTATTAACAGGTTAATAATATTAGTAAGCGAATAAAGTATTATTAGTTGATTAATAATACTAAGAAGTAAATAAAGTATTATTAAGGGTAATAATATTAGATGAGTTAAGATAATATTTACGTAATAGTAATATGATCAAGGGATGATAATATTACGAAAGGATGTAACCTATAAATGTTCAATAAATTTAATATAGAGCAATGATATTATTTAATTTACTAATTTGAAGATCAATAATAGGTCTTTCAAAGGAAGATAGATTAAATTACTTAGCCGGATAAATTTAATTTCGTAGCAATAGACCGCAAACGAGACAAGTTTTCTAACTCAAACTCGAGTTATTATTTTCAAAGATTGTTAGTGGATAATTATTGTTGATTACTCCACATCCTTAATGATTATTGTTAATCGCACTTTGTGCAATTGAATTCATGTTCTATTATTATTGAACTGTGAATTTATTTAAGTTCTTTCATTCATGAACTGTTTATGGGATATATATATATATATATATATATAGGGCTATATGTATATACACAGCTGTGTATTACACAGTAGGCCTATGGCGACAAATTTGTTGGGCTATAGCGACGGTAAACTGTCGTTATAGCCCAGAATAGCTATGACGACGGGTGAAACCGTCGTTATAGCCCAAAAAATCGTCGCCACAGCCTACTGTGTAATACACAGCTGTGTACATACATTTTTCCCATATATATATGCTACTTGTATCAGTTAGATCAAGCATGTTAAATTTGTTAAATCAAATATGTTATCAAGAGTTGTTCTTAATCAATTGGATTAGTAAGAACTCTTGATTGAGAAAAAGGAAAAATTTATTGAAGCATGATATTGGAAAATAATTGATGCTCGATTATGAGTGTTTATGCATAAGTCATCGGGTATGAAAGGTTGATCTCCTTGATTACCAAAACTTATTGAGAGAACAACTTTAAATACTGACAACCTTCTCATATGTTCATGGTTATTTCAAACCACTCAGTAGATATTATTCAATTATTCGAATATTCCATTCTTGAGAATTAATTCATGTTCTTTCACAATCATATCCTATTGTTTAACATTGAAAGCTAAATACCTTTCTAATCATGATATATCCCCCTTGTATTTAAACTTGCTAAGGAAATTAATTGCTTACTCTTGCTATATCATGACATTTATTTTAGTTAAGCCCGAGACATCCAAGAAGGACAAAGGCAAAGAGAATGTGCAAGAGTAGTTATATGAGAAAGCTTATGTATTAGATTACTTTAAATGATATTTGGTTATGTAAACTCTTTATTTTATTAAGGGTACGTTTAAGTGAATCTTAATAGACCTTGGGACTATATATAAAACTTTATTATAATGAAAAATGTATGTTTATTATTACGCGATAGACATAGAATGTGCATGTTATAGATGGATCATGAGCATTGGATCCGAGGTTAGAGAACCCAAATTTGGGGGTGTCACAACAATAGATTAAGAACAGCTCTTAAAATGCATTTGTTTTAACACATTTAAACTTGTTTGATCTAGCTCATACAACTAGTATAGATCTATATCATAAACAACTCATGAATTTAAGAACTTCAAATAAATTCACAGTTCGATAATAATAATAGAACAGGAATTCGATTACACAAAGTACGATTAGCAATAGTCATTAAAGATGTGAAGTAATCAACAGTAATTATCCACTAACATTCTTCAAAAATAATAACTCGAGTTTGAGTTAGAGAACTTTCCTCGTTTGCGGTCTACTGCTACTAAATTAAATTTATCAGGTTAAGTAGTTTAATCTATCTTCCTTTAAAAGACCTATGATTGATATTCAAATTAGTAAATTATATAATATCATTACTCTTTATTAAAGATTTAGTCATTACACTAAGTCCTTAATAATATTATCATCCCTTATTACTATCACGTAAACATTATCTTAACTCATCTAATATTATTACCTTTAATAATATTTTATTTACTTCTTAGTATTTGTAGCGTCCTCAAATCTGGGTACTAATCACCACGAACCTGGTACATCATTTCTATAACTATTACGGAAGATATAAACATAAATTATTTATACAATAACCTTTACACATAATCCCCAAGGTCGATAACCTTAACTTAATACACACATTTATATACTATAGGACTTACAATGTTATTTGCCTTCAATACTATTTACAATTTAACTGTACACTAATCCAATCTTGTAACTTGTCTTTGTCTTTGCATGTGTCCGAAGTATTCGTCTTAATTTAAAATGTTTATCATGATATAACAAGGGTGAGCAACAAGTTTTTCCAGCAAGTTTAAGTTCAAAGAAAGATATATCATAATTGAAAGAATGAATAAGCTGGCAAACTTTCAACAATATAATAATTGTGAAAGAACATGAATCAATTTTCATAACTGAATGATCGAGATAATAATGATGAATGGCCAACAATAAATATGAACAAATTTAACTGAACCAAATGGTAATGAAGGTGATCATCCTTTTATACCCGATGAACATATGCTATATGCACAACGTGCAAATTAATAATTCATAGATGTGATGTAATCAACAATGATTAACCACTAGCATGCTTGAAAAATCATAACTCAAGTTTGAGTTAGAGAACTTGCTTAATTAAAAGTATAGTTCGAGAAAATTGCTTGTACTGTTGACTACTGCTACACAAAGCTAATTTAGCTTCAGTTGAAAGACCTATTATTGATAATATCGATCTCTTAATTATAATAATATCTTCACATACACTACTATTAATTATAGTCATTATACAACTTAAACATTTATCACACAATCAAATATTAGATTACTCCATAAAATATCATTATTATTATCGTCCTTTGATAATTCTTTAATCATTATATCATATACATTATGATTTAACACTTTAATTTTATATATTATAAGTTCTTCTTTAAAATCTAATAAGTCAAATACTAATCTAGAAACCTGGATTATCCAAACATACCAATCCAGTAACCCAGATTGCAATCCAGCAAATTGAATTCCAAATCCAGCAACCAGATAGCCTATCCAGCAAGCCTGGATTCAACTAACATCCAATCCAGCAAGCCTGGATTCAACTGACATCTAATCCAGCAAGCCTGGATTTATTACTTTCCAATCCAACAAACTGGATTCAACAGATTTTCAATGCAGCAAGCTGGATTCATTAATTTTTTAATCCAGCAGGTTGGAGTCATTATCTCTTTTCACGAAAATACCAAATCAATTTATTATTTTTCTATCATGTGTCCTAACATATATACATATATTTCATACACAAAAATAATTTTTCTATAATTTTTCAACTCCCTTTAGTATTTTTCAAAAATCATTTTTAGTTCGTAGCTTAAGAAATTAGCCCTATCATGTTCAATTCTAGAAATTCCCATCTTTTTAAATAATCTTATACGTGTTAACGTGAACCTCCAGTTTAAATTTCGTGGCCATTGGAGTTATAGAACTTTGGTTATAGTCGTTTTCGTCAGAAAATCCCAAAAATTGAAATAGCCATAACTTGGTCATTTTAATTAGGAATGAGCTCATTTTTGGACAGGAGCTACTTTATATCATATATTTTTATGTCCCAAAAGGCCGGAATTTGTTTCAAAAATTAAATGGCCTAAACTGCCCTTGGAAAGTTCTGGGCAGTAGGTTTTTGGAAAAAAAAACTTTTTCGTACTTTGCTAAAAATAGTCCATACGAAAATCTACAACTATTTTTTCAGTGATTCCACTTGAAAATGTTAGAAAACTCATCATATTATCATCCCAAATTTTTTTAGAATTTTTAAATGTCAGAAAAATGATGAAACTACCCCTAGCAATGACTGGACCAAAATAGTTTGTTTCTCTTTAAAAAAACGAAACTGTTTTGGCTAAAACAGTCACTACGGATTGGGTACTCAACATTTTTGAGTGCTACCACTTGGGTTTAGTATTTAACTTACATATCTAGCACTTCTCTTTAATGGATCGCAAAAAGCTGTAGATCAAAAACGGTGGAAATCCAAAGTACATAAAAACTTATGGTTTATAAACTAGAAAAAATTACTTTTCTTTTTCTTTTGATTTCTAAACAAATCAACACCCAATATGGGTATATATAAACATAAAACATTCATCTATAAGTAGATACAAAGTTTTTGAGTTTAGAAATATAGATTCAAGTTTTGATTTAGTATACTCCAAATAAAATATATAAATTAGTTTAGGATTAAACCTTTTGGATATTTTCCCCTCATTCCTTCCATGGCCACACTTCTTTCTCTTCTTCTCTCTCTCATGGGGATACCTCCCCTCATCACCACCTCCACCATGGCTGCCGTTTCTCCACACACACACTGTGACACCCCCAAATCAAGGTAATTCATTTCCATAGGATCATGTGTTCACTTAATCAAACATTCATATCTAACTACCCAATCACAATAAAATTGGATAAATAAAACATTTCCCATTAAAGGGTTACATAATAAAATCTCCCAGGCTATCTAACATTTAATTACAATCATTCAAATGCGAAAATTAAATAAACTTCATTAAAACCAAGTATAATATCATCATAATAAAAATCCAACATCTCAATCAAAGTAAAATTACAAGTCTTCATCACTTGCACATTTTTCCCTTTCCTTTGCTAGACGAAGGTTCATCTACCTTCTCTTCTTTAGTTGCAATGAGTTTTAAAATATGCAAGAGTGAGCAAAACAATTGCTCACTGGATACAATATGAAATCAACAGGAGTATAGTAATAATAACTGCCAATAATAGGCTCATCAACAATGAATAGTACTCTATCATCTATAATCAGAAACTGAAATCCAAAATGTGGAATAAATATAACTGAGGGTCATAAGACCATGAACTATATCCACAATTGCGAGCAATCTTTCAACTCCAACTTTAACAGTCATAAGACTATAAGGACTCCTCGTACTTAGGGGGATCAGACCTCCGTACCATGTATTGTGCACAAATATTTAACGTTACGCGTAAGTTAACCCCTAATCATAACATTAGGGTTGTTCATCTCAGTATTTAGAGTACAAGTCCGCACCAAAGGAAGTTTGGTTTAGATAAGCTTTCAGGGTAATTTGGATTTCAACGAACATCAACTAAGGATTAGTTGAATGAAACCAAGAACATTTCACTATAGAATAATCGTGATTGAATCAGTCATAGTAAACTAAAGTTATGCTTTACGAATAATCTAAGAGCATACAATTTAAATAATTGTAACACCTTGCTTGAACAATACTAAGCCAAGGTTAATTAGAATAGAATACTAAGCATTCATAACAATTTGATCGATAAAAATGTTCAACATTAGAATATATAAATTTGCATGCTAAACAACAAGTTAAATACAAGAATAACTTGCTTAAGAATAACTTACATCATTATATCATAATCGAATTGAAAACCATATTTAGTTCAACAAGATAAAGGATTAGAAAAACTTGCTCAAAGAAAATTTAAGCGATTGCACAATTCTAAAAGTAGAGTTAAAGAACTTGCTCAATGTAAAAAGAAAGTTTAGAAAACTTGCATTACTATATTGAGAACAATAATTGATTCCAATTACAAAAGTAGAGTTAGAGAACTTGCTCAATGTAAAAAAAAAGTTTAGAAAACTTGCCTTGTTCGTGGGCTAAACCGAACAAATCAAACTACAATATCCTATAAACATATGTCATCATGACATAATTAGTCATTACCATCTTACGAACATAACTAAGTACGTTCATCATGTAAAAATTGGATTTTTAATCAAATAATCAAGTTATAACACAAGTTAATCCTTAATATCATAATTATTCATAGTATAGAAATACTAAAATCAACATTTTACAATCCTACTATTATAACATAATTTTTCTAAAATTTCGTCTACAAAAAGTACATTGTCAAACCATTCGGCTAACTCGCCCCGCGGCGCCACAGTTTACACTGTGGGTCGCCCTGCGACGTGGGAATGGCGCTGCGGCGCAGAGATCAAGGCTACAAGGCCGTGCTGCGGCGTGAGCATGGCGCTGATGCGCCACAAAGGAACTGCAAGTCCGTGTAGAGGCGCCGAATTGCAGACCTCGACAGACAGCCTCGGCAACAGCACAGAAAAAGCCAATTTTGGCCTACAAGCTCGTTTCTAACAGACCAACTATCATGTAAATCATACAACAACTTCATGTAAATATTTTTCACAAACTCTAAACATGATTCTACCCATACAACCACATAAACAACAAAATTAACATACCCAAATTCATTGTTTTTGGCTAAAACTCATTTTTTTATATTTCAATGAAAATCAATACTGTAACTTTTGTTTTTTCAACCAAAACCACTAATTCAAAGTATTTTTATCAATAATTATACATGCTCTATTAAATTAAATGGTCAATTTATCAACTAAACAACTAATTAACCCTCAATTTCTAGTTTAACTAAACAATATATAATCACCAAAAACTCTCTGTAAAAAGGTTTTCTTCCCAAACTTCATACATAACAACAATACATTGATTATAATCATATATAACCTATAAAAATAACTTTACAACACTAGTTTATCATATGAACACACATAAAATCAATAATTATCCTATCACAAGAATTTTACAGAGAAATAGGAGAAGAGAAACTAAAACTTTTAAAACTTAAAAAGAATAGGGTAATACCTTGAAGAAGATGATGACTATCCTTTCTATTCTCAAGCTCCTTCTTCCCACTCTCTAGCCTTTCTTCTCTTCTTATTCTCTTCTTCTTCTCTGAGTTTTCTTTCATCTCTCTAACCTCTCTCCTCTAACATACGTCCTAACCAAATAACGTATATAGATATTATATATATTAATTATATAATATAATTATAAACATAACTGATATCAGTTATGTGAATTTTAAAATCAAAAACCATAAGGCTTGTTTGGTTAACCACTAACAAAATAACCCATTAATCCTAACACCTTGTTTGGTAAAACTCAAATAAATTAAAGACTTAATAGGCCTTAGGCATTGTTTGGAAAAACTGAATTAAAATTGTGACACCCCTAAATCCGGGTTACCTGACCCCCGAGTTTGGTGTTCACGATCCACAATATAAATAACATTTAACTACCCATAATATATATAGATAGTAACTTTCATAAGTTTTTATCAGAGTTTAATAATACATCACCCAGGTTTTCTAACCTTAACTTTACAAACATACTCTTTAGATATACAAAAAGGGTTTACAATACAATATAATGAATATGCTAATCATAACTAATTTATTACAACGCCTTTGCCTTTGTCCTTTGCATCACCTCCTGCAACTTCATCCCTAGCTGAAAATTTTTATTTAGCAAGGGTGAGCAACTAATTTGCCCCACAAGTTAAGACATACAATAAATGTATAAGAATTCAAAACAACAGTCTATCTATTTTGATAGAATGAAATCAAAGTTCGGGGAACTTTGAAATAGCTGAACAAATCGTTATTCAATAACAAGTCTTCTCGTATTCTATACAACATAATAATTCAATAATGAAAGAGTACAACGCTTTCAAAGTTTCTACGATATTCTAATGAATAATCAAGAATCAATTCTACGAAATATCAAAGTGGAATGTTTTCCAGATTTATACTGAGCGATCACACTAGATCTTTGAACTTATTTTCTCGGGTAGATATCAAAGATTTACTTTGATAAATACTCAGGTGTATCAGATAACTATAAAGATTAAATCATACCCCTCTGCAAGTACAACAAGTGATCATCTTATTATACCCTATATTATGCATAATACTCAAAACGCGCGCAAAGGTCGAATTCACGACCAACAAAATGTTCCCTTTATATAAAAGGTTGTTCTTCTCAGTCTTAGAATCAAGATTTTGATTTTACAACGAAAAACTGGTATTTCAAATTTTATTTACTTCTCGGTCGAGCCGGAATAATTGGCCTTGATCTGTCAATAATAATTAAATTCTCTTTTCAAACCTATCAAATTCAAACAAATGTTCGTCTAGCTAGAATAATTAGCTAAGACATTTCTCAGTGTAATTTTGACAATAAACAGGAATTATCTGTATTGTCAATTCTAACTTCTACAGATATGAATATCCAACAACAGTTATTCTATAAATGTATATTTCTGAATCAGTAATTCAATTTGAATTATTAAGCATTCATTAACTGTGAATTATCAACAATAATTCCCTGGACGTGGTATAATTAGCAATAATTATCCACCAATAATAAATGAAGGAAATAACTCAAGGTTGAGTTAGGGAACTTGCCTCTTCCGTTGATTACGGCTACACAAAATACTTATCTGCTTTCGAAAGACCTATAACCAATAATATCGGTCTAACAATTAGCACAATAATCCACATAACACACAACACTGTAGTTCACAGTCAAACTTCTCCTAGACACATTACCACATAGCCACAACAGTGTTTATAACCTATATAAACACTTAACAAGTCAAACTAATTCAGTCTGGTTGGACTTCGGTCCATTCTCGGTGTTCTGGTCACCCTATCCGACAATTAACACAGTTATCTGTCAATTACACGTGGTTGGACTTCGGAAGCTTTTAATAATTATCAAGCAATTATTATAATTTATAATAATTTTTCAAACATCAGAATCATTTTTAAATGATTTAATTATCAATTAATCTTACATTATTAATATTTAATAATATCAAAATATTAATAGCATACATTCCAAAATATTAAAGTTATCATCAATAACTTAAAATATTTTTAAATCATCAATATTCTACTTAAAAAAATTTTAAAATAATTAAAATCATTTTTAAATCATCACCATTAATATATAAATATTAATGAAATTATTATCCAAATATTAAAAGTCATTAATTATAACTTAAAATATTTTTAAACCATTTTTCTCATTTTTTAAATGATTTTTAAATCAATAAAATTATTTTTAATTCATTTATTTAATATAATAATTAAATAAATTAAACATCATTAATATTAATTTATTAATCAAAATTCTCCAAAAATATTAAAAATTATATTTTATAAATTAAAATATTTTCTAACACTTTTATTCTCAATTAAAATGAATTTTAAATCATAAACATCATTTTGATCTTATTTATTTAATTTAATAATCAAAAAAATCTAATATCATTAATATTAAATTATTAATGAAAATTCTCCAAAAATATTAAAAGTTACATTTTATAACTCAAAATATTTTTAAATACATTATTTTTATATAAAATGATTTTTCATAATATTAAATTATTTTTATCTAATTTATTTAATACACTAATTAAATAAATTAAATACCTTTAATATTTAAATAATTATAAATGTTAAAGAAAAATATTCCAATTGGTCAAAAATTATTTTTCATAATTTAAAATAATTTTTAAAACCATTTTTTGGTAATTTTTAGAATTTATTTCTATTTTTAAATAATTTTCAGAGTATTCAGAAAATAAAATAAATAAACCGTTGCTATAGGTCTTTAGCGACAGAAAGCGTCGCTGTTGGTGTTCTTGAGCTCAAGAACACTGACAGCCAGCAGCTTCAAGGTGCTCTGTTTGACCAACTGCTAATCTTAATCCAAACATGATTTAGGCTAATTTAGACATGGATCGTGTAGACGAAATGTAGCTCTACAATATCCTAACAAAATCATGGTCAAACAACAAACAAACATTTAGATCTGTGCCTTCAAACTACATGTCAGACGGTTTCTGGGTTTTCCAGAAACCCAGCAGTTTCGAGTGGTCACTTTCATGCTCAAAATATTCTATGTTCCCGTTATCAAATGGCTCAATATTTGGTTCATAACTATAGTACTCATGACAAGGAACAACGAGATAACAATATTTCAGTCCAAAAACAACAGATCCATAATGTAACACTTGGTCAAAGTCTGTCAGAATCTTTGTTCATAGCGTTTCTGGAAATTCCAGAATTTCAAAAGCAGAGCGAGTGGCCTACTTTGACCACTTTCCATGATCTATCTGTTGAGTTTATAGGTGATCTAAAAGCTTCACTTTATAGTACACGTAACCAGCTTCAAGATTTATTAAATAACAACAATCAAAACTGTCAGATCCAGCCTTGCAAAAACGTTGTCAGAGGCTGATTAACACTTTATGGGTTTACCCAGAAAGTTCATGGTCATGCCCGGTCAACGGGTTTTGACTATGAATAACATCAAATCTATGGATCAACTTGCTATTCTACCACTTTCAGCTTAAAGCCCATATATCAGGCTACCAATATCAAGTTTAAAACAATATATAACATATACGAGCAAAGATCTTTGGCCACTGACATTTCTTGTCAGACCACTTTTCCAACTCAAGAACAGATTTTTAAAAATCACTTTTTTACCCACTTTGATGATATGAATCCATCATGGATCATCATAGATCATCTAAAAACATAATATAACACACATTTAAACACTTAAACACAAAAATTTCTTAAGCAACAAAGATCAAAGTTAAAATTTTTGGTTATACCTTTCTTGCCCAAATTTTGATCTTGATTCTCCAATAGGTTCATGGTTGATCTAAGGAAAGTATTTGGGACTGATCTAGTTGTGATTTTCGGAGCTTTAAGTGTGAGAGAGAGTTGGTGAGAGCTTGTGTACAAAATAACCTAAATACTAGACTTTCTCTCTCTAATTCTCTTATATAACTTCAAGATGCAATGAACTTACTAACCTATGTGTCAAAAGGAGGCTGAAATGGCTGATATAAATGTCTCATAAGTCAATATAGTTGGTGACCAACTAAAGATATTACCAAATTTACAAGTTAGCTCACTAAAAATGTAAAAAAGGTATTATTGTCATTATTTAATTATTTTAAATGGCATTCTTGATAAATGTACAAACCCTTAGGGTTTAGGGTTTGGATTAGGGTTTGAACCCTTAAGGTATTAAAAATTCTAGTTCCCAAAATTTTCAAATTTAGGGTTTAATTAGAAAAATAAATTTTCTAAAATAAAATTAGGGTTTCTAAAATAGAAATTTAACATACAAAAATATAATTAGAGTTTTCTAATCATATTTAAGTTTAACAAACACTTTAGGCGTGCTAATAAAAATTAGGGTTGCCTAATTAGGGTTTAGAAAATCCCATATTTTAAATTAGGGTTTTTTGGCGTACAATTAGGGTTTTTGTGACAACCCGGAAATCCGGATTGTCCAGAAATTAAGATTTAAAGAATTAGTTATTAATAAAATGAATTTTTATTAATACTATTATGTGCTATGTGTTTATTAATCGTTCTATAACCTAGAATGATTATTAATCGGGAGGATTCTGGCTACGAGCTAGACTGAACGAGTAGGAATTTTCAAGACGAAAATAAATTTTTCCGGAGACAAAATATTTTCGGGGAAAAAGACGAAATAGGCACTATTCACCCGACGAAACCTAAGGGTTAGGGTTTGAATAACCTAAGCCTTTTCGAGAGTTCGGTATGTCGAAATGACATTCCGTCAAAAGATTTGACGATAATATATCGTGAAAAGTTAAGTAAGCCGATAAAAGTTTTTCTCGAAAAACGTGCAAAAATCGGATAAAATAAAAATGACGAAAAGTACTGTTGTATACTTTTCACTCGTTTAGCTACGTTAGGGGAAAACGTGAAGGAAAATGCTTATCGTGGAAAAGTGTTTTTCAGTTTTTCGAAAATCCGAGGAATATGTAATATTCAATCGGTAAAGGAAAGACGAAATATCCAAAAATATTTGGATTCCGAGAAATCACAGTTTTTAGACTGTAAAGTGCTTATGCTTATGAGCTAAGTAAAAGATAAGTTACTTAATGAGTAAGTAAACTTAAAGGCTAAGTAAACTTAAGGGTTAAGTAAACTTAAGGGTTAAGTAAACTTAAGTGCTAAGCAAACTTAAAGGCTAAGCAAACTTAAGTATTAAGTAAACTTAAGTGTTAAGTAAACTTAAGGAGTAAGTTAACTTAGTCCTTAAGTAATGAATAGTAAGGAGGTTAAGGGTGTGAAATGACCAAAATGCCCCTAGCCTTGAAAATCTATAAATAGGAAGCTTAATCTCATTTGAATGGGATTTTGAAAATCCTACACTTTGAGAGAGGAAGAGAGAGAGTTCGGATGAGAAAGGAAGAGAAAGAGAATGAGGAAAAGCTAGCTTGAGAGCACGCTTTGTCCGACGGAATGAAATTAAAGAAGAAAGGTAATCCAAAAACCTAACATCTAGATAATTTTTCTTTAAGTATTTATGTTAAAAACATAACTTAATGAGAATAAGAAGTAAAAGATATTGAGAATAATTTCATATGGTTGAAATTATAAGAAAATGAAGAAATAAAAATAAGAAATTTAGTTTATAAATTTCTTAAGGAAGTATAAAATTCGTAAGGATTTTGAGTGATCCGAATGAATCTTATGAATGAGTAGGTTAAATAAGTAAGGAATGGTGTTCTATAACATCAAATTCCAAGAAAAAGTAAAATCGTAATCCAAAATATCGATTAAAAATGAAGAACGAACGAAGAACGCGAAGAACACGAAGAACGTTGTTGATGGACAAATTTAAAACCATCGTAGTATAATTGTTGTTGATGGACAAGTTTAAAACCATCGCGTATAAGTTAGTTGTTTATTGCTTGGTTAGGAACGTTAGAAACGTTCATGAAGAACGGATTAAAATTGAGCTATAATGAAGTTATGGCGAAAATTTCGTAAAAGAAGTTCGATAATTTGAAAGTTAGTAAATGAACCCAAATGTGTATGGTTTCATAAGAATGTAAGAAAATGTTGAAAACGTGAGTCGTGGACTCAAGAACGAACAAGTTCCGAGTTCGGATGACCGAATTACGGACGAACTAACGAAGAACGTTAAAAACGTTAAAATGAACGAAGGGTGAAGATTAAGCCAATTGAATGGCAGGTTAATGGATTCAGAACAAAGTTCTATCCATGAGTAATCAAAGTACGTAAGATAAGTAAGAAAATGGCTTTGGAACGACTCCATTCTGAGTTATAACGAAGAAGTTATGAGATTTCGAAGTACGCATCTCAGAACGATCAAAGACTTAGAAAAAATTTTCGGGAAGAAGGTCTTGGCGCCGCGGCGCCAGGCATGCCTAGAATGGTGGCGCTGCAGCGCCAAGCCGGAGAGCCAGAGACTGCTAACTCGCGCCGCAGCGCGAGTCTTAGTGTAGAGAGTGGCGCCGCAGCGCCAGCCTCGGCAGTTTGACACTACAGAGTGGCGCCGCAGCGCGAGAGTTGTAAAGGGGATCGGCGCCGCAGCGCCGGTACAGGGAAAAAGCCAGTAATGGGCTTTTAATTGCTCAATTACTGAGGATGTGCAAGAAAGAGATACGAACATGTAGTTTTACTAAGGTAACACTTAAGTGAGTGTTTTAAACCTTTGATGAAGGTCGAATGAAAAGATTGAACGAGATTAAAAGAATGTAATTACGGGTTACGGGACCGATATCCGAGGACCTTAGTCGCAATGAATCGAACGTGAGGGATTGCTATGATGGTGATTCCTTAGACGTTGATGGACGATAATATTGTATAACATTTCGATGTTATGACATGGTAATGAGATATGAATTTAAAGCGTATAGACGCTGTGAATGCAACGTTGTTGCAATGAACGATCGGTCTTAGCATACAACGATCAGTATGGCTTCGACATTAAGAAAGAATAACGAACATGGGGTTCATGGGATGGATAACGATCGGATGTAATTAAAACCTTGAGTAAAGGTTGAATGAGAGATTAAGAGACGAGCAACGTGAACGTTGAATACATAAACGATCCTCGTGAATCGTATTCGCGTTTGACGAACGTGCTAAGTATACCCTGGTTGTATGACTTAGACGTTGATGAATGTAGTAAGTAAGATACGAATGGTATCAAGAAAGCCGTATCGAATGGTAATGAGATTAATGAAAGCCGAATGTGAATCGGATAAGAATGAATCCTGAGGTATGGCAATTACTTGCTAGAAAGCCATAAGGAATAAGAAATTGACTTAACGAACATTATATTTAATAGTTCGTATAAGTTAACAGAAAGTTAGGTTGTGGTACAATCGTAACCTTTGATGGTTGACATATGGGAGCTGGGCTAAACAATTCCTTCAGAGAGCGAAGGTATATACGAAACTGGCAACCGATCTAACTCATTGTGATGGCAGTGTAGATGAGACGGGAACTTGTTTGTTGGTTGTTTGTGGGAAACCACTCAGAGTACCATATGGACTACCAGCAGAGAAGCGATGTGTGCTGAGTCCTAGAGAAGTTATAAGAAGAAGATAAGAATGCTAATCATCAAAGATGATGAACGTTTTGAGTAAGACATCTCCGTATGTCATGAAGCTGTAGAATGGTAATGAAAGTTGGTCGCGTAAACTTAGATTGCAAGAACGCGAACCTTAAGAAGTAAAGTTAAGTAAACCAATGCGTAAGTCAAGCATATGACTAATTGGTGTACATGTTATTTCATTATGTGTTATAGGGAATGGAATGAGCAGTTCAGCGTAAGCTGTAGCTGTACGTAAGGCAAGTTTCCTAACTTCATTCATATTTTTAAATGAATGCTAGTTTCTTAAACTTCTCAGATGTTGAACTTGAGAAGTTCTGTCTATGTGCGAATGTGTGATATTTGTACAAGGTGGTAGAACGTATGAGGTCTTGTGCCACAATGTGAACACTTTGGTGTTTCTATGATATGAACTGTTCTGTGATTGAACTGTTCAATAAAAGAATGTTCTGTTTATACATGAACCGTTATTGTTAAGTCTGTGCTATTGATTCTAGCCAGACAGAATGTGTATAAAAGAGAGTAGAGAATGAAAGTATTTCAAAGTGGATATAACTAATGTTTTAAAATGATAGGAATCGAGATTATTCCTATTGTTCAAGCTGTTTCATAACCTTTGTTCGGTTATCGAAGTTCCAAAGGAATGTTAAACTCTTGAAGTTGTTTATTCAACTGCTAAGACTTGCTGAGCAATTGAATGCTCACACTTGCTTTAAATGAAAAATATTTTCAGCGAACGATGTTAGAAGAACATAAGGATCCCGTATAGATCAAGCTGTCGGTATCCAGATGAAGTGCCATTCAGAATGTGAATGAGCGAGAAGATCAAGTGAAGACTTGTAATGTAGAAAGATGAGAATTAAACTATAGAATAGTTTAATGAACTATTATGTATCCTTGGTGGCGGATAAAAGTCACTCGTGCAAGATGTAAAGAATAATGTAATTATCATTATTTGTAATGAGAAAAGCTATAAGGTTATTAGAACCTGGGATTTGAGAGTGTATGTTGTTATATTTCAGTATATAATGATGTATGTTGGATGAATGATGTACTAGTGACGCACGGAATTCGGGTGTGAAGATAGACCGGATTTCGGGGCGTTACAAGTTGGTATCAAAGCTGATAGGTTATAAATCTTAGGTATGAGTACCTAAGACTATAATCGTAAAGAGAATGATAAGAAGATCACCACGTGATCATAGTAAATCGTAGTAACGGATGATCTGTTAAACGATGGATGATTTATAGCTAATGCTATGAATGAATGGTACTACGAAGTAGTACGGGAAGAAGAACTCAAATTGAGTGGTAAAGGATAGTATACAAATTAAAGAAAATTTGTATTAAGTAAAGAGGAAGTTAGAAGTTGTAAGATTTCAATTGAGGACTCATGTGATGGCTGAGTTGTATGAATCTTTGTATGGACAGAGGTTTGTGCTTGGCGTAACAACCACTCAGTTTCTTATAGTGATAATCATTGAAATTGGTCGCGCTATCAAGATGTATGTGACGAGAAGGTGAATCTTTTCTTATGTATATACTTGATAGGTAGAGAATGATAAGATAGGTGCGAGTTCTTGAAACTCATACTTATGAAAAGTTTGTGACTCATAGTTATATGCTATGTTTCTGAGCCCTAAGCATATGGATAGTCCTTGATTTGTTCTTGGATTACATATTGCGAAGATAAGTTCTTAAACACATATAGTTGTGGAAAGTTCCTAAACACATAAAGTGTGGTAAGTGGATGAACTATACTAAGGTATAGGAATGTGTAGACTGAAAACGAGTTATTTTCAGTAGACTTAGCATTGAAGGTGCTAGAGAAGATTATGTATTGTCGCAAGTAAGACAATGAAGGAATACGAAGAATAGGATATTCCAAGTCATCTAGCTATGCTAGATTTCGAAGTTTCTTGAAATCGTGCTGATTTGCGCGTTTTGAAAATGAATGAATTGGTTCAATTTTTGAAACCAATGGATTTTAAAAGAACTATTCTTGATATGTCTACGCTAGTTGATTCGGCTAGACAGAAATTGATTTGAAATATCAAAATGAATTTTATATCATCAGTGCATTTGATGCAAGGATGGTATAAGGATGGAGTTATTAATGCAATTAAACCTAGTGTGGAATTTGATCAGAGGATCAACAACCTGCTATGGTATGATGCATAATGATGAAGTCATAAACTGACGAAGTCCTCAACGTACTATGAAGAGTGCGGTATCATGACGTCATGAAACGTTTTGATGTATTATAAAAGAATTTAAAGAAGTAGTCGATGTCAATTGAGTTGACGAGACGAATGTTTCAAGTTGATGTCCAATTTATTGGTATGGTCTAAGCTACTTGATTTGGCTAAGACGAATGGTATGTTATGATTAAAAGAAAATCGAGCTTTTTTTGAAAAGTTATGCCAAACCAAATTGTTTTGGTGTGGAATCTGATGAGTAAGTCTGAGGTGAACATACCCTGAAATGGGGTTATACGATGAGCTGATCACCTACGTATGGAAGAGGTAGTTTACCTTCTTTGTGATTGTAAACTTACCGTGTAAGAAAGGTTTACGGCGAAAGGCTGTTTAACCTAGTAAGAGTTCATGGTCGATTTGACCCCTCAGCAAAAGAATAAAATGTTTTAAAGGAATCTTTATATTCCTCATTATTCCTTTCACTTCATGATTCTTGATAAGTTATGAAGGGTAGGGAATGAAAGACAGATAAGAACTTCTTTGAAGAGAAGTTGAAAAGAAGAGTAAGTTAAAATTTCGAGGACGAAATTCTATGATGAAGGGGTGAATGTGATGACCCGGGTATGGGTATGGTTTAAAGAAATTCCGAGGACGGAATTTTTATAAGGGGGAAAGGATGTGACAACCCGGAAATCCGGATTGTCCAGAAATTAAGATTTAAAGAATTAGTTATTAATAAAATGAATTTTTATTAATACTATTATGTGCTATGTGTTTATTAATCGTTCTATAACCTAGAATGATTATTAATCGGGAGGATTCTGGCTACGAGCTAGACTGAACGAGTAGGAATTTTCAAGACGAAAATAAATTTTTCCGGAGACAAAATATTTTCGGGGAAAAAGACGAAATAGGCACTATTCACCCGACGAAACCTAAGGGTTAGGGTTTGAATAACCTAAGCCTTTTCGAGAGTTCGGTATGTCGAAATGACATTCCGTCAAAAGATTTGACGATAATATATCGTGAAAAGTTAAGTAAGCCGATAAAAGTTTTTCTCGAAAAACGTGCAAAAATCGGATAAAATAAAAATGACGAAAAGTACTGCTGTATACTTTTCACTCGTTTAGCTACGTTAGGGGAAAACGTGAAGGAAAATGCTTATCGTGGAAAAGTGTTTTTCAGTTTTTCGAAAATCCGAGGAATATGTAATATTCAATCGGTAAAGGAAAGACGAAATATCCAAAAATATTTGGATTCCGAGAAATCACAGTTTTTAGACTGTAAAGTGCTTATGCTTATGAGCTAAGTAAAAGATAAGTTACTTAATGAGTAAGTAAACTTAAAGGCTAAGTAAACTTAAGGGTTAAGTAAACTTAAGGGTTAAGTAAACTTAAGTGCTAAGCAAACTTAAAGGCTAAGCAAACTTAAGTATTAAGTAAACTTAAGTGTTAAGTAAACTTAAGGAGTAAGTTAACTTAGTCCTTAAATAATGAATAGTAAGGAGGTTAAGGGTGTGAAATGACCAAAATGCCCCTAGCCTTGAAAATCTATAAATAGGAAGCTTAATCTCATTTGAATGGGATTTTGAAAATCCTACACTTTGAGAGAGGAAGAGAGAGAGTTCGGATGAGAAAGGAAGAGAAAGAGAATGAGGAAAAGCTAGCTTGAGAGCACGCTTTGTCCGACGGAATGAAATTAAAGAAGAAAGGTAATCCAAAAACCTAACATCTAGATAATTTTTCTTTAAGTATTTATGTTAAAAACATAACTTAATGAGAATAAGAAGTAAAAGATATTGAGAATAATTTCATATGGTTGAAATTATAAGAAAATGAAGAAATAAAAATAAGAAATTTAGTTTATAAATTTCTTAAGGAAGTATAAAATTCGTAAGGATTTTGAGTGATCCGAATGAATCTTATGAATGAGTAGGTTAAATAAGTAAGGAATGGTGTTCTATAACATCAAATTCCAAGAAAAAGTAAAATCGTAATCCAAAATATCGATTAAAAATGAAGAACGAACGAAGAACGCGAAGAACACGCGAAGAACGCGAAGAACGTTGTTGATGGACAAATTTAAAACCATCGTAGTATAATTGTTGTTGATGGACAAGTTTAAAACCATCGCGTATAAGTTAGTTGTTTATTGCTTGGTTAGGAACGTTAGAAACGTTCATGAAGAACGGATTAAAATTGAGCTATAATGAAGTTATGGCGAAAATTTCGTAAAAGAAGTTCGATAATTTGAAAGTTAGTAAATTAACCCAAATGTGTATGGTTTCATAAGAATGTAAGAAAATGTTGAAAACGTGAGTCGTGGACTCAAGAACGAACAAGTTCCGAGTTCGGATGACCGAATTACGGACGAACTAACGAATAACGTTAAAAACGTTAAAATGAACGAAGGGTGAAGATTAAGCCACTTGAATGGCAGGTTAATGGATTCAAAACAAAGTTCTATCCATGAGTAATCAAAGTACGTAAGATAAGTAAGAAAATGGCTTTGGAACGACTCCATTCTGAGTTATAACGAAGAAGTTATGAGATTTCGAAGTACGCATCTCAGAACGATCAAAGACTTAGAAAAAAAATTCGGGAAGAAGGTCTTGGCGCCGCGGCGCCAGGCATGCCTAGAATGGTGGCGCTGCAGCGCCAAGCCGGAGAGCCAGAGACTGCTAACTCGCGCCGCAGCGCGAGTCTTAGTGTAGAGAGTGGCGCCGCAGCGCCAGCCTCGGCAGTTTGACACTACAGAGTGGCGCCGCAGCGCGAGAGTTGTAAAGGGGATCGGCGCCGCAGCGCCGGTACAGGGAAAAAGCCAGTAATGGTCTTTTAATTGCTCAATTACTGAGGATGTGCAAGAAAGAGATACGAACATGTAGTTTTACTAAGGTAACACTTAAGTGAGTGTTTTAAACCTTTGATGAAGGTCGAATGAAAAGATTGAACGAGATTAAAAGAATGTAATTACGGGTTACGGGACCGATATCCGAGGACCTTAGTCGCAATGAATCGAACGTGAGGGATTGCTATGATGGTGATTCCTTAGACGTTGATGGACGATAATATTGTATAACATTTCGATGTTATGACATGGTAATGAGATATGAATTTAAAGCGTATAGACGCTGTGAATGCAACGTTGTTGCAATGAACGATCGGTCTTAGCATACAACGATCAGTATGGCTTCGACATTAAGAAAGAATAACGAACATGGGGTTCATGGGATGGATAACGATCGGATGTAATTAAAACCTTGAGTAAAGGTTGAATGAGAGATTAAGAGACGAGCAACGTGAACGTTGAATACATAAACGATCCTCGTGAATCGTATTCGCGTTTGACGAACGTGCTAAGTATACCCTGGTTGTATGACTTAGACATTGATGAATGTAGTAAGTAAGATATGAATGGTATCAAGAAAGCCGTATCGAACGGTAATGAGATTAATGAAAGCCGAATGTGAATCGGATAAGAATGAATCCTGAGGTATGGCAATTACTTGCTAGAAAGCCATAAGGAATAAGAAATTGACTTAACGAACATTATATTTAATAGTTCGTATAAGTTAACAGAAAGTTAGGTTGTGGTACAATCGTAACCTTTGATGGTTGACATATGGGAGCTGGGCTAAACAATTCCTTCAGAGAGCGAAGGTATATACGAAACTGGCAACCGATCTAACTCACTGTGATGGCAGTGTAGATGAGACGGGAACTTGTTTGTTGGTTGTTTGTGGGAAACCACTCAGAGTACCATATGGACTACCAGCAAAGAAGCGATGTGTGCTGAGTCCTAGAGAAGTTATAAGAAGAAGATAAGAATGCTAATCATCAAAGATGATGAACGTTTTGAGTAAGACATCTCCGTATGTCATGAAGCTGTAGAATGGTAATGAAAGTTGGTCGCGTAAACTTAGATTGCAAGAACGCGAACCTTAAGAAGTAAAGTTAAGTAAACCAATGCGTAAGTCAAGCATATGACTAATTGGTGTACATGTTATTTCATTTTGTGTTATAGGGAATGGAATGAGCAGTTCAGCGTAAGCTGTAGCTGTACGTAAGGCAAGTTTCCTAACTTCATTCATATTTTTAAATGAATGCTAGTTTCTTAAACTTCTCAGATGTTGAACTTGAGAAGTTCTGTCTATGTGCGAATGTGTGATATTTGTACAAGGTGGTAGAACGTATGAGGTCTTGTGCCACAATGTGAACACTTTGGTGTTTCTATGATATGAACTGTTCTGTGATTGAACTGTTCAATAAAAGAATGTTCTGTTTATACATGAACCGTTATTGTTAAGTCTGTGCTATTGATTCTAGCCAGACAGAATGTGTATAAAAGAGAGTAGAGAATGAAAGTATTTCAAAGTGGATATAACTAATGTTTTAAAATGATAGGAATCGAGATTATTCCTATTGTTCAAGCTGTTTCATAACCTTTGTTCGGTTATCGAAGTTCCAAAGGAATGTTAAACTCTTGAAGTTGTTTATTCAACTGCTAAGACTTGCTGAGCAATTGAATGCTCACACTTGCTTTAAATGAAAAATATTTTCAGCGAACGATGTTAGAAGAACATAAGGATCCCGTATAGATCAAGCTGTCGGTATCCAGATGAAGTGCCATTCAGAATGTGAATGAGCGAGAAGATCAAGTGAAGACTTGTAATGTAGAAAGATGAGAATTAAACTATAGAATAGTTTAATGAACTATTATGTATCCTTGGTGGCGGATAAAAGTCACTCGTGCAAGATGTAAAGAATAATGTAATTATCATTATTTGTAATGAGAAAAGCTATAAGGTTATTAGAACCTGGGATTTGAGAGTGTATGTTGTTATATTTCAGTATATAATGATGTATGTTGGATGAATGATGTACTAGTGACGCACGGAATTCGGGTGTGAAGATAGACCGGATTTCGGGGCGTTAAAGTTTTTAACTGTACAATTAATTTTCTAAATTTAAGATTAGGGTTTTAAATCCCTTATTAAGGTTTATTAATATTAAACCTTATCCGACCAATTATTGATCAATAAGTTCACACAGAACAAACACGGAATGTTCGTCTAGCTAGAATAATTAGCCTTGATCTGTCAATAATAATTAAATTCTCTTTTCAAACCTATCAAATTCAAACAAATGTTCGTCTAGCTAGAATAATTAGCTAAGACATTTCTCAGTGTAATTTTGACAATAAACAGGAATTATCTGTATTGTCAATTCTAACTTCTACAGATATGAATATCTAACAACAGTTATTCTATAAATGTATATTTCTGAATCAGTAATTCAATTTGAATTATTAAGCATGCATTAACTGTGAATTATCAACAATAATTCCCTGGACGTGGTATAATTAGCAATAATTATCCACCAATAATAAATGAAGGAAATAACTCAAGGTTGAGTTAGGGAACTTGCCTCTTCCGTTGATTACGGCTACACAAAATACTTATCTGCTTTCGAAAGACCTATAACCAATAATATCGGTCTAACAATTAGCACAATAATCCACATAACACACAACACTGTAGTTCACAGTCAAACTTCTCCTAGACACATTACCACATAGCAACAACAGTGTTTATAACCTATATAAACACTTAACAAGTCAAACTAATTCAGTCTGGTTGGACTTCGGTCCATTCTCGGTGTTCTGGTCACCCTATCCGACAATTAACACAGTTATCTGTCAATTACACGTGGTTGGACTTCGGAAGCTTTTAATAATTATCAAGCAATTATTATAATTTATAATAATTTTTCAAACATCAGAATCATTTTTAAATGATTTAATTATCAATTAATCTTACATTATTAATATTTAATAATATCAAAATATTAATAGCATACATTCCAAAATATTAAAGTTATCATCAATAACTTAAAATATTTTTAAATCATCAATATTCTACTTTAAAAAATTTTAAAATAATTAAAATCATTTTTAAATCATCACCATTAATATATAAATATTAATGAAATTATTATCCAAATATTAAAAGTCATTAATTATAACTTAAAATATTTTTAAATCATTTTTCTCATTTTTTAAATGATTTTTAAATCAATAAAATTATTTTTAATTCATTTATTTAATATAATAATTAAATAAATTAAACATCATTAATATTAATTTATTAATCAAAATTCTCCAAAAATATTAAAAATTATATTTTATAATTTAAAATATTTTCTAACACTTTTATTCTCAATTAAAATGAATTTTAAATCATAAACATCATTTTGATCTTATTTATTTAATTTAATAATCAAAAAAATCTAATATCATTAATATTAAATTATTAATGAAAATTCTCCAAAAATATTAAAAGTTACATTTTATAACTCAAAATATTTTTAAATACATTATTTTTATATAAAATGATTTTTCATAATATTAAATTATTTTTATCTAATTTATTTAATACACTAATTAAATAAATTAAATACCTTTAATATTTAAATAATTATAAATGTTAAAGAAAAATATTCCAATTGGTCAAAAATTATTTTTCATAATTTAAAATAATTTTTAAAACTATTTTTTGGTAATTTTTAGAATTTATTTCTATTTTTAAATAATTTTCAGAGTATTCAGAAAATAAAATAAATAAACCGTCGCTATAGGTCTTTAGCGACAGAAAGCGTCGCTGTTGGTGTTCTTGAGCTCAAGAACACTGACAGCCGGCAGCTTCAAGGTGCTCTGTTTGACCAACTGCTAATCTTAATCCAAACATGATTTAGGCTAATTTAGACATGGATCGTGTAGACGAAATGTAGCTCTACAATATCCTAACAAAATCATAGTCAAACAACAAACAAACATTTAGATCTGTGCCTTCAAACTACATGTCAGACGGTTTCTGGGTTTTCCAGAAACCCAGCAGTTTCGAGTGGTCACTTTCATGCTCAAAATATTCTATGTTCCCGTTATCAAATGGCTCAATATTTGGTTCATAACTATAGTACTCATGACAAGGAACAACGAGATAACAATATTTCAGTCCAAAAACAACAGATCCATAATGTAACACTTGGTCAAAGTCTGTCAGAATCTTTGTTCATAGCGTTTCTGGAAATTCCAGAATTTCAAAAGCAGAGCGAGTGGCCTACTTTGACCACTTTCCATGATCTATCTGTTGAGTTTATAGGTGATCTAAAAGCTTCACTTTATAGTACACGTAACCAGCTTCAAGATTTATTAAATAACAACAATCAAAACTGTCAGATCCAGCCTTGCAAAAACGTTGTCAGAGGCTGATTAACACTTTATGGGTTTACCCAGAAAGTTCATGGTCATGCCCGGTCAACGGGTTTTGACTATGTATAACATCAAATCTATGGATCAACTTGCTATTCTACCACTTTCAGCTTAAAGCCCATATATCAGGCTACCAATATCAAGTTTAAAACAATATATAACATATACGAGCAAAGATCTTTGGCCACTGACATTTCTTGTCAGACCACTTTTCCAACTCAAGAACAGATTTTTAAAAATCACTTTTTTACCCACTTTGATGATATGAATCCATCATGGATCATCATAGATCATCTAAAAACATAATATAACACACATTTAAACACTTAAACACAAAAATTTCTTAAGCAACAAAGATCAAAGTTAAAATTTTTGGTTATACCTTTCTTGCCCAAATTTTGATCTTGATTCTCCAATAGGTTCATGGTTGATCTAAGGAAAGTATTTGGGACTGATCTAGTTGTGATTTTCGGAGCTTTAAGTGTGAGAGAGAGTTGGTGAGAGCTTGTGTACAAAATAACCTAAATACTAGACTTTCTCTCTCTAATTCTCTTATATAACTTCAAGATGCAATGAACTTGCTAACCTATGTGTCAAAAGGAGGCTGAAATGGCTGATATAAATGTCTCATAAGTCAATATAGTTGGTGACCAACTAAAGATATTACCAAATTTACAAGTTAGCTCACTAAAAATGTAAAAAAGGTATTATTGTCATTATTTAATTATTTTAAATGGCATTCTTGATAAATGTACAAACCCTTAGGGTTTAGGGTTTGGATTAGGGTTTGAACCCTTAAGGTATTAAAAATTCTAGTTCCCAAAATTTTCAAATTTAGGGTTTAATTAGAAAAATAAATTTTCTAAAATAAAATTAGGGTTTCTAAAATAGAAATTTAACATACAAAAATATAATTAGAGTTTTCTAATCATATTTAAGTTTAACAAACACTTTAGGCGTGCTAATAAAAATTAGGGTTGCCTAATTAGGGTTTAGAAAATCCCATATTTTAAATTAGGGTTTTTTGGCGTACAATTAGGGTTTTTAACTGTATAATTAATTTTCTAAATTTAAGATTAGGGTTTTAAATCCCTTATTAAGGTTTATTAATATTAAACCTTATCCGACCAATTATTGATCAATAAGTTCACACAGAACAAACACGGAATTATTAGTACAAATATTTTACCAATAATTTTTATCGAATCCCTATCCGAAAATTAGGGTTAGGGTTTTCTAAAGTTGTTAAGCACAACTCTACTCTAAATTTATTAGTCAATACACAAATTGTCTTTCTCGAGACTCGTATCACAGATACTTGTAACAAAATTGATAATTAATATTAATATTAATTAAAAAAAAATATTCGCAAAATTTTGGAATATTCGAAATCCTGGGTTATCACATTCACCCCTCCTTAAAAGGATTCCATCCTCGGAATCACCGCTTTCTTATTCTCTAAAATCTTTTAATGTTGTATCATCAATTCGTTTTTATCAACAAAATATTAAATTGTGTTTCAAATTCTAACCTATGACTTGAATCTATAAAATAAAACAATTCACGGCCATATTTATCCAATATCAATCGCGTAATTTAAGTATTAAGCGAAATCATTACCTGCTGCCACCTCCTGAGTAGCTACCGCATCTAGAGCCGTCATGTTGAATGTACGGGCTGTTGGTCTTCCTGGTTGTGCAGATCCTCGAATCGCCAAGGTTCCACCACCAGGTCCCTTGTTGGCACTTTCTTTTTCTGCATTCTTCTTCGGACAGTTCCGCACCAGATGATCAGTCGATCCACACGCATAGCAACCTTGAATCTTTTTCGGACTGGGACAATTTGGCTACATATACCCCTCTTGTCCGCAGTTGTAGCAGACTCCCTTCTTTTTCAGATAAACACCAGTATGATTCTTCCCACAATTCGCACAAGGCTCTCCTCCTTTCCTATTCCCTTCAGTTTTACTACCCGATTGGGTATTTTTGCTCCACTTCCTCTTGTTTGGATTACTTCCACCCTCATTGGTCTTCTTCTTCTTCTCTTGATGAAAACGAGATGCAGCCTCGCTTCCTCCTTCAGCAATTAACGCTTTCTCCAGTAAAGCCGCAAAAGTGTTGATCTGCAGCACAGCTACTTTGTTGTAAATCCCCGGCTTCAATCCGTTCTCAAATCTTCTTGCTTTCCTTACTTCTGTGTCCACCTGATGAGGTGCAAATCGTGCCAATTCGTTAAATCTAGCTGCGTATTCAGAAACAGACATGTTTTCCTGCTTAAGTTCCAAGAACTTAACTTCCATCCGAGCTTGCATACTTGGTGAGAAGTAATTCTCAAAGAACAATTCTTTAAATCTTGTCCACATCACCACCGCTGTACCAGCTCTCGCTTGGTTCGTCTCCCACCAGTAATTAGCTTCTCCCTTCATCAGATAAGTTGCAAAAGTCGTCTTTTGCTCTTCTGCCACACGTGCAATGATGAATGCTTTCTCCATCTCTTTCACCCAAGTTTGGGCTACGATCGGATCCGTAGTCCCCTTGAATTCAGGAGGTCCTACCGCTTTAAAATCCTTAAAATTAGCCAATATGTTGGCTGGTTGATTCCTTGGTCTTCCCCTGGCTGGAGCCCTATTTTCCATAACTTGGGCTAGCATATCCACAAAATTCTGCATCGGGTCCACTTGACCTCCTTCGTTATTCACTGATTGTTCTTCTCTTTGGTTTCGATTCTGTCGTCTAGGCGGCATGATCTGATTTAAATGAAAATCTTATATTAATACTCTTTCTCTATACAAATTCTTAACATAATAAGAATTTAACACATAATTCTCAAGTAATCGCATATTTATTCAAATAGCACATAGTACATTTAGTACTTCACATATTACTATCCTTTTAAAATAATATTAGGATTAACACACTCAACTTTACAAAAGTTGCAATTCCCCAACTTTATACAAAAAGTTGACATTCTCCAATTTCACATTATTATTTCCAGTTCATCAAACTTACCAAACTTAGGAGTTCAGTAACTTGCCACAATCATATGAGTGTATGAACTTATCCTAGTCAGACCTTTGGCGTCCATTCGCTGAGGGGTTCAGGACATTTCATATAATTATGAGTCATGAGCATACCATAAGTATGAGTTTTAAGAACACACAATTTCATTTTAATCTTATATTCATATAGAAAATAAAGATTTTATTCATACAAACATATATTTAGATATGTTCAAACATCGTTCTTGATATTACATATCTTAATATCAGAAACTTCTACCAAAAGATACAATTACATATATCTAAGTTATCTAACACCCACTCCCTTCACCAATCTTCTTCTTGCTGGGACACTTGATGAACCCGTGCCCCGTTTGCCCACATGAAAAACACTTCCTCATATTCGGTTTAGGACAATGCAAAGAGATATGTCCTTCCTGCTTACAGTTGAAGCACACGTTCTTCCACATCATGCATTCCCCCACGTGAGTTTTGCCACACTTGCTACATGATTTCTTTTTCTTCGAGTTCGAATTTCCAGAGTTGTCACTGTCATTGTTCCTCTTTCTTTTCTTCTTGTCCTTCTTGCCGGTTCCTTCACACGATCCACCACCTTCAGCCTTCATCTTCTCCACCTGCGCTTTCAGCTCGTTCCGTTCTTCAGTCATTTCGCGTAATGCCCGCTCCGTCTTCCACAACTCCTCCAAAAGAAATACTTTGCTTCGGAGTTCTTGGACTTCCACAGATAGCTGATCTTGTTCACCAACCTTGATCTTATTCTTTAGTTCCACCTTAGCTTCTTCAGACTCCGCCTCCTCATCACCACTTAGATACATCTCAGGATAATCGTCATGATCACTCCCAAGATTGATCATTGGTTCATATTTCTCCACTTCTTCAACCGATTCGCTCTGTGCTGGCACCTCGGCTACTGGCATTGGTGGGACAGCCGCTGGCATCTTCGTACTTATCTTATCTTCTCCCGACATCCTACAATCAGTTTATATAACTTGATTATTACTTCACCAGTACAAATTTCTCTCACTACGAATTTACTTATCTTACTATCGATACACTTCAACGATCCCTCACTTAATACTCTAAATGAGTATTCTCTATCTCGCTATGGTCATAATCCTAGGGTTTTCCCCCACCCCACTTAAGGTTTATAACCTACAGCTCCACTACCAGCTGGTGACACCTTGATCACTACAGCTCTGATACCAACCTGTGACACCCCCAAATACGGGTTACCTGACCCCCGAGTTTGGTGTTCACGATCCACAATATAAATAACATTTAACTACCCATAATATATATAGATAGTAACTTTCATAAGTTTTTATCAGAGTTTAATAATACATCACCCATGTTTTCTAACCTTAACTTTACAAACATACCCTTTAGATATACAAAAAGGGTTTACAATACAACATAATGAATATGCTAATCATAACTAATTTATTACAACGCCTTTTCCTTTGTCCTTTGCAGCACCTCCTGCAACTTCATCCCTAGCTGAAAATTTTTATTTAGCAAGGGTGAGCAACTAATTTGCCCCACAAGTTAAGACATACAATAAATGTATAAGAATTCAAAACAACAGTCTATCTATTTTGATATAATGAAATCAAAGTTCGGGGAACTTTGAAATAGCTGAACAAATAGTTATTCAATAACAAGTCTTCTCGTATTCTATACAACACAATAATTCAATAATGAAAGAGTACAACGCTTTCAAAGTTTCTACGATATTCTAATGAATAATCAAGAATCAATTCTACGAAACAACAAAGTGGAATGTTTTCCAGATTTATACTGAGCGATCACACTAGATCTTTGAACTTATTTTCTCGGGTAGATATCAAAGATTTACTTTGATAAATACTCAGGTGTATCAGATAACCATAAAGATTAAATCATACCCCTCTGCAGGTACAACAAGTGATCAACTTATTATACCCTATATTATGCATAATACTCAAAACGCGCGCAAAGGTCGAATTCACGACCAACAAAATGTTCCCTTTATATAAAAGGTTGTTCTTCTCAGTCTTAGAATCAAGATTTTGATTTTACAACGAAATACTGGTATTTCAAATTTTATTTACTTCTCGGTCGAGCCGGAATAATTGGCTTCGATCTGTCAATAATAATTAAATTCTCTTTTCAAACCTATCAAATTCAAACAAATGTTCGTCTAGCTAGAATAATTAGCTAAGACATTTCTCAGTGTAATTTGATAATAAACAGGAATTATATGTACTGTCAATTCTAACTTCTACAGATATGAATATCCAACAACAGTCGCTATAGGTCTTTAGCGACAGAAAGCGTCGATGTTGGTGTTCTTGAGCTCAAGAACACTGACAGCCGACAGCTTCAAGGTGCTCTGTTTGACCAACTGCTAATCTTAATCCAAACATGATTTAGGCTAATTTAGACATGAATCGTGTACACGAAATGTAGCTCTACAATATCCTATCAAAATCATGGTCAAACAACAAACAAACATTTAGATCTGTGCCATCAAACTACATGTCAGACGGTTTCTGGGTTTTCCAGAAACCCAGCAGGTTCGAGTGGTCACTTTCATGCTCAAAATATTCTATGTTCCCGTTATCAAATGGCTCAATATATGGTTCATAACTATAGTACTCATGATAAGGAACAACGAGATAACAATATTTCAGTCCAAAAATAACAGATCCACAATGTAACACTTGGTCAAAGTCTGTCAGAATCTTTGTTCATAGCGTTTCTGGAAATTCCAGAATTTCAAAAGCAGAGCAAGTGGCCTACTTTGACCACTTTCCATTATCTATCTGTTGAGTTTATAGGTGATCTAAAAGCTTCACTTTATAGTACACGTAACCAGCTTCAAGATTTATTAAATAACAACATCAAACATCAATCCAAACTGTCAGATCCAGCCTTGCAAAAACGTTGTCAGAGGCTGATTAACACTTTCTGGGTTTACCCAGAAAGTTCATGGTCATGCCCGGTCAACAGGTTTTGACTATGAATAACATCAAATCTATGGATCAACTTGCTATTCTACCACTTTCAGCTTAAAGCCCACATATCAGGCTACCAATATCAAGTTTAAAACAACATATAACATATACGAGCAAAGATCTGTGGCCATTGACATTTCTTATCAGACAACTTTTCCAACTCAAGAACATATTTTTAAAAATCACTTTTTTACCCATTTTGATGATATGAATCCATCATGGATCATCATAGATCATCTAAAAACATAATATAACACACATTTAAACACTTAAACACAAAAATTTCTTAAGCAACAAAGATCAAAGTTAAAATTTTCGGTTATACCTTTCTTGCCCAAATTTTGATCTTGATTCTCCAATAGGTTTATGGTTGATCTAAGGAAAGTATTTGGAACTGATCTAGTTGTGATTTTCGGAGCTTTAAGTGAAAGAGAGAGTTGGTGAGAGCTTGTGTACAAAATAACCTAAATACTAGACTTTCTCTCTCTAATTCTCTTATATAACTTCAAGATGCAATGAACTTGTTAACCTATGTGTCAAAAGGAGGCTGAAATGGCTGATATAAATGTCTTATAAGTCAATATAGTTGGTGACCAACTAAAGATATTACCAAATTTACAAGTTAGCTCACTAAAAATGTAAAAAGGGTATTATTGTCATTATTTAATTATTTTAAATGGTATTCTTGACAAATGTACAAACCCTTAGGGTTTAGGGTTTGGATTAGGGTTTGAACCCTTAAGGTATTAAAAATTCTAGTTCCCAAAATTTTTAAATTTAGGGTTTAATTAGAAAAATAAATTTTCTAAAATAAAATTAGGGTTTCTAAAATAGAAATTTAACATACAAAAATATAATTAGAGTTTTCTAATCATATTTAAGTTTAACAAACACTTTAGGCGTGCTAATAAAAATTAGGGTTGCCTAATTAGGGTTTAGAAAATCCCATATTTTAAATTAGGGTTTTCCGGCGTACAATTAGGGTTTTTAACTATACAATTAATTTTCTAAATTTAAAATTAGGGTTTTAAATCCCTTATTAAGGTTTGTTAATATTAAACCTTATCCGATCAATTATTGATCAATAAGTTCACACAGAACAAACACGGAATTATTAGTACAAATATTTTACCAATGATTTCTATCGAATCCCTATCCGGAAATTAGGGTTAGGGTTTTCTAAAGTTGTTAAGCACAACTCTACTCTAAATTTATTAGTCAATACACAAATTGTCTTTCTCGAGACTCGTATCACAGATACTTGTCACAAAATTGATAATTAATATTAATATTAATTAAAAAAAATTATTCGCAAAATTTTGGATTATTCGAAATCCTGGGTTATCACAAAAACTCCTTTAAGTTATTTTAGTAACTCTTTTATAACAAGGTTATTTGTCACACATGAATTTAATTAAATTAATCATAATAACTATTTATTAAATTACTATATCACATAAATCAATACCACCAAAATTATAATTTCTATATAATTAAAACTTTATTTAATCAACCAACACATCCGTTTTAATTACAAATTCCAATAAAAAGAATAGTAATTGAATTAATCAAAATTCTCTAACTTAATAATTAAATCAAATTAGTAAAATAATTAATTTTCTAATTATTTACTTAACAAATAATTAACCACATCAATTCAAATTTGAACAATTATTTATTCAACAATAAAAACATCCATTAAATATTTAAATAATTCAAT
Source organism: Panax japonicus (assembly GCA_020205505.1). Classification (NCBI taxonomy): domain Eukaryota; kingdom Viridiplantae; phylum Streptophyta; class Magnoliopsida; order Apiales; family Araliaceae; genus Panax; species Panax japonicus. The sequence continues at coordinate 45,511,550 of CM035102.1, read as the reverse complement.
AAATATTTAATATCACAATTAAAATTCTAGAATGTTACATCATTCCCTCCTTACAAGGATTCTGTCTCCAGAATCACAATTTAAACAATTCATTCGTCACATTCTCCCCTACTTACAAAGATTCTGTCCCCGGAATCGAAGACACAGATTAAATAAATAACTCAGGGTAATTTTTCATCATTTCATCTTCAAGTTCCCACGTAGCCTCTTTGACATTGTGGTTCCTCCATATTACGTTCACAGAAGGTATCACTTTATTCCTGAGCACATACTCTTTCCTTTCGACTATCTGGATAGTAATCTCTTCATAGGACAAATCTTTCTCAAACTGCAGTGGTTCGTACTCAATCACGTGCTTTTAATCAGGTTTATACGATCGTAACACCGACACGTGAAAAACATTATGAATGTTTTGCAAATCTGGAGGTAGAGCTACCTCGTAAGCCACCTCTCCAACCTTTCGCAGCACTTCGAATGGTCCAATAAATCTCGAACTTAGTTTCCCCTTCTTACCAAATCAATTTTTTTCCTTCCAAGGAGAAACCTTTAGGAATAAAAAATCTCCAATGTCGAATACACGATCTTGTCTGTGTTGATCAGCATATTTCTTTTGTCTATCTTGAGCAGCTATCAATCTTATTCTAATGAGTTTGACAACCTCAGCAGTTTGTTGTACCAGTTCTGGTCCTAATAGTTGACGTTCTCCGACTTCATCCCAACATAGTGGAGTTCTGCACTTCCTGCCATATAATGTTTCATAAGGCGGCATGCCGATGCTAGCGTGGTAACTATTATTGTAAGCAAATTCCACCAACGGTAATTATTCATCCCAGCTTCCTTTGAAATCCATGATGCATGCTCTCAACATATCTTCCAATTTCTGAATCGTTCGTTCGCTTTGGCCATCTGTTTGTGGATGATATGCAGTACTCATTCGCAACTGGGTTCCCATACATTCTTGTAGTCTCTTCCAGAAGTTTGATGTGAACCTCGAATCTCTATCTGACACAATCGACACTGGAACTCCATGTCTCGACACGATCTCTTTAACATATAACTTTGTCGGCTGATCAAGATTGAATCTAATCTTTATTGTCAAAAAGTGTGCAAATTTTGTCAATCTGTCCACTATCACCCAAATCGCATCGTATCCTTTCTGAGTTGTTGGAAGACCTACCACAAAATCCATTGTGATATGTTCCCATTTCCATTCTGGTATCTCCAACGGTTGAAGTAACCCGCTTGGTCTTTGATGCTCGGCCTTGACTCTCTGACATGTCAAGCACTTTGTAACGCATTCTGCAACGTCTCTTTTCATATTTGGCCACCAAAAATATCACCACAAATCTTGATACATCTTCGTACTTCCTAGTTGAATCGAATATCTCGAGTTATAAGCTTCGGTCAAAATTTCTTCTTTAATCTCTGGTACTGCTGGAACCCAGATTCGTCCCTCGAATCTCAGCATTCCATCAGTATCAACCTTGTATTTCACTTCCTTTCCGTCGACCACACTTTCTCTTATTTTTCTGCATTCCTCATCCTGCAGTTGAGCGTTCTTCAATTTGTCCACCAAAGTTTGACTGACTTCTATCTGGTACAATTTCTCATCGGATTCTTTTGGAAATTTGATTTCCAACTCTAACCTTGACATTGCTGTAATAAGCTCCTCATCAGTTAACAACATCAACTTTTCTCTACCTTTCCTACTCAAGGCATCTGCAACCACATTTGCTTTGCCTGGATGATAAAAGATCTCACAATCATAATCTTTTATCAGTTCCATCCATCTTCTTTGACGCATGTTCAGGTCCTTCTGTGTGAAAATATATTTCAGACTTTTATGGTCTGTGTAAATCTCACATTTCTCTCCGTAGAGATAGTGTCTCCATATCTTCAGAGCAAACACAACCGCCGCCAACTCTAAATCATGAGTCGGATACCCTTTTTCATAATCTTTCAATTGTCTTGATGCATACGCAATGACTTTACCGTTTTGCATAAGAACACACCCTAATCCCTTGTATGAAGCATCACTATACACCACAAAATTTCATGTATTATCTGGTAAGGACAACACAGGTACCATACTTAGCTTCTTTTTTAATTCTTGGAAACTTTCTTCACACTTCTCCGTCCAAACAAATTTTACAGATTTCCTCGTTAAATTTGTTAACGGAGTGGCAATCTTGGAAAAATCCTGAATAAACCGTCTGTAATACCCTGCTAATCCCAAGAAACTTCTCACTTTTTATGGAGTTATCGGTTGTTCCCAATTTATCACAGCTTCAACCTTTGATGGATCCACTAAAATTCCATCCTTGGCAATTATGTGCCCAAGAAATTGTACACGTTCCAGCCAAAATTCACATTTAGAGAATTTGGCATACAACTTTTCTTTTCTTAGCGTCTCCAGTGTTAGACGTAAATGTTCCACATGTTCCTCTTGAGTTTTAGAGTACACCAGAATATCGTCGATAAACACCACCACAAACTTGTCCAAAAACGGTTTAAACACCTTGTTCATCAAATCCATGAACGCTGCAGGGGCGTTTGTCAAACCAAAAGACATCACCAAAAATTAGTAATGTCCATACCGAGTTCGGAATGCCGTCTTCGGTACATCCTCCTTTCTTACCTTCAGTTGATGGTACCCGCTTCTCAAATCTATTTTCGAGAAATATCTAGCACCCTTCAATTGATCAAACAAGTCATCTATTCTCGGCAATGGATACTTGTTCTTAATAGTGACTTTGTTTAACTCTCTATAATCAATGTAAAGACGCATTGAACCATCCTTCTTCTTTACGAATAACACCGGTGCTCCCCACCGCGACACACTCGGCTGAATGTATTTCTTGTCCAACAGCTCCTATAGTTGTACCATCAGTTCTTTCATCTCCACCGGAGCCATTCTGTACGGGGCTTTCGATATCGGAGCGGTTCCTGGCGCTAATTCGATCACGAACTCGATTTCTCTGTCAGGCAGAAGTCCTGGAAAATCCTCTAGAAACACGTCCACAAATTCCCTAACCACTGGTTTTTCTCCTAGTTTCGCACCCTTCTTCTGAGTATCGACTATGTAAGCTAAATAACCCACACAGACCTGACTCAACAACTTTTTATCCTTCATAATCGTCAGACATCTCATTTGTCTAGGCGATTTGCTACCATTGAATACTACCTTTGATGGAGTCATAAGGTTTACACATTTCTTTTGGCAGTCAATTATCGCTCTATAATTGAACAACCAATCCATTCCCAAAATAATGTCAAACTCTCCTAGCCTGATCGGAATCAAATCTACCATCAAAATATTTCCCTTAATGTTCACCCTACAGTTCTTGTATATGAACCTAACAGAAACTACTTCCTTATTCGCAATTTCTATGTTTAAAGGGAAATTCAATTCTTCACTAGGCAATCCTAATCTCATAGCAAATTCATCATATATAAATGAACAAGTAGCACCCGAATCAAATAATACATAAGCGTCAATATCATTGATCAGGATAATACCTGACACCACATCCTTTGATTGCACAGCATCTTGCACAGTCATGTTGAAGGTTCTAGCTGTGGGCTTATTTGTTGTTGTTGGTCCGCAATAACCAACGCACCTCCACTAGCATTTCCCTTGCTCCCATTTGTCTCACCAGATCTCTTCTTGGGGCATTCACGAGCAAAGTGATCCTTGGATCCGCACGTAAAGCACACATTCTTCTTAGCTTGAGTGCAATATGGGGCGATGTGACCCTCCTGGCCACAATTGAAGCATACTCGTTTCCCCAGCAAACACACTCCCTTGTGAAACTTTCCGCACATAGCACATGCTTCGAACTTCTTATTTTTCTGGTTTCTTTGTTGATTTCCAGCTCCTCCATTCCCATTCAACTTCCTCTTCAGGTTGTTGCCATTGCTACCGTTACCACTACTCTTAGCTTCACCTTCACTTTTCTTCTTTCTCTGCTCTTGATTATGCTTTTTTACCGCCTCACCTCCACTTTCAGCGAGAATCGCCTTCTCCATCACTGTTGCAAATGTCTTCAATTGGAACAGGGAAACCCTACTGTACAACCAGGGTTACAGTCCCTGCTAAAACCTCTTCGCCTTGCGCTCGTCTGTGCTGACCTGATATGACGCAAACCTCACCAACTCGTTGAACTTCGCGACATACTCCGACACCGACATTATTCCTTGCTTCAACTCCAAAAACTGGACCTCTAGCTGACTCTTTGAACTCTCAGGGAAATAAGTCTCGAATAATACCTCCTTAAACCTATCCCAAGTCATTAGTCCTGGTCCTTCCCAAGTTTTATTGGCCTGCCACCAATAGCTAGCCTCCTCCTCCAACATAAACGTTGCAAAAGCAGTCTTCTGATTCTCCTCTACCCTAGCCACATCAAAAACCTCCTCGATTTCCATAATCCAAGTCTGTACTTTAACTGGATTCATGGATCCGTGGAATTCTGGTGGTCCAACCGCCTTGAAGTCCTTAAACGTAGCACCTTGGTTCTGAGGTTGATTCTGCGGATGATTTTGCAGTGCACATGTTAGTAACGTCACCAACTGCTGAACGGAGTTAGTTTCAGCATTATCGATGTTGGTTCCTTCGGTGGTTCTCTGACGGGGTGGTTGACGTCTTGGAGACATTTTCTGTTAAAAAGAATACATTCATTAGATTATTACTCTACTCTTTTCAAGTAATTTCTACTTAGCTTGGCCCCATGAAAGTAATCATTCCATAACACATAACACTTTGGATAAAGAAACAATATATTTTATTCAAAACTTCTTTGAAAACATCATATCAATAACATCACTGCTGTTTACATTATTTTCCTGAACTACTAAAGTTTCAGGACATCATCATCATATCCCATAGGTTGCATAACACTTGGGATTAAAAAATTATTTATCATAACATAACTCAAGTACACTCCCTACGATATCCTATTAAGATATTGCAAGGCCTTACGATGCTCTTCTTCCATAACTCGGAACATGGTCCGACGGTCCAGTATGAATGAGGGTAGCGTCTCGAACTGAATTGGATAACCCATGACCTGATATTGAACTCGATTGATCACGGTGTTGAACATGTTATCCATTTCTTCCATCTTCCTTCTCTTTGCTTGTGTGTCTCCCTTTGCTATTTTGGCTTGTTGATAAGCTCCATTGTACGCGTATTCGGCTCTTGCCCTTTTTGCAGATTCTTCTCTTAACTTGCTCTTCAACTCTGCAACCTCTGCTCCCAATTGATCGTTCTCTTCTTCAGTGTGAACCAGCTTCTCTTCAACATTGTTCAGTCGTTCTTCTCGATCCTGAATCTCATCGTCCTTCTGTGTTATCAAGGTCTGTTGTTCAACTACTATCTCTTGTAATTCCTCGACAGTGTCTTGAAGTTCCACATTGCGGTCATGCACCTCATCGTATATACGGCCAGCTATCGAGTTAAATGGAATCCTTTCCTCCTCGTCCTCTTCACCCGTCTCGGCAGCTCCACGGGTTCTTCCTCATCTATTTCTACATCATCATCATCATCATCCTCGACCACTGCGAGTAATGGAGCTAACTCTCGTGGAAGCAGTTGTTCCCAAACCACTTGAATATCACGATATTCCTCCTCTCTAGGCATCTGAGGTCCTTCCTCCCTAGCCTGACTGGATTCTCCGACATTAGTCATCCTGACAACAAGATTTTTAAGTTTTAGTTATTAATCATCACTACTCGACTCTCACGAGCACATAAGTTGTAAACACATTAGCACATAAGTGTTTTATTACTTTCTCCTTGAAACTCGATAATAGTTTATCATCACTATCTTCTATAAGGTAACTTCATAAGGCTTTTCCCCCACCTAAGGTTCATAACCTAAGGCTTTGATATCAACCTGTGACACCCCCAAATCCAGGTACTTCATTCCCACAAGATCTGGTGTTCACTTAATCAAACATTCATATCTAACTACCCAATCACAATAAAACTGGATAAATAAAACCTTTCCCTTTAAAGGGTTACATAATAAAATCTCCCAGGTTATCTAACCTTTAATTACAATCATTCAAATACGGAAATTAAATAAACTTCATTAAAACCAAGTCTAAGATCATCATAATAAAAATCTAACATCTCAATCAAAGTAAAATTACAAGTCTTCATCACTTGCACATTTTTCCCTTTCCTTTGTTAGACGAAGGTTCATCTACCTTCTCTTCTTTAGCTGCTATGAGTTTTAAAATATGCAAGAGTGAGCAAAACAATTGCTCACTGGATACAATATGAAATCAACAGGAGTATAGTAATAATAACTGCCAATAATAGGTTCATCAACAATGAATAGTACTCTATCATCTATAATCAGAAACTGAAATCCAAAATGTGGAATAAATATAACTGAGGGTCATAAGACCATGAACTATGTCCACAGTTGCGAGCAATCTTTCAACTCCAACTTTAACAGTCATAAGACTATAAGGACTCCTCGTACTTAGGGGGATCAGCCCTTCGTACCATGTATTGTGCACAAACATTTAACGCTACGCATAAGTTAACCCCTAATCATAACATTAGGGTTATTCATCTCAGTATTTAGAGTACAAGTCTACACCAAAGGAAGTTTGGTTTGGATAAGTTTTCAGGGTAATTTGGATTTCAACGAACATCAACTAAGGATTAGTTGAATGAAACCAAAAACATTTCACTATAGAATAATCGTGATTGAATCAATCATAGTAAACTAAAGTCATGCTTTAGGAATAATCTAAGAGCATACAATTTGAATAACTACAACACCATGCTTGAACAATACTAAGCCAAGGTTAATTAGAATTGAATACTAAGCATGCATAACAATTTGATCGATAAAAATGTTCAACATTAGAATATATAAATTTGCATGCTAAACAACAAGTTAAAATTCAAGAATAACTTGCTCAAGAATAACTTACATCATTATATCATAATCGAATTAAAAACCATAACTTACATCATTATATCATAATCGAATTGATAACCATAATTAGTTCAACAAGATAAAGGATATGAAAACTTGCTCAAAGAAAATTTAAGCGATTGCATAATTCTAAAAGTAGAGTTAAAGAACTTGCTCAATGTAAAAAGAAAGTTTAGAAAACTTGCATTACTATATTGAGAACAATAATTGATTCCAATTACAAAAGTAGAGTTAGAGAACTTGCTCAATGTAAAAAGAAAGTTTAGAAAACTTGCCTTGTTCATGGGCTAAACCGAACAAATCAAACCACAATATCCTATAAACATATGTCATCATGACATAATTAGTCATTACCATCTTACGAACATAACTAAGTACGTTCATCATGTAAAAATTGGATTTTTAATCAAATAATCAAGTTATAACACAAGTTAATCCTTAATAACATAATTATTCATAGTATTGAAATACTAAAAGCAACATTTTACAGTCCTACTATTATCACATAACTTTTCTTAAAATTTCGTGTACAAAAAGTACACTGTCAGACCATTCTGCTAACTCGCGCCGCGGCGCCACAGTTTACACTGTGGGTCGCACTGCGGCGTGGGCATGGCGCTGCGGCGCGGAGATTAAGGCTACAAGGCCGTACTACGGCGTGGGCATGGCGCTGCGGCGCCACAAAGGTACTGCAAGTCTGCGCCGCGGAGCCGAATTGCAGACCTCGGCAGACAGCCTCGACAACAGCATAGAAAAAGCAAATTTTGGCCTACAAGCTCATTTCTAACAGACCAACTATCATGTAAATCATACAACAACTTCATGTAAACATTTTTCACAAACTCTAAACATGATTCTACCCATACAACCATATAAACAACAAAATAAACACACCCAAATTCACTGTTTTTGGCTAAAACTCATTTTTTTTATATTTCAATGAAAATCAATACTGTAACTTTTGTTTTTTCAAACAAAACCACTAATTTAAAGTATTTTTATCAATAATTATACATGCTCTATCAAATTAAATGGTCCATTTATCAACTAAACAACTAATTAACCCTCAATTTCTATTTTAACTAAACAATATATAATCACCAAAAACTCTCTGTAAAAAGGTTTTCTTCACAAACTTTATACATAACAATAATACATTGATTATAATCATATATAACCTATGAAAATAACTTTACAACACTAGTTTATCATATGAACACACATAAAATCAAGAATTATCCTATCACAAGAATTTTACAGAGAAATAGGAGAAAAGAAACTAAAACTTTTAAAACTTAAAAAGAATAGGGTAATACCTTGAAGAAGATGATGACTATCCTTTCTATTCTCAAGCTCCTTCTTCCCACTCTCTAGCCTTTCTTCTCTTCTTCTTCTTCTCTTCTTCTTCTCTGAGTTTTCTTTCTTCTCTCTAACCACTCTCCTCTAACATACGTCTTAACCAAATAACGTATATAGATATTATATATATTAATTATATAATATAATTATAAACATAACTGATATCAGTTATGTGAATTTTAAAATCAAAAACTATAAGGCTTGTTTGGTTAACCACTAACAAAATAACCCATTAATCCTAACACCTTGTTTGGTAAAACTCAAATAAATTAAAGACTTAATAGGCCTTAGGCATTGTTTGGCAAAACTGAATTAAAACTCCTTTAAGTTATTTTAGTACCTCCTTTATAACAAGGTTATTTGTCACACATGAATTTAATTAAATTAATCATAATAACAATTTATTAAATTACTACATCACATAAATCAATACCACCAAAATTATAATTTCTATATAATTAAAACTTTATTTAATCAACCAACACATCCATTTTAATTACAAATTCCAATAAAAAGAATAGTAATTGAATTTATCAAAATTCTCTAACTTAATAATTAAATTAAATTAGCAAAATAATTAATTTTCCTTAATTATTTATTTAATAAATAATTAACCACATCAATTTAAATTTGAACAATTATTTATTCAACAATAAACACATCTATTAAATATTTAAATAATTCAATAAATATTTAATATCACAATTAAAATTCTAGAACGGTACACACACTCTCTCTCTCTCTCTTTCTCTCTTTAGTTCTTTTAGTCAGAAAAATAAGAGAAGAAAGAAAGAAATAAGATATACTTTTTATTAGATATAGATATACAATAATTATCTAACTTCATCCTCCTTATCTCTTCTCATATCACCGGCCATGTGGCCTTTCCATTCTCCACCAATTCTCTCTCTCTCTCATTAATCATCACATTGATGTATGTGGGAGATTAGCAAACAAAGTGGCTCTTAATAAACTTGACACCTAGCTTAACTTGGTAATTATCTTTTGACAAATGTGAAGCTAAAAATGATGACAAGCATTCCCTTTTTCTCCTCCTCATTTAGCTAGCCAAGTGGCCCAATTTCTTCCATGTTTTGATTCCTTTTAATGTAATATCTAATATATCAAATGTCTAAAGTGCCCTTCTTCAATTAGGCTCCAAGTTTGGGCCACCATATATAATCTCTTGGGCTTTTAAATTTGTTTCTTGGGCCATAATAAAATTATCATATTTCAACACCTTTCATTTTATCTTACCCTAATTATTTAATTAGGGTTTTCATTTCCTCAATTATAATTTAAATCATTGATCATGCACATTTAATTTCTTAACTCAATTAAACTTGTTATAATTAGGTTATAAAATTAATTAATTGAGATATATTAAATAAATCCCTTAGATTTAGTATATATTTTATATACTAATATTCTCTTATACCATAACCTTTAAGTTATTCAATTTTTTTTACTCCTAATATATAATTAGGTTACCTTAGTTTCTTTTATTTGTTTATAATAAACAAATAAAAATAAACACATAATATTCATATTCATTTACTAACATATTCACAAAGTAGTTATCATTATCATTACCCTTGCTAAAATATATAGCACATCACTATATATATATATATATATATATATACACACACACACACACACACACACACATATACACATTCACTTTATCCTTATAATATCTCTTCACTTAATAAATTTCACACATTCATAATATATTTCTTTCTTTTCAAAATTTCAATTGTTCTCATAACTTCTTTCATTAATTCACATAAAATTAAAGGTAACATAATACCTTATTCTTAACATACTTCCAAATAAAATTTCATTCTAGGTTTTAAATTTGTAACCCTTATTTTCTCAATTCTATTCAAATAGTAAACCATATAGGTTTTTCTTTAAAAAAAATTTAAATCGTTCCTCTATTTTCACTCTAGGTTTTATTCTTTAACCTTTAATTTAATCATTTAAAATCTTATGAATTTTCGGGATGTCACAGTATTATTAATCAATTAATAATACTTTATTCGTTTACTAATATTATTAACCTCTTAATAATATTTTAATCAATTTCTAATATTTTTAACACTTACTTCTTTTACTAATATTATTAATCATTTAATAATATCTCAATCCTTAACTAATATTATTAATCATTTAATAATATTTTTTATTACTTTACTAATATTATTAAACTTTTAATAATATTTAAATTGTTTTCTAATATTATATCTAGCACCATCATTTGACAAATCAAAAATCGTAGGTGTTGATCTCAAGTTATAGATTATCCAAGTGAAGAAAAGGCTATGGTTTTCACTCTTAAGGAACAAAATTTTATTTTCTTCCTTTGGATCATTATTCTAACACTCGAGATGCTTAGATCCTTACATGACGTATATATATCTAAGGGTTTTTGTGTCTTAGAACAATACCCCTCAATAACTTTGAAAATAAAATCAAATAACAAGAGAAGAACTAGATTAGAAGCTCACATTGATTTTCTAGCTATTCTCCATGATCTACCAAAATAGTTTAGGAACTTAGGATGCATAAGAGCTTGAAGCTCTCCTCTCTTTCCTCTCTTAGACTTGTGACACCGACAAATTCAGACCACCCTTGTCTCAAATTTGGTTGTCACGTACTAACTCTAATAATAAATCAACATCTCACACAACGGAATAATAGAATAAAGTACATTGATATAACATAATTATTCTTGTCCCAAGGGTTCGTAACTTAAAAATCTCTTACATGCCTTAATCATAATTAAAAAATGTTTAGACATAACTAATACATAATACAATACAACTTAAATTAAACATAGCTTAATATAAATAAGTTCTTCTACAACCAAATAATAGTACATTCCTAGCATTATGGAAATAACTACTCCAAAGCCTTCTCTTTACCCTTGTCCTTGCCAGAGGGTTCTCCACGTTCTGCCTTAACTGAAAGTTTTAAGCAAAGCAAGGATGAGCAACAATTTTGCCTAGCAAGTAATATAGCAAAAGGGTAATCAATGTAGTTTTAGATTTCTCAAGGGTATATCAATAATGATAGTTCAAGATAGCAACAAGTATCGATGATTATCAACAATAGTCGCTATGAACAGAAAATATCAATAATATTCAATGATCAATCAATTCAAGATTTCAAAGTAATGAATTATGAGCAGTCACTAAGGACTATGAACTTCTCCTAGAATTAAAAGTTTAATAAACCGATAATTCTACAAAACGAGTACAACAAGTGATCAGCCTAAAGTACCATATGTCATGCATAACATTTAGTCTTTCTCATGTGCGCACGTTGGTTCCCCGACAATATATAATTCCCCTAACAAGAGGGTTTTTCTTCTCAGTTATAAGAGTCCGCACCAAGTTAATTTGGTTTGGATAGCTTTCAATCGAATATTAATAGTCTAGCCGAAGCAATGGCTAAGATAATTTTCTTTCACAGTATATATATGAACAATTATCGTTCAAATTCAAGGTTTGTAAACAATTTCACTTCTAGATTATGAAGCATTATGCTTTCAAAGTTTTACTTGTACAATCAATAATAGCAATTAATGCAATAAAGAGTAAGGTTTGAGTACTTGCATTCAATATATGAATCAAATGAAGTTCGAGAACTTGAACAAAATCCAAAGTTGTGTAAGTTAGGAAACTTGCTCAATATAAAAGAGAGCTCGGATACTTGCCTCAAACGTAGTTTACTAAAATATAGCTTATCAACACTCTTTCGAATCCTAACATAATATAGTTACACGTATAGGATTTTCAATAGTTACATATGCTCATTCATGATATGTAAGTTTAAACGCACACATAAACATCTAACTTAGTTGTATACTCTACACATACTTTATCGCATACTTATAGCACAAATTAGTTTACAAGACATCACAAAGTCAAACAACATAGTTTCAAACCATGGCCTTATAGTTTGCAAACATTCTTTTGGATTTTACATTTAAAAGTTTATAATCCCTTATTAAACATCCAACTTTATCACTTAGCATGCTTCTTAACACATTGGATAGTATATCGGTCATATAATACAGGTTAAAGTAACCATATAAGCATGCTTTGAACATGAGATCACAAAATAATACATAATTGACTGCAAGGTTGTGCAGTTGCGCCCTGGCTAGGCTTAGAGACGGCGCAGCTGTGCTGTCCTCTAGCCTGACCAGAGTTGAGCTTCTTCTCTCCTGGTTTCAGTCCAACTTTAACATACCTATACACTTACACTTAACATGCATACATGCTAGATGTCTCCACATAAGCATATGACCATTCTTGAGTTCACTTTTACAAGTTTTAGTTTACGATTTACATGGAATTAAAGCATAGAAAGGTCATGTAATCACCATGCTTTATAACTTTGGCCATATGTCCATATAGAGATATCACATAATCTGTTAATACACATGCTCATAGTTTTAATATCATTTATTCATAGCTAGCATCGTTTAGTACTTTAAAACATGTTTTAACTCATGCTTGGTTTACTACTACTATGTTCGACATATGAGACTCATGTTTAGAGATATAATGATCATAAACATGTCATCTTAAATCTTTAGAATCTAATCACTCATACTTAATGCACTTAGTTTGAAAACATATTCAAGTTTGCCTTTGAAATCATTTTAAACTTGAACAATGCAATTTAAAACGTACAAGACAACTTTAAAGCTCTTATCATATATAGTTAAGTCATGTTAACCTCTTCACAAGATCAGAATATACATCATGTAGTATTCATAGATATTATCTTTGATACGACAAGCTTTTCTTTAAAAAAATTTCTCTAACACAAAGCCTAACAAGTTGGCTATGAATAAAGGAACTATAAATACTATATCATGCTCATTTAGGTTCGAAATCAGTCGTGTGTATATACTACTAAGCTCAAAAATTATAGAACATGAGTTTTAACAAGGTTTGTTTTCAAAACTTAAATTTCTTATTAAAAATCTTCTACTAAATCATGTTGATCACTTCATAACTCATAAGAAAGCTTTGTACTACATGTTATAGTTATTTTTCATGTATACATAAGTAATAGAATCAAGTTAGCCACAAACTAGCCCAACAGAAAATAGAATCTAGTTTTGGGGTCTGGCGCAGTTGCGCTGCACCCTAGTATAAACTAGGCGCAGCTGTGCCCTACCTGGATCAACTCTAGTAACTTACTCTATTTTGCAAAGTATCAACTAACTTCGATTTTTCTTGGTTTAAACATGTTCAAATCCATCATTAAAGGTTCTATATATGTACACATACTTCTTAAACACATTATGGCATGCTAATTCATCTCAATTATTAGAGAATTCATGTAATTTCTAAGAATCTGACAAAACCCAACTAAGAACAAAAGTTAGGATTGTTATACCTCTTAAAGCTTAGTATACTTATTTTCTCCCTTCTGTGATTGCTAGACTCTTCTTTGAGCTACAAACTCTTAAAATCAATTTCACAAAGTTTCACAGACAAGTTTCAGCAACGTAAAAATGAAAATGTAGTTGCTTTATATAGAGAAATGGTGGACTGGGAATTAACTTTACACTGAGGTTTGAACCCATGGTGCATAAGAAGGAAATAATGGTTAATTAAGAGTTGTTTAACTACCCACCATCAGACATCTCCATAGCCAATGATCACTTCTTGGAGGTTACCTAAATAGGTGATAGGTTATTGTTCATGTACTGTTTGAGCAATTGATGAGTTTATTTCCCAGCAACGTGATTAATTTGTTTAGTTCGGTTACTTTAATTTCCAAAAATATAATTTTAATGTACAATTATTACTATATTAGGAAAATTAGGGGTTATTTATGTACTTACTTCATATAATCCATGTACATTAGGTACATGTAATAAAATAACGCAGTTAGGTATTATTGTTCGGGTATCTCCCATAGACATTTTTACTACTCACATAACCACATTATAACATTATTTAAATGTCCATTTTAAACATTTAATTCTTTTCCTAACTTCTGGAATACACAGATATTTAATTATTTCTGTATTAAAATGTCACATATGACTTTATTGTACTACTTGGTACTTTATGTCATTCATATGTATTCTTATCATATGATTTTATTAATGTCACATTACAATAATATTTTATTTCATTTCTACAGTAATAACCAACCTTTCCCAGACTGGCCACCGGCGCAGCTGCGCCAGTTTCTTTTGCTGGGAAGGCACAAATGCGTCGGTCCTTGGCAGTGCCAAACTGGTTTAGCTCTAAGCCAGTTCCGACCTCTATCACTACACTAGTTTTACATGACATGAATTAACTTCCATATTGGTGATATTACTAGTTTAAGAGTTTATTCATTCCTTATATGGAATCATATAATTAATCATAATAAATCTTTCTCTTATTAACTATTTCTCTTTTAATTCACTTAGTGAATTTCCTCATTCCACATTATGACACACAATGCATTTCACAATTCTCATCATCAATTCCACACTTCTCAATTCTTATATAAATTCAATTTACATTAATTGAACTACTCATCTTACAACACATCAATATTTATATTCAAATAAATATTCATTTTCTTATTATATTAAATAACTATTTATTCATGAATTTCATGGTTCTTACATCCTCCCCCCTTATAAAAATTTCGTCCTCGGAATTGTATAAGGTTACACGAATAAATGGGGATAATCCCTTCGCATCTTATATTCTAATTCCTACGTGGCCTCCTCGGCGTCGTGGTTTCACCAAAGCACTTTCACTGAAAATATACTTTTATTCCTTAATGTATGTTCTTTCCTATCTAATATCTGGACGGGAATTTCTCCATATGCTATATTCTTCTCTACTTGAATGGGCTCGTAAGAAATCATGTGTTTGTAGTCAGGCTTGTACGGACACAACACGGAGATGTGAAACTGATGAGTAGGTTTTATACCTATGAATCTGATATTATTAAACTTAATTATTGTTATATTTAATTGTTTTTAGGATCTTTTTATGTGTTTTGTGTTTATTTGTTGTAGGTTGGAGCTGGAGGGACGAATTGGTCATTTCGGAGAAGAAAAAGGTCAAAAATCATGAAAATTAAAGCTGAGTGGCATTTCTGTAAATAGGAGATCATGGCCAAGCGCCTAGGCGCTTGGAATTGTACTATGATGAGCGCCTAGGCGCTCTAATGCGTAGTAAGGTGAGTTTTGCAGCTGTCAAGTGGGTTTTTGAAGCCAAATAGGAATCTGAATGAGGGCTGAGACCAATACAAGTAGGAGAGGACTCTAGAAAAGTGAAAGAAGAACGAATTTTGCAAGGAATCAATCAATTCTTCAAGAGATTTGCAGAGGGAACAAGGAAGAAAAATACGAAGGAGAATTGCAAAAGGCTGAAGATCTAAGAGAGAGTTTTAAGAGCAAATTCAGAGTTTCTTCTTCTCTTCTCTAGTTTTATCTTTTGTAACTATCTGGGATGTTTGGATTATTTATCTGGATGATGTTTTTCTTTATTATTATCATGAACTAAATTTTAATTAAGATTGCAACGGAACTTGGTATGTAGTTTAAATTGCAAGCTTCCCATTGAATGAAAGTTAGTTTTTATTGAATTGTTTATTATATCTTATGCTTATTGATTAATTGCCTGATCAACAATTACTGTGATAATCTATATAAAATTGGAAGATGGAGTATAGATTGAGATCTGGATATGATAACATCTGTTCATATAATCTGAATAGGGTTAATATGATTAGCATGTAGGATAGGAATATACCTATGTGTCTTTTGTATCCATTAAAAGAATTTGTACATAAACCCTAATTAATTTGATTCACATAGGAATATAGTGAGTTGATTAATTGGGGTGTTCCTTGTAATTCTGCATCTTAAAGATTGGATTTAGGAGGATTTGTTCATGTGTCTTTGGAAGAAGTGCATGAATATTTATAAAGCATTCTTGGATAACAATTCATATTAATTGATTTATTTTAAATGGGAAGTAAGTTAGTTTAAATGAAATACCAAGGGAAGTTGTAATCTTAACCTGTTAAATCTGCAGATATTCTTGTGAAATTTTGGTTTTTAATTATTAGTTTGTTAAGTTTAATTTTCAAATTACAAACAAAATTTTCTTAGTTTAAAATAGGATTAATTGCATTAGAGTTAGTAATTGATAAATATTAGTCTATTTCCTCGTGGGAACGATATCCTTGCTTGCTGAATATTACAATTGAATGCGTATACTTGCGTGGTAAAGTGCTATTAAAAAATAAGGCAACAAGTTTTTGGCGCCGTTGCCGGGGAAATTAGTTTAATAATTTGTCATTATTGATTTTTATAGCGTTAATCTTAATTTAAACTTTTTCTGTTCTGTTCTGTCCTATTCAGGTGCTTTTGACTAGTTTATGCAAACGCGATCGAAGAAGCCAGATTTATTGCCTCACGAGGACGACATCGAAAAAAGATTTCAGCGGTTGCGTAAGTGGGTTAAAGAAACCAAAGAAGCACTTGATAAGGAAGATACTATGGCTGAAGAAGAGCAAAAAGCACTGCGGGATTATGCTACGCCGCGGGTTACTGAAATTCAGTTGAGTATTACGAGACCTGCCATTACTGCTACAAGTTTTGAGATAAAACTGGGGACAATACAGATGATTCAAAATTCATGTCAGTTCGGAGGGTTACCAAACGATGATCCGAACGATCACATAGTCAGCTTTATAGAAATCTGCGATACTTTCAAGTATAATAATGTGTCAGAGGATGCAATAAGGCTAAGGCTATTTCCATTTACCCTCAGAGATAAGGCTAAGAGTTGGCTCCATTCACTACCACCAGGCTCGATCACTACATGGAATGATTTAGCCCAGAAATTTCTTGCAAAGTTTTTCCCACCTGCAAAGACAGCAAAGTTGCGGAACGATATCTTCTCTTTCGTTCAGCACGATTCAGAATCACTATATGAAGCCTGGGAGAGATTCAAGGATTCATTGCGAAAATGTCCACACCATGGAATTCCTAAATGGCTTCAGGTGCAAACGTTTTATAATGGTTTATTCAGCACAGTGAGATCGAGTATAGATGCTGCAGCAGGAGGAGCTATTATGGCCAAGAATTGTGATGAGGGGTATGAGTTACTTGAAACCATGGCAGCTAATAATTATCAATGGCCAACAGCAAGAACAACTCCGCCAAGGACAGTAGGAGTGTATGAAGTGGATGCTATGACAGCATTGTCAGCTCAAATGACAGCTCAGATTTCTGCTCTTACAAAGAAGATAGATTCACTTGGGGTACAACCAGTTCAGAAAATGGAAACGATATGTGAAATATGTGCGGGTAACCACTCAAGTGATCAATGTGCAATAAATCCTGAATCAGTCCATTTTGTTTCCAATTATAACAGGCAGCAGGGCAGTTATGCAAACAACTACAATTCAGGAGTGAGAAACCACCCGAATTTTTCTTGGAGTAATAATCAGTCACAAGCTCAAGCTCCAAGGCAAACATATCCACCTGGATTTCAGCCACAGCAACAAACTCAACAACTTGATAAGTTTTCACAAATGGAAGAAATGATGGCAAGATTTGCAACTCAGTTGGAAACCACAACGAAAACCCAAGCAGCTGCAATAAAGAATCTGGAAAATCAAATAGGGCAAATGGCTAATGCTATGAATACTAGAAATCCAGGTTCTTTACCTAGTGATACGGAAAAAAATCCAAGGAATGATGGAAATGAGCACTGTAAGGCAGTTACACTCAGAAGCGGGAAGGAGTTGACTACAGATTTGGACGGACACAAGAAAGTAATTTCTGCTGAGGATGGTGAACAAGAGAGTGGAGATTCAGAAAGTAAATCTGAGGAAAAAGTTGTGACAAAACAACAAGAAGAAAAGCAAACAACAGTTGTACCACCTGTGCCGTTTCCTCAAAGATTTCAAAAGCAGAAATTAAATCGACAATTTTCAAAATTTTTAGAAGTGTTCAAAAAGCTGCAAATCAACATTCCATTCGCAGATGCTTTAGAACAAATGCCTAGTTATGCAAAATTTATGAAAGATATTTTAGCAAGAAAGAGGAAGCTAGGGGAGTTCGAAACTGTAGCATTGACAGAAGAATGTAGCGCAATTCTGCAAAGAAAGTTACCACCGAAGTTGAAGGATCCGGGTAGCTTTACAATACCGTGCACGATTGGGCCCCAGCTCTTTAACAGATGTTTGTGTGATTTGGGGGCAAGTATTAACTTGATGCCACTTTCGATCTACACTCAGTTGGGATTACCAACCCCAAAGCCAACAAATATATCTCTACAGCTCGCCGATAGATCAGTGACATACCCTAGGGGCATTGTGGAAGACATATTAGTGAAGGTGGACAAATTCATATTCCCAGCAGACTTCATTGTGTTGGACTACAAAGAAGATAAAGACATACCCATTATCCTTGGAAGACCATTTTTAGCCACTGGAAGGACATTAATTGATGTACAAAAGGGAGAGTTAACAATGAGAGTTCAAGATGAAGAAGTAACTTTTAATGTTTTCAAGGCTATGAAATTTCCGAAGGAAGAGGAAGAGTGCTTAAGAGTTGATCTTATTGAAGAAGCAACTGAAGAGGTATTTGGTGAATCGGTGATTGAAAACCCTCTTGAAACCGCATTGGTTAGTGAAAAATTATTTGATGATTCAATGGTGATAGAATGGGTCCAAATGCTAGATTCAGCTCCAAAGTTCACACGATGTCCACAAAAATTTGAACCTCTGGATTATCGGGGAAAGCTAGATGAAAAGGTGACATCATCCATAGAAGAACCTCCTACCTTGGAACTTAAGCCATTGCCTAACCACCTCCGGTACACTTACCTTGGTTCTTCTTCTTCCTTGCCAGTCATTATTTCTGCATCACTTGATAAGGTTCAAGAAGAAAAGCTACTAAGGGTACTTCGACAATATAAGACTGCTCTTGGATGGACTATTGCAGATATCAAGGGGATAAGCCCATCAATTTGTATGCATAAGATTTTGTTGGAAGACGAAGCGAAACCAACTATTGAACAACAACGAAGACTTAATCCAATCATGAAGGATGTCGTTAAAAAGGAGATCATTAAATGGTTGGATGCTGGAATTATCTACCCTATCTCAGATAGCTCATGGGTAAGTCCGGTTCAATGCGTGCCAAAGAAAGGGGGAATGACAGTAGTTGTGAATGAGCAGAATGAATTGATCCCAACGCGAACAGTTACTGGTTGGCGAGTGTGTATGGATTACAGGAAGTTGAATAAGGCCACTCGTAAAGACCATTTTCCTCTACCATTCATAGATCAAATGTTGGACAGGCTTGCAGGGCACGAGTATTATTGCCTCTTGGATGGATATTCGGGCTATAACCAAATTGCCATTGCACCCGAGGATCAGGAGAAAACAACATTCACATGCCCATATGGCACCTTTGCTTTTCGCAGAATGTATTTTGGGTTATGTAATGCGCCAGCGACGTTTCAACGGTGTATGATGGCTATTTTTTCAGATATGGTTGAACAAAATCTTGAGGTATTTATGGATGATTTTTCAGTTTTTGGGGATTCGTTTGATTATTGTTTGGAAAATCTCACACTTGTGCTCAAACGCTGCATGGAAACGAATTTGGTTTTGAACTGGGAGAAATGTCATTTTATGGTGCAAGAAGGGATAATCTTAGGTCACCGAGTATCATCAAAAGGAATTGAGGTTGATAGAGCAAAAATCGAAACCATTGAGAACCTGCCACCACCAATTTCTGTAAAGGGTATTCGAAGTTTCTTGGGACACGCCGGTTTCTATAGACGATTTATAAAAGACTTCTCCAAAATCACAAAACCACTGTGCAAACTGTTGGAGAAGGATGTCTCATTCAACTTTGATCAAGCATGCCTAGAAGCGTTTGATGTGTTAAAGAAGAAACTTGTTACCGCACCTGTAATTATAGCACCAGATTGGACTATACCGTTCGAATTAATGTGTGATGCTAGCGACTATGCGATTGGTGCAGTTCTTGGCCAACGAAAGGATAAAATTTTTTATGCTATATACTATGCTAGTAAAACATTGACAGATGCTCAACTGAATTATACTACCACCGAGAAGGAGCTATTAGCAGTTGTTTATGCATTTGATAAATTTCGCTCATATTTGATTGGGACAAAGGTGATTGTGTTTACGGATCATTCGGCAATTAAGTACTTAATAGCAAAGAAAGACGCGAAGCCAAGATTAATTAGATGGGTATTATTGCTACAAGAGTTTGACTTGGAGATCCGGGACCGAAAAGGAACAGAAAATCAGGTTGCTGATCATTTATCACGGTTAGAGAATTCAGAACTAAAGAAAAATGACACAACAGTGATCAACGAATTTTTTCCGGATGAACAGCTATTTGCGGTAAGGATGGATACACCATGGTATGCAGATTATGTAAATTTCATTGTCAGTAAGGTGTTTCCGCCTGATTTGACAAGCCAGCAGAAGAAGAAATTTCTCCATGACGTGAAACAGTATTTATGGGATGAGCCATTCTTATTTAAACAATGTGGCGATCAAGTAATAAGAAGGTGCATCCCAGAAGTTGAGATGGAGAGTATTCTACACCAATGTCATGCATCTGACTATGGTGGACATTTTGGGGGAGAAAGAACGGCAGCTAAAGTGCTTCAATGTGGATTTTTCTGGCCAACACTCTTCAAAGATGCCCGTGTGTTTTCATTAAAATGTGACAGATGCCAAAGAGTTGGTAATATATCAAAGCGACACGAGATGCCACTTAATATGATCCTGGAAGTCGAATTGTTTGATGTTTGGGGAATTGACTTCATGGGACCATTTCCACCATCTTTCTGTAATTCCTATATACTTCTAGCGGTGGACTACGTTTCGAAGTGGGTAGAAGCTATAGCATCACCTACCAATGACGCGAAGGTTGTGATTAAGTTCATTCGGAAGAACATTTTCTCTAGATTCGGCACTCCTCGCGCAATCATTAGTGATGAAGGAACACATTTCTGTAATAAGCAGTTTTCAGCTATCCTTGCTAAATATGGAGTCACTCATAAGATAGCTACTGCTTACCATCCACAGACAAGTGGTCAAGCCGAGGTATCTAACCGAGAAGTGAAACGAATCCTCGAGAAGATAGTGAATCCTAGTCGGAAAGATTGGTCTAGCAAGTTGGACGATGCTCTATGGGCATACCGTACAGCTTACAAAACTCCGATAGGGATGTCTCCGTATAGGTTAGTTTATGGGAAGGCATGCCATCTTCCAGTTGAACTCGAACACAGTGCTTATTGGGCAATTCGGAAGTTGAACCTTGATATATCTGCTGCGGGAGAGAAGCGCCTCTTACAATTGAATCAATTGGATGAGTTCAGACTCCAATCGTATGAGAATGCGAAGTTATATAAAGAAAAAATTAAGAGGTGGCATGATGAGAAAATTCTGGAAAGAAAGTTTGAAGCAGGTCAAATAGTGTTATTATACAATTCGAGGCTTAAACTGTTTCCTGGAAAGTTGAAATCTCGATGGTCTGGGCCATTTATAATCTCAAAAGTGTATCCTCATGGAGCTGTAGAAGTGGAAGACCCGTATTCAAAACGTAATTTTAAAGTCAACGGTCAAAGATTGAAGCATTACTATGGGGGTTGCTTTGATCGTGAAAAGACATCGGTCAACCTTGCCGATTAGAACAGAGGAGAAAGTCGGGCTGAAGACTATAAACCAAGCGCTAACTGGGAGGCAACCCAGGAAGTTTTATTGTTATTCGCTATTTTTACTATTATTAATTTACTTTACCATTAGTTTAATTAGTGGTTAAACTTTGCTAGTTAAGGATTTGTGCATACCTTGTTCTCTAACAAATATTCAATTGATTGCAGGAAAGGAAAACACGTACAAGTTTAAGATTGGGGATATTTGACGAGGTTTG
This sequence comes from Panax japonicus, assembly GCA_020205505.1. Classification (NCBI taxonomy): domain Eukaryota; kingdom Viridiplantae; phylum Streptophyta; class Magnoliopsida; order Apiales; family Araliaceae; genus Panax; species Panax japonicus. The sequence goes on along the minus strand of CM035102.1, from coordinate 45,489,252 downwards.
GGACAAAAGTTACATGGATCGACGTTTGGAGTGGCTAGATTCGCGTTTTCGGGTTGCCATTTACAAAGAAGTCACTTCAGAGCCAATTTGACCACAGCTCCAGATATTATTTCGTGAAACTTCAAGAATGAAAGTTGTAGATCTACTTCTCCTCTTTTCAGAACATCTTGAATCATCTAAATCGGAGTTCGGACGAAGAAGTTATGGCTATTTTCCCAAAGGACGTCAGAGCAGAGAATGTTGGAAAAGCCCCAAGCGCCTAGGCGCTCCACTTCAAGCCATTCCAACCGCCTAGGCGCTTCAAGTCAGTAGCTACAAACCATGCCAAGCGCCTAGGCGCTCCCTCTCAAGTCATTTCAAGCGCCTAGGCGCTCAAAGTCAGAATGTGTTGTCCAGACCAAGCGCCTAGGCGCCCAAACAGTGCACACACCAAGCGCCTAGGCGCTCCACTCGCCCAATAGTTTCTGCAAGCAAGCGCCTAGACGCTCCTATGTAAAAAAAAAAAAATTCTTAAGCCCCAATTCGGGCAACTCCTCTCCCATTCCAACTCAAAGCCTCTCTTACTCTCCTACTCCATCTCTAACCCTCCACAACTCAAAACCCTCATCTAATCTAGCCTAAACAACTAATCTTTCTCTTCCAAATCAAAATCAAACACTAAATCCCTACCCAAACCAAAGCAACTAAGTTCCATATTATCATCCTTCTTCACCAATTCGGGATTGCACTTGCATTCAAGCCACATCTACTTGAAGTAAGGGTTCAAGGCTCAAATTGCTCATCCAACTTTGATTGAACATCAAGATTTGGCTATACCCAAGTAAGTACACAAGATTGTATTGCAAATTATTTGGATTCACTTGGATAATAGTTAGGTTAGTACTTTGAAGTTAGTTTCTATCATTGTGTTGGCTCAATTGGGTATGGGTACTCTTAATTGTTGCTTGAATTACCTTGGATGTATACTGTGTTTAGTAATTGCAACAATTGGTGAAATTTAAGTTTGGGGGAGTGCATATTAATAGTATTCCAAATCTGTGCACACAAAGTGTTTGATAAATTGTCACAACAAAGATTTTGGCTCTCCTAAGTTTTTGAGTATCATTTGGGTTAGCAAGAAGTTAGTACATAAGACTATGGCTAGTAAGAGACAAAGAGGAGAGACTTCGGGCACGTCACAAAAGTATGACAAAAAGAGATTTACCAGTGCTAAAGCATCCGACAGATATTACAATGTACTTTCTAACAAAGCACTAATTCCCGAGCGTGGACTATTGCCCGATATAGAAGATGGGGAATTATTACAGATGATTGGGAGTAGAAGATGGGTGAACTTCACAGCTCAACCGGATGCATCTGTTGTTAAGATTGTTAAGGAATTCTACGCAAATGCAATAGATCATATTGGTAACGTAATTTGGGTTCGAGGTAAATCTGTGGAGGTCAGTTTTGGGTCAATAAATGCTTATTATGGTTTGCACACGATACCCAACAATGGATACATGCAATATCTACAACACGAGCTAGACTACAGTGAGATTATTCAAGCCTTGTGTGTGCCTAGAACGACATGGAAATTAACAGATCAACATGAAGCTGTGTTGTTCCCCGCATCCAAATTAAGCAATTATGGGAAGGCATGGCATGCATTTATTTGTGCCAAGATGATGCCATGTAGGCATATGAGTGATGTTGTAAATCAAAGGGCAGCCCTGCTTTTCTGCATTGCATCAGGAAAAATTATAGATGTGGGCCAAGTTATTCATGATTCCATTGACAAAGCAATTCGAGGAGGGACCTCAGGTGGACTACCACACCCATCTTTGATCACAGGACTATGCCAACAAGCTGGGGTGAAATGGGATGCCGAGGAAGCTATACAGCCTCCTTTAGCTGCAATTGACCACTCGCTTATCAAGAAGTACAAGGTATGGGGTGGGGGAATACCACACCCGAGAGGATTAGGATTCATTATTGCTCCTCCCGAGCCTGCAGCTGAGCCTAGTCATCAGGTCCACGAGAATCCCCCTGCAGCTGGAAGTTCAGAGCAACCTCCTAATTTTTATGAAGATATCCGTCGCGATTTGAGAAATCAAACTAGAAGAATCGACATGTTTGCCACTCGAGTTCAGGAAGGTTTTGACAGAATGGAAAGAAATCAGGATAGTTTAGCTCAGCGGCAAACGGAGGTGTATCAGAATTTTAGCGCAGCATTCCTTGAAATGTTTGCTCGCATGAATCCAGGTGCCGCTCCTTACCAATTTCCACCATTGTCCGCATACCCCCCAGATGAAGAAGATGAAGACGATTCTGACGAGGAGTAAAGCTTCTTTCTTTCAGGGAAGTCCTCAGTGCTTAATTTCTTAAATTTTATTTGTTATATACAATGAGGGCATTGCATAATTTAAGTTTGGGGGTGTAGGTTTCCAGCTCCAGTTCATGCATATAGTTTTGCATTTAGTTGCATTCATGTAGTTTTTAAAAAAAAAAAAAAAAAAAAAAAATTCAAGCATTTGCATGTTCCAGCTGTTAAATAGTTTAAGTCTGTCTTGGTCAGTGATGAGATTGGAATTGAGTAGACAAGTATAGTATTGTCTGTTAAAACTTTGACGTGATTTCTTGTCAGGATTTGAATCTTTACCTGTTTGAAACTGATATAATAAGGATAGCACAGTAAAAACAACTATGTTGACTGATTGAGTTTAAATTGACACATAATGGACTTCTAGAGGATAATGCTAGTTTAAATGAATGAAAGACATGAATAGGCAAAGATGACTGAATTTAGATAAAAACTTAAGTTTGGGGGAAAAATTTGGGATATATAAGCTTGAAAAAAAATGATGAAAAAAATATATATATAATCTGGCTAGTTTTGTTTCGGGGCCTTTGTTACTTGAGCAAGTACGCCCGAAGGGGTATCTTAAAACCTAGCGCCCTAAGGTCTTATATGGTCTGGGAGTCGTTGGTCGAAAGCTCACTAAGGGGTGACACTGTTAGCCTAATGGAATGAGACATTGCACAGTCATGGTTAAAAAAAAAAGGAAAAAAAAATAAAAAAAAAAGAAATATAATAAAACGGGAAAAGAGCAAAAAGCCCCCGTGATGAAAAGTAAAACATAAGTATCCCAGATTGGACTCTTGAACTTGGTGGATGTTTGACTTTAGTTGGATCTAGCTTGTTTGTGAATTTTGTGAGTTTACACTGTATGATTCCTTTAAAGAGATTTATTATGTGTTGTATTTAGCATTATATCAGTTAGCACGGATGTTAAGCACACACACACTATATCAATAATAACAGGTTAAGATTTGATGTTTGACGATGAAATTACAAATCTGTTTTGATATGATGTACTATCATGTTTATTGTGATTTCTCTGAGGCTTGATGAATATATTTTGTTCTGTTTGACTGCTGGAATGTAGATATTTAGATAGTTACATTTGCATTGCATATTTAGCTATTGCATTGTGTTATGTTGCTTGGGGACAAGCAATTGGTTAAGTTTCGGGGTATTTGATGAGTAGGTTTTATACCTATGAATCTGATATTATTAAACTTAATTATTGTTATATTTAATTGTTTTTAGGATCTTTTTATGTGTTTTGTGTTTATTTGTTGTAGGTTGGAGCTGGAGGGACGAATTGGTCATTTCGGAGAAGAAAAAGGTCAAAAATCATGAAAATTAAAGCTGAGTGGCATTTCTGTAAATAGGAGATCATGGCCAAGCGCCTAGGCGCTTGGAATTGCACTATGATGAGCGCCTAGGCGCTCTAATGCGTAGTAAGGTGAGTTTTGCAGCTGTCAAGTGGGTTTTTGAAGCCAAATAGGAATCTGAATGAGGGCTGAGACCAATACAAGTAGGAGAGGACTCTAGAAAAGTGAAAGAAGAACGAATTTTGCAAGGAATCAATCAATTCTTCAAGAGATTTGCAGAGAGAACAAGGAAGAAAAATACGAAGGAGAATTGCAAAAGGCTGAAGATCTAAGAGAGAGTTTTAAGAGCAAATTCAGAGTTTCTTCTTCTCTTCTCTAGTTTTATCTTTTGTAACTATCTGGGATGTTTGGATTATTTATCTGGATGATGTTTTTCTTTATTATTATCATGAACTAAATTTTAATTAAGATTGCAACGGAACTTGGTATGTAGTTTAAATTGCAAGCTTCCCATTGAATGAAAGTTAGTTTTTATTGAATTGTTTATTATATCTTATGCTTATTGATTAATTGCCTGATCAACAATTACTGTGATAATCTATATAAAATTGGAAGATGGAGTATAGATTGAGATCTGGATATGATAACATCTGTTCATATAATCTGAATAGGGTTAATATGATTAGCATGTAGGATAGGAATATACCTATGTGTCTTTTGTATCCATTAAAAGAATTTGTGCATAAACCCTAATTAATTTGATTCACATAGGAATATAGTGAGTTGATTAATTGGGGTGTTCCTTGTAATTCTGCATCTTAAAGATTGGATTTAGGAGGATTTGTTCATGTGTCTTTGGAAGAAGTGCATGAATATTTATAAAGCATTCTTGGATAACAATTCATATTAATTGATTTATTTTAAATGGGAAGTAAGTTAGTTTAAATGAAATACCAAGGGAAGTTGTAATCTTAACCTGTTAAATCTGCAGATATTCTTGTGAAATTTTGGTTTTTAATTATTAGTTTGTTAAGTTTAATTTTCAAATTACAAACAAAATTTTCTTAGTTTAAAATAGGATTAATTGCATTAGAGTTAGTAATTGATGAATATTAGTCTATTTCCTCGTGGGAACGATATCCTTGCTTGCTGAATATTACAATTGAATGCGTATACTTGCGTGGTAAAGTGCTATTAAAAAATAAGGCAAGAGAAACACACTCCAACTCAGGTGGTAATGCAACTTTTTATGCCACTTCACCCACTCGTTTTAGTATCTTGAATGGTCCTATAAACCTCGGACTCAATTTTCCTTTCTTGCCAAATCGTACTTTTCCTTTCCAGGGAGATACTTTTAAGAAAACGTGACTTCTGACTTCAAAGTCACGGTCCTGCCATTGTAAGTCTGCTTATTTCTTCTAGCGATCTTATGCAGCTACTAGTCTAGCTCTTATCAATGTCACCACATTTGTGGTTTGTTAAATTAATTATGGCCCTAGTATCTTTCGCTCTCCATCTTCATCCCAACACAATGGTGTTCTACACTTCCACCCTTAAAGAGCTTTGTACGGTGGCATACCTATACTCGTATGGTAACTGTTGTTATAAGTGAATTCTACTAAGGGTAGGTGATCGTCCCAACTTCCTTGGAAGTCCATCATGCAAGTTCTAAGCGTATCCTCCAGCATTTGTTTCATTCGCTCACTTTATTCGTCTGTCTGTGAATGATAAGCGGTACTTAACCTCAATTATGTTCCCATCCTTTCTTGAAAGCTTTTACAAAATTTGGACGTGAAGCGCGCATCTCGGTCAGAGACAATCGATATTGGCACTCCATGTCACAAAATAATTTCCTTTACATACAAATTCGCTAGTTGATTTAAACTATATTGGATCTTAATCGGTAGAAAATGAGCCATTTTCCTTAGTCAATCTACAATAACCTAAATGGCTTCGAAACCTTTCTGCGTGACTGGAAGACCTACCACGAAATCCATCATAATATGATCCCATTTCCACTCTGGTATTTCCAACGGTTGACGCAAACCACTCGGTCTCTGGTGCTCTGCTTTAACCCGTTGACATGTAAGACATCTACTAACGCACTCCACGATTTCTCGTTTCAAATTGGACCACCAAAAATGTTGCCTCAAATCTCGGTACATCTTCATGCCTCCAGGATGAACGGAATACGTCGTATTATGTGCCTCGTGTAAAATTTCTTCCCTCAACTCGGTTATCGTTGGCACCCACACTCTCCCTTCGAATCTCAAAATATTGTCTTTATCTATTTTGAATCTCTCCTCCTTATTTTCTGCGATCCTATTTCTGATTCTCTCGCACTCCTCATCCTTTTCTTGTGATTCCTTTATTATATCCAACAAGGTTGACGAGCTTCTACTATAAATAACCTTTCTCTAGACCTCTTCGGTCCCTTTACTTTTATCTCCAATTTTACCATATCCCTTATTAATTTCTGCTCGGGAATTATTTTTGAACTTCCGGGAAATACGTAACGATAGAATAATAAGGAAGGATAGATTATGTACTAATAATTCAGTTATGACAAAAGCAGTTTTTTGCCTGCGTACTAAGATCGAGAATGTTAAGAAAAAAGTAAAAATTGAATAAATGACGATTATATGATAAGTAAGTATTATACGAGGCAATGAATACGAGTATAATATGAAGTATTATACAAGTATGTATGAACGATATTATATCGTATATGATGAATGATTACTCAACTTAGTATACAAGAAGAATACAAAGATTAGACATTAAAAGCCTTAAGCCAATAGTAATGGACTTGTAGGATTTATGTAGGAGTTGGGCAAGCCCAAGTACAAACTTGTTAAGGCCCAAAGATTTATAATGTAATCCCAATGTAAGGCCCAAAGTAATTAAAAGTTAAGCCCAAACCAAGAACCAAACTCGTGGATCGAACCGATGGGTTATCAGGTAAAAAAACCCATGGGGAAACCCATGTGGGGCCCCCCATGGTGAGTCATGGTTGGCCAACTTGGTGGCCAAGAAAGGGATAAGAGTTGTGGGGAGCAAGCAAGGAATAGTAAGGAGGTGGGGCTTAATGACTATTATGCCCTAACCTTGGAAAATCTATAAATAAGAGAAGTTGTTGGTCATTTTGTGCCTTGTTAAAATCCACCAACATCTTAGAGCTTATACATTGAGAGAAAAGTGAGAAGAGCTAGTCTTTGATAATCCATGAGAAGGAAGAAGAAAGAAAGTTAAGAACATCAAAGGTAATGAATCCCTAACCATTAATCTCCATCTCTTCATTTTAGTTTTGATAGAGAAGTGAGTATTGGTGGTGCATGTACCATAAGGAGTATAAGGATGGTTATTAGAGGACTCAAATCTTAATAAACCATGTTGTAAGTGAATCATAATCATAAAAGTTAAGAACTAATGAAGAACATTAAAGAATTTTCATTTTATTGTTGATGGACAAGTTTAAAACCATCATTTATAAGCTTAGATGATTTATGTTGTGTTAATGGAAGAAATCCATTTGGACCAGAGTAAAAATCTCAAGTAACGAAGTTAAGGAAAAATTTACGAGATTAGACGATAATTGTCAAAATCGTGAAATTCTCGAAATGAAAGTCAAAAGTCATCGTTGAACTTGGAAACGTTAGTTTTCATGGAGTATAGTCTAAATTTGTATTTTTGAGTTGCGGACTTGAAAATGGTCAAATTCTGACTTAGAACGAAGAAACGAGCTATGAACGTTCACGAACGTTTAACGAATTCGTAATAACAAACTTAATCAGTGAATTCCATGTTAACGGATTCCAAAATGTAAGATTCTAAAATAAAATCATAAAACATGTGATACGTGAGCTAACGGCTTTTGAACGAGCCAATTCGGACTTATAATGAATAAGTTATGAGCCCGGAAAATTTGCAGATGAAGAAAATCTAAAAAAAATTCTCTGAGGCAGGGTTGGCGCCGTAGAGCGACCCAAGTAGGTAAAGTCGGCGCCGCATCGCCAGGCCTAACCCTCAGACACTGGGAAGTGATGCCATAGCACGGCGTAGAATAAAGGTAGTGGCGCTGCAGCACCAAGACTGGGCATCATGCACTATAAAGTCGCACAGCAGCGCAAACTTTAGTAAAGAAAGTTGGAGCCGCAGCGCTAGCACTAGGAAGGAGGCAGTAAGGAATGCATATGAATGTAAAGCAAATAAAAGTTGATTAATGGTGAATTATAACCTTAATAAACTTAAAGTAAGTTCATTGAAGATGATTGTAACCTTCAGAATTATAACTAAAGGTTAAAGAAAGATTACTTAAACGTAAAATAAATGCAATTCGATAAACTGTAATGAATGTTAAACAATCTAATGAATGATTAGATTGAGAAGAAGGGTAGGATACATTAGTGACCATACATGATTGATTATGACCTAATGTGGTATGTTATGTGATTATGTATTGTAGAATCCTTAAAGACTCAAAAGGAAAGTGTATTAACTGTAGAAGACGCTGAAGGCAAGTTTTCTAACCCTTGTCTAGGTTCATTCTGGACAAGCTTTGTAATTCATGTATCTTACGCATGAATTGATGTATGATGAATTTGAAGCAAATTCCTTCAGCTAGACTTAGTGTATTTTGTGGATTTCCTCATAATCTATCAAAATATTATCAATGTTGTTATCTTTTGCCAATTGTTTGGTATGGATTTCAAAGAAAGACTGAGTATGAATAAACAAATGTTTTGTCGTTAAATGACAAGTACGTGAGGTTGCCAGAACTTAAACATAGATACGTTTAAAGAAGTAGTGTTGTACAACATAGAGTACTATAGGCTGATCACCTAGACGTTCTCATAAGATATACCGGACTTAAGGACTTGGTGTCGGGTTGTCCTTTTTAAAGAAAGAATGAAATGCTCAAGGTCTTGGACCAAAATTGATGTTTAACTAATGTTGTTCATTATTAAACATTTTAAAGAAAAGAGAAGTGCTATTTTGAATTTTCCATAGTACTTCATAACTATTGATATAGAAGATATACAATTAATATGATTCAAGCCTATTGTTTAATGAAATTGTCATACTTGTTGAGCTAGTTATGCTCACTCTTGCTTAAACCATATGAATACAGCTAAGACCGAACGAACGAACAACAGGATCCCGTAAGGATAAAGGGAAGGCTAAGGCAAACCAATAAGCTGTCTTTGTAATAGTATAGTATGAATGTTATAATTATTTGATATTACGGCAAAGAACATATATAATGGTTACAAAGAACCTGGGAAAGGGAATATTGTTTTGGAATATATAAAAGACATATTCACTTATTTGAGTTATTTCAATTGAATGTATGTATGAACTGTAGCACCGTGTAGCGCCATCTGTCGGGTTGAAAGATACCCGGATTTGGGGGCGACACAGGTTGGTATCAGAGCCGTAGGTTATAAAACTTAAGGGGGGAAAGAACCTTAAGCTTTAACCTTAAGGAGAGTTAAAGAAGTAAAAGATGAAGTTAACCCTAAAAATGCATTAAATGTGATATGTGTTTTATTATTCTAATGATGTGTACTAATCGAACTAAATTATTTTGTTGTAGATGTCAGGAGATAACATGATGTATAGGGATATACATGTGGTTAGTGAGGGGTCTGTAAACCAAGTAGAGATCTTGTCGACACCTGTAGCTGAGTTACTAGAAGTGGTGATGGTTGAGTCAAAAGACTCAGAAAACTTAGATTTCATGTCCTTGTTTGATGGTATGTTAGAGGAGGAGGTGGAGGTGGTGTCGTTTAATACGATAGCACCTGTAGAAGAGACGACTCTGGGGGAGTCAATAAAGGCATTGTTCATGACGGTATTGGATAGAAATATCTAGTTTGGGAAGGAGGTGAAAGAATTAAAGGAGGAGATCCATGACATCTTGGCAAACAAGAAAGGCATGGAAACTTTGTGGGAGGAAGAGCACGATGAGAAGGTTTTAGCAAAGGACAAGGTCCATGAGCTGAAACATGAGGTCTTTGAGCTTAGGGAGAAGTTAAAGGCCAAGAAGCAGAAGATTATTAGAATGTCCTATATACACAGGAGTTCTCACGAGGATTATAAATGGCAAGTTGCTGAGTATCCTGTAGAGGCAGGGCAGACTCGGCATACTATCAGTCGAGATGTGATATCCAGTCTTGCCAATGCATCATATGAGAAAGCCATTAGGCAAATTTAACCTAGTTAGTAACTAGAGTATGGTTAGATATATAAATATGTTATATCTAAGTAGTGACATAAAACCCTCTTTTGTATATCAAAGGGTAGTCTTTTGTGAATCCCAATTTTTGGAAAGCAATGGCGGGAAAGTAATGTAATCAGCTAAGGCTATGTAATGACGAATGAAGTAGTATTATACTGCAAGGAAGAAGCAAATCAATATAAACCATTTATGGAACATGTTGTGTAATGAGTTTGAGTTATTGTTTATTAAAAAATAATAACTAACTAACAAGAAGAAGAAAGTAATAATAAAGTGTTATTTATTTTAACAGGAAGATGCCGCCAAGAAGAAGACAACGAAATCAAGAAGCGAACGTGAATCAACCGGAAGGGGGACTGATTAACCCGATGCAAGAGTTCGTTAATTTATTAACGGCTACTTTTAATAGAAATGGGGCGAATATACCTGTAAATCCTGCAGTAGTACGTGCTACTACATTTAAAGATTTTAAGAGTGTAGGTCCGCTGGAGTTCAAAGGAACTACGGACCTTATAGAAGCCCAGACTTGGGTGAAAAAATTGAGAAGGCATTTGTTATTGCAAATGTCGAAGAGGGGCAAAGGTTTCTTTTGCTACCTACATAATGAAGGGAGAGACCAACTTCTGGTGGGAGGCAAACCAGGATAGAGCTAGAGTAGAAAACATAACGTGGGCAGGGTTCAAGGAGATTTTCTTCGAGAACTACTTTCCCACGGGTATGCAGGGGAGGATGGAGATGAGGTTCTTAGAACTGAAACAAGGGGAAATGACTGTTCCCCAATATGCTGCCAAGTTTAATGAACTGGCAAGGTTTGCTCCACATCAGGTGGATACGGAGGTAAGGAAGGCGAGAAGATTTGAGCAGTGCTTGAAACCCTAGCTCTATAGCAAGTTATCAGTGTTTCAAAGTAATTCCTTTGGTTCCATTCTGGAGAAGGAAATAATTGTCAAGGGTGGTAATGAGGCTCTAAGCCAATACCACAAAGAAAAGAAGAATAAGAATATGGTAGAAGGGGGAGTGAACACCTAGGGAGCCGGCGAGAGTGGCAACAGTTAGAAGATGAAGGGTATTAACTCTAGGAATACCGAAGTAAAGCAAAGATATCCTAAGAAGAGGATGGAGGTATGTAAGAACTGTGAGAAGACTCACTTAGAAGTCTGTCTCAAGGGGAAAGCAGTGTGCTATAACTGTGGACAGGAGGTGTGTGACGCCCCCAAAATAGGTATACAACACCCATTCTGAGTCTCCAAATACATGGTACAGAAAGCAAACTACAACTTCAATAATACAATTGTCGTGCAAAATACGACAACACATACTGTGAGTTTAAATACAAATATTGTCTTCTAGACAATATTCACACTCAAATAAATCCTCATTACAATTATTGATGTACTATTTTACAAAAATAGTGAGGACTGCTAAAACAACTGACTAGGACCATCACTCTATACCCCGACTGGTTCCTGCTATGTTCTCGCTTCCTGAGAAGAAAAATGGAACAAAAAGGAAAAGGGTGAGCTCAACTAGCCCAGTAAAGAATATTATGACTAAGATAATATACAGCAAATTATCCTTAGTCTTCAACAGGGAAAAATCTGATAAAATACAATAGACAACAAGTTTTAGAACAACTGCAGCGAAAACAACAATTCATTAGAAGAGTTAAGTAGAGAATCAAATCTACTATCATCTATGAATTTAAAAGTCCATCATCAATATTTTATCCCTGTAACATCAATCAATATACATCTTGCATTAAATATTCATCTTTGCAGTACGGGCCAAAGATATTCATTTGTATCACCAGTTGGTCATGTTCATCTCAACACCTGTTCATCTTTGCACTACGGGCCAAAGATATTCATCAGGTAATCAAACATCTTTGCACTACAGGGCAAAGATATCCATTAAGTATCACCATTAAGGACTGAGGAAGATGAAAAATATTTTAGAGAACGAATCCAGTGAAACAGAAGGGCAAATATTAGGGATTCGTATTTCGGTTTATCCAAATTCAATAATACTCCATAATAACCAAGTGTGAAGTAGAATAAAGATCAAAACATGGATACAATCAAAGATAATAACCATAAAAGACATCTGGGACGAAAAAGAGAAAATATCATTTTTCGGTGAATAGTGTCGTATTTGTGAATAGTGTCGTATACGTGAATAGTAATCCCGGCACAAAAAGTTCCAAATTTGATTAAAGAGTTCAAACCAATATTTCGGCATAATTTTATTGAAGAAAATAATATCATTTAAGAAGAAAATAATATCCCATACCTCAAAGAAACAGTACTTCGGAATGAAATATCGGATATGATGCTGAATGAAACTTATACTAAATAACAACTCTCAAAGTATCTAAATACTCATAAAATACGCTCGATAATATAGAGAGAGAAAGAGAGAAAACTTGTTTCTGGTGTGATTTTCAACTCTAACTTAGCCCTCTATTTATAGGAAAATGTTAGCACGCTGAAGAAGACTTGACCTACTTCCTGATGGTTTTACCTGCTACTATTGCCACCCACCACATTTGAAATTCAATTGAGCACATTTCTCACCAACCAATTCTAGAATTTTCCAAAATGTTTTATCATTTAAAAAATAATCAGAAACTTTAATAATTCATAGAAAATAGCCCGTTTATCAGAAAAATACGAATTTTATGTCCATTCCACACGAAATCGAATTCTCTACAATTTTGCAGAAGAAAGTTTTTCCAAATTCTAAACAAAAAATATTTGAAATCCACAAACGGGTGATTTTTAATACCTCCAATCTGACAAAATACTGATAAAACATCTCAGCATTAATTCTTTCATTAACAATCATATAAAATAAATAAATCCATCATTTATATCCACATCAAATAAATATTTTTTTATCATATAAATCAATAATTAATTATTCCCAAATAATATTACAGAATCACAATTATGACAACCAAGCCGTTCCCAGGAAAGAGGGGGCTTTCCGATAAGGATTTCTCCTTACTAGCGCACAATTAGATTACCAAACCTCTCCTTAACAAAACTTTCTAGACATTGCCAAAAATGTTATCTAATAATATTATTCAAATAACATGAATTATTGATCTGATAATGGGAAATACTGTGCAGTGACAATTATTGAAACAACAATAATATAAATTATCAACGCAACAATTATTGAATCAATAAAATAAAATATTGAACAGTAACTACTGTAACAATTATTGAGTAGTGCCTTCTTACGTAAGAATCAATAATTCAACTATACTGTGCAATACCGTGTGCTACTGTGCAACTACGCATATTACTGTATTTTAACCACCGGGTATTCCAACGGTGTTAACGGTAACAACTACGTCGTTATTTATAAAAACTCAAACTTGTCGTTTTCTTAATCCGACAGATATTCTGTTATGAGGCCCATGAATGGTTGCGCCGTCGTATGAATATTCCCCGACAACAAGAATATTCCACGACCAAACGAATATTCCCCGACAAAAAAATTAATATTTTATAACCACTTGCTTATTTTGTAAAATTTGCACATTTCACCCATAACCAAAGTATTATATCAAATTAACTCCTTGTTATTTCAAGATAATAAATAGAGAAAATTTAATTTTATTCATAATAAGTTGGGGTCTTACAAAGGGCACATTTTGCCTAACTGTCCAAGTCCAAAGAAGAACCATAGATGCTTCATGTGTGGATCAACTAATCACATGGCGAAGAATTGCCCGAAAAAGAAGATGGATGGGAATAAGGGCACTAAATAGTGGTAATTTAGCTATTAGTGGTCCAGCTCAGACAAGTAGGCCGATGGCTCGCACCTTTAACATGACGGTCCAAGATGTAGTTGCATCAGGGGATGTTGTTATAGGTATTATCCCGAGCAACGATATAAATGCTTATGTGTTGTTTTATTCGGGTGCTACTTATTTTTTTATAACATGTGATTTTGCTAGACAATTAGTATTACTTCCAGAAAGATTGCATATACCTTTAAATATTAATATAGCCAACAAAGAAATAATTCCTGTTGAAGATAGCTACTCCGTTGAATAATTTGACAAGGAAGACAGTGAAGTATGTATGGACTGAGAAGAGTGAAGACAATTTTCAAGAGCTGAAGAAAAGGTTGAGTGAAGCACCTGTATTATCTTTACCCGATGATACGGGGAATTTTGTAGTTTATAGCGATGCTTCGCATAGAGGACTTGGTTACGTGCTTATGCAGCATGGCAAGGTCATTGCGTACGCGTCACGGCATTTTAAGGATTATAAGAAAGTTTATCCTACTCATGATCTGGAACTGGCCGCGGTAGTGTTTGCCTTAAAGATATGGAGGCATTACTTATATGAGAGAAATGTGAGATATACGCAGACCATAAGAGTCTAAAATATATCTTCACACAAAAGGATTTAAATATGAGACAAAGGAGATGGTTGGAGTTGATAAAGGATTACGACTGCGATTTCTTGTATCACCCAGGAAAAGCCAATGTAGTGGCTGACGCCTTAAGTAGAAAGGGTCGGGAAAAGTTGTCTGTGTTATTGGCTCAAATTGAGTTAATAACAGAGATGGCTAGAATGAAGTTGGAGGTTAAGTTACTGAATGAGTCCGAACAGAGATTGTTTACAACGGAGATTTGATCTACCATTATAGAGAGAGTTAAGAAAGTACAGCTCAGAAATGATGAGTGTGATCAAATGAAGGAGCGGCTAGCAAATGAAATAAAAATAAAGTATAGTCTTGATAATGAGGGATTCTTCAGATTTGAAGGAAGAATTTGGGTTCCAAATGAAATGGAATTAAAAGAGGAAGTGTTACAAGAGGCTCATAGTTCGAGGTAATCGATTCATCCTGGTAGTACTAAGATGTATCAAGACCTTCGACGGAGTTTTTGCTGGCCAAACATGAAGAAAGAGATAGCAGAATATGTGAGTAGGTGTTTAACTTGTAAAAAAGTTAAGGTCTAACATCAACAACCAAGTGGCTTGTTACAGTCATTGGAGATTCTGGAGTGGAAGTGGGAGCATATCACGATGGACTTTGTGGTGGGACTTCCAATTACACAGAAAGGGTATGACGCTATTTGGGTAATAGTGGACCGGTTTACGAAGTCGGCTCACTTTTTGCCAATAAGAGTTAAGTTTAACTTAGATCATTTAGCTAAACTTTATGTTAAGAAAATTATTTCCAGACATGGAGTACCAATTTTGATAGTGTCAGATTGTGATCCACAATTCACATCAAACTTTTGGAGAAGTCTACAAGAACAGATGGGAACGCAGTTGAAGTTAAGTACAACTTATCATCCATAAACAGATGGGCAGAGTGAAAGGACAATTCAGACGCTAAAAGATATGCTGAGATCTTTCTTTATGGATTTCAAAGGTAGTTGGGATGATCATCTATCGTTAGTAGAGTTTGCATATAACAATAGTTATCATGCGAGCATAGACATGCCGCCTTACGAAGCTTTATACGGAAGGAAGTGCAGAACACCATTGTGTTGGGATGAAGTAGGAGAATGTCGAATGCTAGGACCTGAATTGGTGCAGCAAACAGCGGATATAGTTAAGCTGATACGAATGCGATTGGTACTAGCTCAAAGACAGACAGAAGAAGTTTGAAGATTCGCATCGAGTAAACAGAAAGTTTGAAGTAGGCTCGTATGTATTTCTAAAGGTATCTCCTTGGAAAGGAAAGGAAAGATACGCTTTGGGAAGAAGGAAAAGTTAAGTCCAAGATTTTTAGGACCTTTCGAGATATTAAAAAGGGTAGGAGAAGTAGCTTACATGGTAGCATTACCTTCAGACTTAGAACGAATACACAAAGTGTTTCATGTATCTGTGTTACGTCCTTATCAGCCAGATTATAAGCACGTAATAGAATATGAGCCTATTCATATTGAGAAGGACTTGACGTGTGAAGAAATGTCTATTCAAATCATTAATAAAAAATATCAAGTTCTGAGGAATAAAGTTATATCTTCGGTAAAGGTGTTATGGAGGAACCACGATACCGAAGAAGTAACGTGGGAACTTGAAGAAAAGATGAAGAATAATAATCATCAGTTATTTGTTTAATTTTTAGCGAGATTTTGGGGACAGGATCCTTATAAGGGGGAAAGAATGTAACGACCGAGGAAATCGAATTTATTGTAAAATAATTTTATTTAATTTAATAATGAATAAAATTATAATATATGTTATTATAATGAGTAAAAAAGATGAAGGTTGTTCTATAACCTAAAAGTGTCGTATAGTCATAGTATTTTGGCTACGTGAAGGAATTAAAGTATTTGAATTTCCAAGACAAAAATATAAAAAAAATTCGAGAAATGCTCCAAAAACACTATTCATCAATTTCTGCTCAGGAATTATTTTTGAACTTTCGGGAAATACGTAACGATAGAATAATAAGGAAGGATGGATTATGTAATAATAATTTAGTTATGACAAACATAGCTTTTCGCATGCATACTAAGATCGAAATTTTAAGAAAAGTAAAGATTGAATAATAAATGATGATCGTATGATAAGCAAGTATTATACGAGGCAATGAATACGAGTATGATACGAAGTATTATACAAGTATGTATGAAAGATAGTATAACGTATATGATGAATAATTATACGACTTAGTGTACAAGAAGAATACGAAGATTAGACGTTAAAAGCCTTAAGCCAATAGTAATGGACTTGTAGGATTTGTGTAGGAATTGGGCAAGCCTAAGTGCAAACTTGTTAAGGCCCAAAGATTTAAAATGCAAGCCCAATGTAAGGCCCAAAGTAATTAAAACTTAAGCTCAAACCAAGAACCGGACCCGTGAATCGAACTGATGGGTTACCGGGTAAGAAAACCCATGGGGCAACCCATGTGTGGCCCCCATGGTGAGTCATGGTTGTCCAACTTGGTGGCCAAGCAAGGGATAAGAGTTGTGGGGAGCAAGCAAGGAATAGTAAGGAGGTGGAATAGTAAGGAGGTGGGGCTTAATGACTATTATGCCCTAACCTTGGAAAATCTATAAATAAGAGAAGTTATTGGTCATTTTGTGCATTGTTAAAATCCACCAACATCTTAGAGCTTATACATTGAGAGAAAAGTGAGAAGAGCTAGTCTTTGATAATCCAGGAGAAGGAAGAAGAAAGAAAGTTAAGAACATCAAAGGTAATGAATCCCTAACCAATAATATCCATCTCTTCATTTTAGTTTTGATAGAGAAGTGAGTATTTGTGGTGCATGTACCATAAGGAATATAAGGATGGTTATTAGAGGACTTAAACCTTAATAAACCATGTTATAAGTGAATCATAATCATAAAAGTTATGAACTAATGAAGAAAATTGAAGAATTATCATTTTATTGTTGATGGACAAGTTTAAAATCATCATTTATACGCTTAGATGATTTATGTTGTGTTAATGGAAGAAATCCATTTGGAATGGAGTAAAAATCTCAAGTAACGAAGTTATGGCAAAATTTATGAGATTAGACGATAATTGTCAAAATCGTGAAATTCTCGGAATGAAAGTCAAAAGTCATCGTTGAACTCAGAAATGTTAGTTTTCAATAGAGTATAGTCTAAATTTGCATTTTTGAGTTGCGGACTCAAAAATGGTCAAATTCTAACTTAGAACGAAGAAACAAGCTATGAACGTTCACGAACGTTTAACGAATTCGTAATAAAGAACTTAATCAGTGAATTCTGTGTTAACGGATTCAAAAATGTAAGATTCTTAAATGAAATCATAAAACATGTGATGCGTGAGGTAACGAATTTTGAACGAGTCAATTCGGACTTATAATGAATATGTTTTGAGCCCGAAAAATTTGCAGATGAAGAAAATCTGGAAAATTTTCTCTGAGGTAGGGTTGGCACCGCAGCGCGGCCCAAGGAGGTAAAGTCGGCGCCGCAACGCCAGGCCTAACCCTCAAACACTGGGAAATGGCGCCGCAGCGTGGCGTAAAATAAAGGTAGTGGTGTCGTAGCGCCAAGACTGGGCATCATGCACTGTAAAGTCGCGCAGCAACGCGGACTTTAGTAAAGAAAGCTGACACTGCAGCGCCAGCACTAGGAAGGAGGCAGTAAGGAATGCATATGAATGTAAAGCAAATAAAAGTTGATTAATGGTGAATTATAACCTTAATAATCTTAAAGTAAGCTCATTAAAGATGATTGTAACCTTCAGAATTATAACTAAAGGTTGACGAAAGATTACTTAAACGTAAAAACAATGTAATTCGATAAACTGTAATGAATGTTAAACAATCTAATGAATGATTAGATTAAAAAAAGGGTAAGATACGTTAGTGACCATACATGATTGTTTATGACCTAATGTGGTATGTTATGTGATTGTGTATTGTAGAATCCTTAAAGACTTAAAAGGAAAGTTTGTTAACTGTAGAAGACGCTGAAGGCAAGTGTTCTAACCCTTGTCTATGTTTATTCTGGACAAGCTTTGTAATTCTTGTATCTTACGCATGAATTGATGTATGATGAAGTCGAAGTAAATTCCTTCGGCTACACTTAGTGTATTTTATAGATTTCCTCATAATCTATCAAAATATTATCAATGTTGTTATCTTTTTCCAACTGTTTGGTATGGATTTCAAAGAAAGACTGAGTATGAATAAACAAATGTTTTGTCGTCAAACGACATGCACGTGAGTTTGCCAGAACTTAAACGTAGATATGTTTAAAGAAGTAGTGTTGTACAACATAGAGTACTATAGGCTAATCACTTAGACGTGCTAGTAAGATATACCGGACTTACGAACTTGGTGTCGGGTTGTCCTTTTTAAAGAAAGAATGAAATGTTCAAGGTCTTGGACCAAAATTGATGTTTAACTAATGTTGTTCATTGTTAAACGTTTTAAAGAAAAGAGAAGTGTTATTTTGAATTATCTATAGTACTTCATAACTATTGATATAGTAGATATACAATTCATATGATTCAAGCATATTGTTTAATGAAATTGTCATACTTGTTGAGCTAGTTATGCTCACTCTTGCTTGAACCATATGAATACAGCTAAGACCAAACGAACTACAGGATACAGTAAGGATAAAGGAAAGGCTAAGGCAGATCAATAAACTGTATTTGTAATAGTATAGTATAAATGTTGTAATTATTTGATATTACGACAAAGAACATATGCAATGGTTACAAAGAACCTGGGAAAGGGAATATTATTTTGGAATATAAAAAAGACATATTCACTCTTTTGAGTTATTTCAAATTAATGTATGTGTGAACTGTAGCACCGTGTAGCACCATCTGTCGGTTTGGAAGATACCCAAATTTGGGGGCGTCACACATACTCTTCATCCTTAACATGATTTTCATGAATTTGACAACTCTAAAATTGTTTATAGATGACATACCACAGATTAGACACACTTATAAATAAATATATCCTTATGCTTCATTAACCCAAACTAATTTTATAGAAACCTAATATCTGAGGCAAACAAAAGTAGAGAGTTTTAATGTTGGATTTGTGACGCTCCCAAATTCGGGTATCTTCCAACCCGACAGATGGTGTTACACGGTACTACCATTCACACATACATTCAATTGAAATTACTCAAAAGAGTGAATATGTCTTCTATATATTCCAAAAAAATATTCTCTTCCCAGGTTCTTTATAACCAATACATCTGTTTATTGTCATAATATCAAATAATTACAACATTAAACCTATACTATTACATAGATAGTTCAATGGTTTGCCTTAGCATTTCCTTTATCCTTATAGGATCCTTCGGGTCGTTTAGTCTTAACTGCATTCATATGGTTCAAGCAAGAGTGAGCATAACTAGCTCAGCAAGTATGACAATTTCATTTAAATAACATGCTTGAAACATATAAATCGTATATCTTCAATAACTGAACAATAGTTATGAAGTTCTATCGATAATTTAAAATAGCACTTCTTGTCCTTTAAAACATTTCACAATGAACTACGTTCATTAAACATATATTTCGGTCCAAAACCTTGAGCATTCATTCTTTCTTTGAAAAGGACAACCCGACACTAAGTTCGTAAGTCCAGTATTACTTACGAGCACGTCTAGGTGATCAGCCTATATTACTCTATGTTGTACAACACTTCTTCTATAAACATATTTACGCTTAAGTTTTGGCAACCGCATGTGCTTGTCGTTTGACGACAAAACATTTGTTTATGCATACTCAGTCTTTCTTTGAAATCCATAACAAAACATTTGGCAAAAGATAGCAACTTTGATAACATTTCAATAGATTATAAGAAATCTAACAATTACATTAAGTCTAGCCGAAATAACTGGCTTCGACTTCATCGTACATTAATTCATGTGCAAGATACATGAATTGCAAAGCTTGTCCAGAATGAAAATAGACAAGGGTTAGAACACTTGTCTTTAGCGTCTTCTACAGATTAAATACTTTTCCTTTTGAGTCTTTAAGGTCTATACAATACATAATCACGTAACATACTACATTAAGTCGCAGTCAGACATGTATGATATCTAACTTATCTTACCCTTCTTCTCAATCTAATCGTTCATTAGATTGTTAACATTGATTACAGTTTATCGTATTACATTGTGTTTACGTTCACATTCAAGTAATCTTTCGTTAACCTTTATAATTCTTAAGGTTATTAAAATCTTAAATGATGTTACTTCAAGTTGATTAATGTTATACTTCATCACTAATTAACTTATAACTTCTTTTGTGTTCATAAACATTTTTCATTATCTCTTCCCTAGTGCTGGCGCTGCGGTGCCAGCTTTTCTTCTTCGACTCGCGCTGCGGCGCGAGTTAGCAGTGTCTAACTCCCAGACCTGGCGCTACGGCGCCATCTTCAATGTAATTGGCCGCGCTGTGGTGCCAATCTCCAGTACGTTTTGGCATGGCTTAGCGCGGCGTTACGGCGCCAGCTCTGTGCACCAGAAAAATTTGATAGACTTCTTGTTTAGCGAACTTCCCGGATTCATAAATTGTTCATTTTAAGTCTAAATTGGCTCGTTCAAAAACCATTAGCTCACAAATCACATGAACTGAGTGTTTATGTAAGAATTTCACATTTTCAAATCCGTTAACATGGAATTCATCATTTAAGTCCATTTTTACGAAAAAGATAAACGTTCGTGAACGTTCATAGCTCGTTTCTTCGTTCTAAGTCAGAATTTTACCATTTTTGAGTCCGCAACTCTAAAATGCAAACTTAGACTATTCTCCATCGAAAACTAATGTTTTCGATTTCAATGCTAACTTTTAACTTCCATTCCGAGAATTTCACAATTTCGACGATTATCGTTTAATATCGTAAATTCTGCCATAACTTCGTTATTTAAGATTTTTACACCGTTCCAAATGGATTCATTCCATTATCACAACATGTATTACCTAAGCCTACAAATGATGATTTTAAACTTGTCCATCAACAATAATATTATAATTTTCCAATGATTTTCAATGGTTTATAACTTTTATACTTATGATTTCACTTTCACATGGTTTATTAAGGTTTCATCCATTAATAACCATCCTTATCACCCCTTAACAAGCATGCTATACCACTACTCACTTCTTTATGAAATGAAGAGATGAAGAGTCATGGTTTAGTATTCTTACCCTTGAAGTTCTCTTGCTTAATTATTCTTCTTCCTTCTTGAACTAGTAAAACTAGCTTGCTCACTTTTCTCACAATAATATGGAAGCTCTAGGATGTTAGTGTATTTTGATCAAGCAAAATAATCTAGCAACCTTCTCTTATTTATAAGAATTGCAAAGTGAGGGCTTAATGGTCATTTAGGCCCTTACACCTTCTTAATCACCTCCTTATTATTCATCATTGGTCACCAAGTAAAACCACTTTACTTGGTCACCAAGATGGTGCCATGTGATCCACGGGGCCCACATGGGTTGCCCCATGGGTTTTTCTTACCCGTTTACCCATTGGTTCGATCCACGGATCTGGTTCTTAATTTGGGCTTAAGTTTAACTAACTTTTAATTAACCTTTGGGCTTGCATTATCAAACATTGGGCTTTAACATTAATTCACTTGGGATTGTACAACTTCTACACAAATCCTACAAGTCCAATACACTTAGCTTAAAGCTTATAACGTATTTGTCTACGTATTCCTCTCGTATGCTAACTCGTATACTCATTCATTATATACGACATACCCTCATTCATACATACTCATATAATACCTCGTATCATACTCATATTCATTACCTCGTACAATACTTATGCATCATATGATCATCGTTTATTCATTAACGTTTCACTTTCCCTAACGTTCTCGAATTTAGTACGCAGGCAAAAAACTGTGTTTGTCATACTTGAATTATTATTACATAATTCATTATTCCTTGTTATTCTATCCTTACGTATTTCTCGAAAGTTAAAAAATAATTCCCGAGCAGAAATTGATGAATAGTATTTTTCAGAAAATTTCTCGGAAAACTTTTTTTCGTCTTGGAAATTCAAACACTTTAATTCTACCACGTAGTCAAAATACTACGACATTCCAACACTATTAGGTTATAGAATGACATTCATCTTGTTTACTCATTATAAAATAATTTTATTTATTATTTACACAAATAAAAGTATTTTAAAAATAATCCAATTTTCTTGGACGTTATAGGATTAATACCTTTTGATTCCTTCTTAACCCAATTAGATGATGAATTAGGTTATTTTCTTCTTGTTCTTCCAAAGTTCTTCTCCAATTCTCAGAGAATTCTCTCTTTTCTCTCTATTTGTCTCTGTTCTTCTTCCCTTCTATTCTCAGGCTTAGGCCAACTTCTTACGTAAAAATAAAAATAAAACAGACGCAAGAAACTTAAATGTATAAAACTGTCATAATAATAAATATATTAATTATGTATCATTTATAAAAATATTTATTATATTTTTTTAATTCAAAAGCCATAGGGCTTTGTTTGGCAAAACACTTTTAAAAAATAAAGACTTAATATTCCTTAAGCCTAGTTTGGTAAATCCATTTAAAACTCCTTTAATTTACTTCAATAAATCATTTATACTATAGTTTATTGTCCCACACTATTTACTTGGATTTCCATATCCAATCTTAATTAAATAAAAAAAACTAATTACCACAAAGTTATAATTTTCATTATAATTTTACTTAATAAATTAACATATCACTTTAATTACTAAATTAAATTAAAACAACATTCTACCAAACTATATAATCCTTAACAAAGCTCTTCTCCAATTCTCAGAGAATTCTCTCTTTTCTCTCTATTTTTCTCTGTTCTTCTTCCCTTCTATTCTCAGGCTTAGGCCAACTTCTTACGTAAAAATAAAAATAAAACAAACGCAAGAAACTATCATAATAATAAATATATTAATTATGTATCATTTATAAAAATATTTATTATATTTTTTTTAATTCAAAAGCCATAGGGCTTTATTTGGCAAAACACTTTTAAAAAATAAAGACTTAATATTCTTTAAGCCTAGTTTGGTAAATCCATTTAAAACTCCTTTAATTTACTTCAATAAATCATTTATGTTAGGAATAAGCATGTGAATGATATTCCTACTTATGTATGATTTGATTATGATATAAATGAATGAATATGCAAGTATGCTTACATTAAGAAAAGCTGTAAATTCCTTTGCTAGATAATAGAAACATATGTACAAGGACTTAGAATGAATTGATCAAATATGTTAGGTTGACCCTACATAAGCAAAACAGCTTTATAAAGTCCTTAAAAAGAAATGATGTACAAGAACTATAAATATAGAAAGATCAAGCTTGTTAGGTTGATCTTATAATTTAATAGATAGGCTTGTTTGATCGTCGAGCACTGCACCAGAAATCGTAGTCTGCTAGGAGAGTCGAGGAAAAATCGAGAGCTATCAAGGTAGAATCATAGTCTGCAAGATAGTAGATCTCGAAGTTCATAGACTGCCATGGGAGACGAGGAAGGATCGTAGTGTGTCGAGAAGAACATCCTCGGAGCCATAGTCTGCTGAGGATGTCATGTTCAGAATCGCTGAGACAGCCTGTCTACGAGCCGACCAAGCATCTGCCGAAGCCAAGCCAAGAATCGTAGATTACACTCGGAGTCATAGAGTCTACTGATCAATTCAGAGGAAGAGATCATAGTCGAGCAAGATCAGTTGAAGACAACGAGCATAAAGACAGAAATCATAAAGTGTCAAGATCTGATCTCGGAGTCGTAGTGTCTGCACAACCTAAGGCAGAATCGTAGAGTGCAGAACTAAGGCTTCAACAGATGTGCTCACAACACCAAGGCAGAATCGTAGAGCAACCACGATTCTCAACAAATGAACACTCCAAGAATATCCAAAGTATGAAGCCTCTGGTCTAAGCTGCAAAGTTAAATCCAACCTGAAGGAAACCAGAGAGCACTCAATGAATGGCATGCAAGCTAACAGAAGATCTAAGCATCAACCCAATCAGCATTCAGATTGAGTTGTGAAGCCATTCAAGTTAAAGTCTTCCACAAGTTGATCAAAAGAAGACTTCGATCAAAGTAGCTGACTAAGGAAAGTCAGCTAGTGCAGTGGCTGCCAAGAAAATAGTAGACAACGATCTTGGAAGCAACCAGGATCGTAGTGTTTGCCAAACAAAGAAGGAACTGATGGAGTGTACACAAAGATACTGATCAGCCTATGAAGAACAAGGCTAAAGTGATTAAGCATTAGGTTAGTCCATTGATGATAAGTGAACGGGAGATCACAAGGAGAAAGCGATTTGGGCGTGCCACAAATCTGAAGTGTCTTGTTATTCAAAAGAGGCCAGAGCAAGGAACAAGTCATCAGTGTCTGAGATCAGTCGAACCAAACAAAAGTGTTGAAGCACTGCACAAGAGAAGGAAGAGGTATTCTACATTGAAGATTAAATGAATACTCTTCAAGATCGTAGTGTTGTCTCAACCTATCAATGAGCAACATTTAATAAGACACTACGATCAGGTCTTAGAAAATCTTCATCAAAATCGTAGAGTTCAGCCATCTGAAGATTAAAGCATTGGCAACGGTTTAATCTGAAGATTGATATTCGAACATTGCTAGTTGAGAGCATCAATGCAAAAGGACAGATCTTGATGTTCTAATCGAGAATTCAGAAAGGAGAAATAAAGAAGACTACCTGCCCGAGGCATCAAAGTGACATCTCTGACGGGGTAGGTGAAATAGTAGACTGCAATGTCTGAAAGTCATAAAGGGGATGTCATGTCACATCTGCAGTCTACCTCAAATAACTCGAGATCTGTGAAGCAGTTCAAATAACTTTCAACGGTTATATTCCAACGGGAAGATTGGGAAGGACTATATATCAATCAGAGCTTCAAAGATCAAGCATTGCTGATATTAAAAAAGTTGCTGACGTTGGAGAGATGGTGAACTAATCAAAATAACGTAAAATAGTGAGTGACCAATGAAGGTCCGAAAGCTCACTCTACGATCCACCAAGAACACTTGGAGATAAACATAGTAAGAAGTAGAAGTAAGAGTTCTACAATGTAGAAGTTAGAGTTGTACTACAAGAAGAGTGTTCTGAACTGCCAAGAGAAAGAAGAGCATCAATGTCATCTTGATGTCTATCATGGGAAGACTCTAAGTACCAGAGAGAAGAGCTTACAGTCATCTTAGAAAGTCCAACATGAGAATGCATCAAGTATCAAGGAAGAAGATCACCAAAGACATCATGATGTCAAGCATGAGAAAGTTTCTAAGTACCTAACAGAAGAGCCTACAATCATCTTAGAAACTCGACATGTGCAGCCATCAAGTATCAAGAAAAATGATCTTCACTGCAGTTCAACAAGGGATCATCAAAAGTGGTTGAGTATCTTAAGAAGCTGAGCATCATGCAACACTCAACTTCACCTCAAGGATGATCACGTTAAGATGCTAAACATTCAGAGATGAAGAGCTTAAAGGACATCTTAGCAGTAAGGCACCAACAACAACAACAACAACTATCAACAAGAAGCCAGGGCCTGAGGGGTCCTTATCCAGAGGGACTAAATGAAGTTCCAAGCCTGCAGGGCTTGAAGAGTTCCTAGGAAACTAGAGGAGTTCCAAGGCTTGCTGGCCTTGAAGAGTTCTAAGTGAACTAAAGTTCCAAGGCAGTTGGTCTTGAAGGAATCTTAGTGATTCAGGGTGCTGCCCTTCCTTAGTGGAAATCCTTCTAGTTGAAAGCAGAAGATTGGATTAGGAGCTTGAGTCTGTGACAACCCGATATTTTCTATATAAATAAATCATAAATTTTACGTATAAAATTTTGTTTTAATAAATATGAATGATATGTGCCAAGGTAATGTGTAATTATAATTATATGTGTGATAAATAAAATTTATTTATTACATTAAGTATTGCAAATAAATTTATTTTAGAATTATTGATTATTATCAATTATAATTTTTATACTAATTAATTCCTTATTGAAAATGTTTTATTAATTATTTTTCAAGGAAAATATAATCTTATATTATTTAAATAATATATGAAATGATTTTAGAATAATTATCTATTTTAAAGGTAAGAATGCGTGAAAGGTATTATGTATGTATTTATGTGATGAATATAAAATATATTTATTACATGAATAGTTATGAATAATTTTATTTTAGAATTATTGTTCATTATAAATTATATTCTAATAATAATTAGTTTTATAGTAAAAATGTTTTTAATGTTTATTTTCCATGAAAATATGATAATTATATTAATTGAATAATATATTATATGATTATAGAATTTTTATAATACTTATTTTATTATATGAATTTTGTTCAAGATATTAAGTAAATTATTTCTACTTAATTATAATATTAATTATGGCAGATAAAATCATATATGGAATCCAAACCCTAATTCCGGGTTTTGATCAAGGAATGAGAATAATAATATTATATTATTATTTGTCAGTATTATAATTATGTATGTTATGTGTGTAATGTTAATGTGTGGAACAGTTTTATTATATTACTATCAAACCCTAATTATGGGTCTGAAATAAGGAATGATAATAATATTATAATATTTTAATATTTTAATATTTTAATTTTTCAGTGCTATAAATATGTACTGTATATGTGAATCGGTGATGGTTGGCCAATTATAGTGTTATGTGTTAAATCTTATTAATACTGTGTGAAACCCTAATTTAAAATACAAATTAGAATTTCAAGTTATTGGACAATTGCGATAATGTGATTAATGTTTGGTATTATAATTATAATTGCTAATTAAGAAAAACCCTAATTATTGTCGCAAAACCCTAATTTTAAAATTTAAAACCCTAAACGATAATTAGGAATCTTAATTGAGAAACCCTAATTGCTAAATTAGGATGTTTAATGCTACTTAGCGAACATTAAACTCTAATGATCGTGATTAATGTAATTAGAAACCCTAATTACAAGTTGTTAAACCTAATTATTAAATTGTTAATCCTAATTAGTAAATTATTAACCCTAATTACCAAATTTGTGCCTTAATTGCCAATTAGTGATCTTAAATATAATTAGTAAATCCTTAAACCTAATTGTTAAGTTTATGTAATTAGGAAACATAAACTAATTTAGAAATCCTAAATTGTGAATTATAGAAACTAAAATTGTTAGTTTATAATTTTATTTTTATTCCAAACCCTAGTTGCTAAAATGTGGTTATATACAAAACTTAGGGTTAAACCCTAAGGGTCAAACCCTAAGGGTTTGGCTATTACCTAAAATGCCATTACTTTGTCAAACTAAAAGACCATTATGCCCCTAGTTGAATTATTTGGCTAAAAACTAGGTTTTGACATTTAGGGGAAGTTGGTGGCCAAACCCAACAACCCCACATGCTCTAAATTGACAGTAATAAGCCTCTAGCTCAGCCATTCATGCATCTAGCTTTTCTATAAATAGATTGAAGGAGAGATAAAATGCATTTGTACACTAAATTTTGCACAACACTCAACCATTCTCTCTCAAGCCCCATATATCCGAAATTTTAAGCTAGATCAGTCCCAAAACACAGCCCCACGAAATTCATAATCAAAACAGCAACACAAAATCAGAAAATGAAACCAAGAAAGGTATAAACCCTACTTTAATTTCTGTCCAAATTTGTTGTTTGATTTTGTGTTTAAGTGTTTTAATATGTTGTTTATAGTGTCTAATGATTATCTGGGTTGCTAGATGTTGGATCCATAACATCTAGAGGCTCGGATTTGAAGATTTAAAAAATCTAGAAAAATTTTGTTTGATGTCTGACAACCGAATGTCATGCCTCTTTAATCGTTACTTGTTGCGTGTTTTAGTAGTTTAAAGCCTTGTACTTGTAGTCTGGTATGTGGGATTTGATATGCAAAATGAATCAGGGCCAAATAATGTATGGATTGAAAGTTATACTTGGTCAAAGTTGGTTGACCGACCATGACCAAGTGATTTCTGGTAACCCAGAAATCCTTTAACCGTGTCTGACAAGATTTTTCTGAGGCTAGATCTTGCGTTTGTATGATGTTTTGATGTTGTTAGTGTATCAGGATTATGTTCGGTTATGTGTACTATATATGTATGCTCCTAGATCGCTTATATAAACAAGACAATGAAGGAAATCGACAGTCAAAGTAGGCTGTATGAGAATAAAATGCATTTTCTGGAATTTCCAGAAAGTTCAAGAACGCTATTTCTGACATGGTTTGACCAGTTGGTATCTGCTAGATTTGTTGTTGTTTTAGTAATATTTTGTGATAGATCTATTAAGTTACATGTTGGGTATAACCTGGAATCGTTAGATACTTAAATATTAGACGATTAGCATGTAGTGAAGGCTCAAAGTATCACTCATGATCTGTTCTTCATTTCTGGGTAACCCAGAAAATGAAGAACAGACCTGACAACATGTTTGAAGGCACAGATCTCGTTGATTATATGTTGTATGAACTTGTTTGTTGTTGGATCTTGTAGTCGTGCATTAGTACTACAATATCTGACTAATAACATGTCCGGTAACATCAGGATCTGACCGGAAATCTTGGTCAAACTCGATACCTTGCAAACTGCTATGAATGTTCAAGAACAGCTCAAGAACATGAAGAACACCTATAGCGACGGTTCTGTCGCTATAGGTGGTCTTTAGCGACAAATAGTATTTTATTTTCCGAAAATTAATTAATAAATAGAAAAAAATAGTTTTTAATTATTAAAAATACAAAATAAATTATTAAAAATTATTTTAAATTCCGAAAATTAGTTTTTAATTATTTTAAATATATTTCATAATTATTTAATATTTTTGGAATATTAAAAGTATTTAATTTATTTAATTAGAATATTAAATAAATTATTTAATAATGATTTTAATTCATGAAAAATCACTTAAAATTATATTATGAAATAAGAAAATATTTTAAGTTATTTTTAATAACTTTCAATATTATTTGATAATTTTCCTTAATAAGTTAATATTAATGATAATTAAGTTATTTGTTAAATAAATTAAATAATTAAATTAAAAATTATTTTATTATTTTAAAAATCAATTTAAATAATAATAATAAGGTATTTAAAAATATTTTAAGTTATAAAATATAACTTTTAATATTTAAGGGTTAATTTCATTAATTAATGATTAATAATGATATTAAAGTTATTTAATATTTATATTAAATATTAGTTTAAAATGATTTTAATATTAAAAAAAATCATTTGAAATGAAAATAAAGTATTTAAAGATATTTTAAGTTATAAAATATAACTTTTAATATTTAAAGGATAATTTTATTAATAATTTAATATTAATGATATTAAATTTATTTAATAGTTATATTAAATAAATAGTTTTAAATGGTTTTATTTATTTAAAATCATTTAAAAGGGATATAAATGAATTTAAAATATTTTAAGTTATAATTAATAACTTTTAATATTTAGATAATAGTTCATTAATATTTAAATATTAATGATAATTATTTAATAATGATTTTAAATATTTTAAAAATCATTTAAGGGTAATGTTAATACTTTAAAAGTATTTTTAGTTATTATAAATAACTTTAACCTTTTACAATAGTTTCATTAATCTATTAATATTTATTAAATATTAATGATAATAGAATTGATTAGTATTTAAATCATTTAATAATGATTTTGATATTTCAAAAATTATGGTAAATGGTAATAAATATTTTATAATTATTATAAGGCCATGAAAAATAGTATGACTGATGTTTAAGTTAACTATTTGGATATTGAACTTCGGGATAGAGTCTTAGACTCGATTTCAGAAATTGATCTGGACTCAGTTAATTGGCTAGATAAATGTTTATTTGTGATTCAATGGTTGTTAAAGTTGTGTGACAATATGATTAGGAATGTGTTGATGTTTGTTTGTGAGTCAATGACTGTTGAACAGGTGTGATAATGTGATTAGGTTATGTGCTGACTGCGAAATGCAGTACTATGTGTTATGTTATATTATCCTAATCGAATGAATGATTTGATTAATGATAGGTCGTGATAGAAAAGATAAATCTAAGTTGCGTAATTGTAAGCAGCGCATCAGGAAAGTATCCTAACTTTGCATTTTCTTTATGCAATGGACAAGTGTAAGAATGTTTTAGAATTATAT
Organism: Panax japonicus; assembly: GCA_020205505.1. Taxonomy (NCBI): domain Eukaryota; kingdom Viridiplantae; phylum Streptophyta; class Magnoliopsida; order Apiales; family Araliaceae; genus Panax; species Panax japonicus. The sequence goes on along the minus strand of CM035102.1, from coordinate 45,458,705 downwards.
TATTATTATACAGATTGTTAAACCTATATTATATATGCCCATTGATTATCAACATGTTAGTATATGATAATTCAGATATATATTCTGTTCGTTAATTTCTATAAATGATTATACAAGTGTCCCCACTTGGATAATCATTGTATTTAATCACATGTTGATACACCTTTGATATACATATATGTTGAATTATATAAGACCTTTGTTATGAAAACCCGACAGGTATGAACATCCCGATAATGGGAAAATTTTTATGCGCTACGGCGGACAAAGGATGAACGATAATATCGTTCTAGCAATGTAGTATAGATCAATACAGGGCCCATGGACTGTACACCCTCAAGCCCGTAAGCAATGGCCGATTTACAGATGAATTTCTGTTTAAACCCTTTCGAAAATGAAAACAATGTTCATAATATGTCACAGAAACCCCATGTGTAGACAATACATAGTTTCAAAAATTTGAAAGAGGGTTGTTATGTTATTGTTATTGGTACAGATTACTTCACAACTATTGACCGGTTGTAGAAGAATATTATAAAGAAAATATTTAAATTCTTTCAACTTATATATATATATATATATAATACTTGCTGGGCACTCAAATGCTCATCCTTGCTTAATTTAAATGTTTTCAGCTAAATGTGGAGGACCAGAAAGCTCATGTCAAAACAAGTGAAAAGGAAAGCAAACAGAATATGTTATTCGTATCATTTGTAATAGATAAATTGTATTAAGATAATGATATGTATTATATATCATGTAAAGAATGTAGTAAAGGTTGCGTACTTGGGATTAGACTTTGATAAATGTAAGTTAAGTTTAAAATTTATATTATTGTTATTATTATTAGTAATATTTTCGCTCATAGAAATGGTATTGTGAAGTACCGAATTCGGGTTTCAAGTATCCGAGTTCGGGGACTTTACAGAGTCTCTGAACCACTTAAAATCCCTTGTGTCATTTACTTTATGGCATTTACATTATGTACTTAACTGCTATGTATGTATTAATTGCTTACCACTGAACTAACTCTAAGTACAATGTATGTATGATTATGAATATATCAATGAAGGGGATCTTTTACTTATCCGTTGTGCTTGAAAAGATTCTTATGTTTGTCATATGCTAAATCATTAGCAATACGAAATATACGTGAAAGGTATTTGAAACGAAAAAGGATCTATTCAACCCCCCTTCTAGATCTATTGCGTGCCTACTGGGAACTAACAATTTATACTATAGTTTATTGTTTCACACTATTTACTTGGATTTCCATATCCATTCTTAATTAAATAAACAAAACTAATTACCACAAAATTATAATTTTCATTATAATTTTACTTAATAAATTAACATATCACTTTAATTACTAAATTAAATTCAAACAACATTCTACCAAACTATATAATCCTTAACAACTCTCTAATTTAGTTATTAAGTTAAATTAGAGTATTATCTCATAAATTTAATTCATCACTCTTTTATCTTAATTAAGTTAATTTCTATAACTCATGAATTATTTACTTACTAATAAATCATCTAACAAATATCTACTAAACAACAAACACATCAATTAAAAATATTTATTTAATTCAATAAATATTTGAAATTATAAATAAAATTCTGGATTGTTACATCCTTCCCACCTTATAAGGATTCCATCCTCGGAATCACCGAAACCCTACCTTACTCAGGTTTTCATCAAATCTCTTCGTTGAATAATTTCAACACATTACCTTAATATAGGTTTTATATTTCCTACTCCCACCATTCTTCATAATAAATTCTTGTAAGTTTTATTTCATAACATTTACTTAGACTCAATTATATTTGATTAGTACATATTCTTTGACTCGTTCATTATATTTATCTAAGGATCATTATCATGTACTAGATTCTCAAACTCTCGGGACATTACATTCACCCCTTCTTCTAAAAATTTTATCCTCAAAATTTTGGCTTACTAATATTCGTTCATTCCATTTATCAAAATAAATTTTATGTTAATCTTTAATTTATTCATTTAGTGGGTTCTATGACCACTTCCTCCTCTAAGAATCTTTCTAAAAAAATTTATTTCATTCTTCACATCTTTCTCTTTTATGAATTTCACATTTTCTTTAGATAACTTCATCTTTTCTTTTTTTCAGAATTTATTTTCTTTCTTAGAATTATTATAGTTTTCATACAATTCAATTATCGACTTCGGTCGTTAATAACACGTCTAACTTTTGACTTTACATCATTATTCGAAGTTAAGCTTAATAAAATATGAAATAATTTAAACTCTTCTATCTTCTTACTTTAATTCCCTGAAACAAAACCTTTATCATCTACATGTCTTTGAATCAATCTTATTTTATGATTCACTTCATCACTGTTATTATATAGAATCTTATATGTTAATCTGATAACCTTTACATATCAGATAACTCAAACTTTACGGTTTATCATTACATAATCATTGTGATTTATCAAGTACATTTTTCAAAACTTTTATATTTACCTACCTTTGAACCATACTTAGTTTATTACTCACCTTATCAGAGTTAATAAATAAAACTTACATCCAGGTTCAATGCCCGTTCATATAATAAACAAAACTTAAACTTTATACTCAACATCTATTAAGCATCATATATTATTCAGAACCCTAAACATGGTTCAAATAATAATAATTCAGCCAAAGTTTATAAATCTTCAAGTATCACATCTGATTCATGTCTTTCAAGTAGCACATAACTTTACCTTGAATCTTTAACCTGCAAAAGTGGTTATTTGCAAGGTTGAGCTCGACAGCCCAGCAAAATCTAATAGTTTTCATGCAACACGTAGCACATAATAACATGCTCAACATAAACATATATCTCATAAATATTTGACTAACATAACATACATGCTGCATTTCATATAACAAGAATAAAGATTGAGTTCCTTACTCAATCAGCACTCATTACTCAATCAACGTAGTTATAAATTGACTTTAATGTTTCATACTTTCAACATAAATATAACACATCATGCTATTTGCAATGAAGATTTAAAATAGTTCATCATCAAATTCACATAGCAAATAGGAACTGAAAGACTTGCCTTGATCGTTGTTTACCAATAACAGTTTAACAACTTATAGCTATATGCACTTCACGTGCCCTACACAATTATATAATCATGCACATAAACTATTAGTCACATAGTAGTTGTAATGTAAACTTTACCCTATATCTCATAACCCTTCCCGTTAATCAATACACAATATTCAATTTGATTGTGTTAACTTTCAATTTATATCTCACTATATTTCTTCTTAGGTCACACTCAAAGTTCATTCAAGTGTTTAAGTCTTTATAGGAATACTTATTGGTTTTATATTAAACCCGTTTCATATCTTATAATATTTATTTCATTTGACTTAAAACACTTTTTATGTTCATTAACACTTGTCACGGCGTTTCGACGTTTATTCGTCACACGCCCGATTTGTCTCCCTTATGTGTGCTTATTATGCTTACACAACTTATCTAATAAATCATTTATTAATGTTAAGCATCATTATATTTACTAACATGCATTTTTTATAACTTAGAACAACATCTTTTATCGTCAGAAACACTACACTTGCATACGTGCATGCCCGACGCCCTCCGATTGTCACCTAAAACACAACAGTCCTAAAGATAACAATTTTCCCCTGTTCCCGACCTCAAATAGAAAAACTTAAAGAATTAAAGTTGTAGGTCTATTCTTCCTTGTTTCGAATCATCTTGAATCGCCTCAATCAAATTTCGTATGAAAAAGTTATACATATTTTACTAAAATAAGTCAAAATAGTCACACCTGACACACTTTGGGCGCAGCTGCGCCTAATTAAGCCTGGGACACAGCACATGTAAGACCCCAACTTTTATGAATAAATAATAATTTTCCTGAAATATATTTTTGAATATTATGGTGTGGATTTGATATAATGTTATAGTTGTGGGTAATACTTATAAATTTTGTAAAGTAAACAAGTGGTTATATAATATTCGATTGGTTGGGGAATATTTATTTTAACAGGGAATATTCGTACGATGGCACAATTATTGGTGGACCCCACAACGGAATTATTGTCGTAGTTAAAAAATGACATAATTATCTTTTTATAAAAATAACGGCAGAAGTTTTACCGTTAAACTGTTGAACTACTTGGTAGTAAAAGTACAGTAATACGCGTGGTTGCATAGTAGCATACGGTATTGATTATTGATGCTTACGTGAGAAGTCACTCAGTTATACTCAATTATTGCTATAGTAATTGATGCATCATATCTCTCATATTATTGATTCGATTATTGTCACAGTATCATCTGCATTATATGATATATTATTAAATCAATAATTGAAACGACAAAGTTATTCATATTATTAAATTGCAATATTTACAATGTCTAGAAGTTCTGTCAAGGAGAGGTTTGGTCATCTAATTGCGCGCCAATAAGGAGAAATCCTTATCAGAAAGCCCCCTCTTTCCTGGGAACGACCTGGTTGTTAAATATTGTGAGTTATAATATTAATGATGAATAAGTTCGTGTTGATTAAAGATGAATTGATAGTCCCATTGTGTTTGAATTATTAGTGTTAGTGGAAATCGACATTTATTTCGATATTAATTGATGTTTGGAAGTTATACTGATCAGTCGGGTAATTAACCAGATAAATGAGCAATTAATTGCTATTAATTCACATGATTATAACTATTTGTTCACATGTGTGTACTATTGATTTACATTCTTGTACTATTAGGGGAGTTGGTGCAAGATTGATAATACTTGCATGACTAAGTTAAAAATGGAGGTATAGATGGAGGTACTATACTGTAATTCATATTTTCACATGATTATAACTATTGATTCACATGATTAAACTATTGATTCACATTATTTACTATTAAGGGAGGTGGTACAAATTTGATAATACTTGCAGGACTAAATTAAAAATGAAAGAAAAGTTAAAGGTATTGTATGTAATATTTCAAGCCCCAAAACGTGCAATTATCGAAATTATATTTTTCTATAAATAGAAGCTCATTCTTCCTTCATTTTTCACCAATTCATTAAAGCTTTAGAGCAATTATTATAGAGAGAAATTTTAAAGAGAAAGAAGAAAAGAAGTCTGCTACCTCTCTACTCCAATATCTAGTTTCTTTCTAAGGTAAGGGGTATTATTTCTTTCGTATTCATGAAGAGAGCTTCTGTTATTCCATTCTTTATTATTATGTTGGAATAACCTGTCTATGCGAAGTACCGCATACATGGTGAAATTCTTCTGTTATTCCATTCTTTATTATTCTGTTGGAATATCATGTCTGTGCGGATTACGCTAAACTTGGTTCCATTCTTTATTATTCTGTTGGAATAACATGTTTGTGTGGTCTATCGCATGCATAGGTGAATTCTTTGTTATTACATTCTTTATTATTCTGTTGGAATATCTTGTCTGTGCGGATTACGCTAGACCTGGTTCCATTCTTTATTATTCTGTTGGAATAACATGTCTGGGTGGTCTACCGCATGCCTGGTGAATTCTTTTGTTATTCCATTCTTTATTATTCTGTTGGAATAACCTGCCTGTGCGGTCAATCGCATGCCTAGTGAATTCTCCTGTTATTCCATTCATTATATTTCTATTGGAATAACCTGTCTGTGCAGTTTATCGCATGCCTGGTGAATTCTTCTATTATTCTATTCTTTATTATTATGTTGGAATAACCTGTCTATGTGGATTATCACATGCATGGTGAATGATCATTCGTATTCATTCCTTATTAAATTGTGGAAATGATCTGTCTATGTGGATTACCGCATAGCGGGTGAAAATCCATTTGCAGTTTCATATATTCTATGATACTCATTTGGTTAAAGTTTTGTCTTCTATACTTCATGAAATTAGTAGAATATCCTGGATATTTGCGCTTCATCCGGTATTTTTCATGGAAATATTCTTCTGAGCATTCTTGAATTTTACTACACAAAGCAATATCATGTTGACAATTTAGACGTAATTGATTTCAAGATAAATTAACTTATAAATCTTTAAAATTTATTCTTGAACTTGTTTTATTGAATTATTATGTCATTGTCATCATCATCATGCTTATATTGTAATGAAAGTCATCTTTGGCTTACGTGCATAGATGGATTTGGTATGATTATTACCAGGGATTATTCGGTATAATCATGACCTGTAATGTTATAAATGATGTGGTAAAAGTCCTCAGTGGCCTGTAGTGCATTGATGGACAGTTTTTGGTATGATTATGACCAGGGATTATTCGGTATAGTCATGACCATTGATGCTTTAATGAATATCCTTGGCCCGTAGTGCAGGGATGACTCGATGATGTGGTTTATTTATTAAGTTGAGTCTCAATGATAGAAATTGATGAAAACATTTTAAATCATAAAAGATTGTAGATATCATGCTCTACTTGACTCTTCTAATGGATTGCTTATTCCGCTGCAGTTAAACTTGATGTCTATTGTATTTTATCAGTTTAACATTGTTGAAGACTAATGATAATTTATTCTGCATTATCTTAGTCAAAATATTTCTTACTGGGCTAGTTGAGCTCACCCTTTCTTTCACTGTTCTCTTCAGGAAATGAGAATATAGCCGGGACTAGTCGGGGAACGGAGTGACGGTCCAGATGATAGCATTAGTAGTCCTCACTATTCTGTTAAATAGAGTGACAATAAATGTAATGAGGACTCCGTTAAGTTTGAATATTGTCTAGATGACAATATTCTTATTAAAACTCTTAGATTATATTTTGTCGTATTTTATACGACTGTTGTATAATTAAGTTGTATTTGAATTTTGTACCATGTATTTGGCGACTCAAGATGGGTGATGTATACCTATTTTGGGGGTGTCAAAGCACAGCTGCGCCCTAGAGGGCAGTTGCGCCCCAAATGACTTAGGGCACAGTGCAGCTGCGCCAGTTAGCAGAATCAGGACTCTGTAGTTCACTGTTCTCACGATTTTTGAACATTTTCTCCTTCTAATCTTCATAACTTCAGTTATACACATCCAAATTAGTTTATTTTTGATTTTATGGATTTGTAATTCATAGAACTACAACATATTAGAATTATAACAATTTACAGAATACTAACTAGTCTAAATCTTGACCCAAAACTCATGTTCATACTAAACCTTCATGTTTTAATATGTTTAGCGAATTCATTCACTACGAATTCGTTTCTTAACCAAATTGATTCATTCAACTTGCATTCTTTTCGTTTCTTATCGTATTGATAGAATCCATCACCAATTTTACAATTATAACATAAACTCCTAACCAATTTTAGTCTCAAAATAGACCCAAAATACATATATTAAACAAAACTCATACTCTTCATCCTTAACATGATTTTCATGAATTTGACAACTCTAAAATCGTTTATAGATGGCATACCACATATAACGCCCCAAAAAATTGAACATTTTGTAAATACTTTATAATGAATAAAATAATATTATTTGTTATTAGTATGTATTAGTAAGATAAATATCGTTCTATAACCTAGAAACGTCGGAAAGTCGTAGTATTTTAACTACGTAAAGGAATTAAAGTGTTTGAATTTCCAAGACGAAAATAAAAGCTTTCCGAGAAATTTTTTGAAAAACACTATTCATCGATTTCCGTTTGGGAATTATTTTTGAACTTCCGAGAAATGCCGGTAGAATATCGAAGTGAGATTGATTGTGTAATAATAATTTAAGTATGGAAAACACAATATTTTGCATGCGGACTTAATTAGAGAATGTTAGGAAAATCAAGTATTAAGAATCTAATGTAAAGATCGTATGATACATATGTATTGTGCGAGGTAGTTTATACGATTATGATACGAAGTATTATACGAGTATATGGGAATGATGGTATTCCGTATATTATTAATTAATATACGAGTTAGAATACGAGAATTATACGTATAGTATATGTGATAAGGTTTTTAATTAAATGACATGGACTAGTAGGATTGTGTAAACAATTGAATAGTCCAATAAACATTAAGGGGTAAGCCCGAGGGCTGAGGGGTGGTTAATGTGAAGCCCAAAATAAATTAATGTAAGCCCACAAGAATAAGCTAAGTAATTAAACCTAAGCCCAATGTAATGATCCAATGGACTAGCTTGGTCCTTGGGGCAACCAATGGGTAATCTTGGTGACCAAAGATTTGTTGTGGTGGCCAAGTAATTAGGGTGAAGATCAAGTAAACTTAGGACTTAAGTAAGGAATAGTAAGGAGGTTACTAAGGAGGTGGGATAACCTAATGGCAAATATGCCCTAACTTGGAGAAGTCTATAAATAGTAAGCTTAAAATTCATTTGTTGGATTGTTAGTTTTCATCCAACATAAACAACTTAAGTGGTAGAGAGAATAAGCACTTTTAAAAGTCAAACTTCCATTGTTAGATTTCTAAGAAGAAGAAAGCTAGTCATCAAAGGTAAATGATCATATGTCATTAGTCTTCTATCTCTACCATAATAGTTTGATAGAGAAGTGATGGTCATGTATGCTAAGAAATCATAAGAAGTGAATAAGCAATGGACTTAAGCCGAATAAGTCATGAATAAGTAAGATAAACCTAAATAAGTTATGAACTTATGATGAACAATGATGAACTTGTTATGTGAAGTTAGTATGATTGATAAAATGTAAGAATGTTGTTTAAAGGACTTAAACCAATAATAAGTCATAAAGAATAAAATCTTGTAAATTATAATTTGTTAAGTTATGAACTTATGAGGAATAAGCCATAACCTAATTTAAAGATAAGTTGTTGTAATATGTAGGTTGAGATGTCTAGTTAATGAATTAATTCCATTTTGATTGATGAACAAATCGTTAGTAACGAAGTTTTGCCTGAATTCACACGATTGGACGATAAACGTCGAATTCGTGACATTCTCAGAATGGAAGTCGGATTTTGTGTTTGAACTCGAAAATGTTGGTTTTTGATGGAGACAAGTCTTATTTGGCATTATAGAGTTGCGGACTCAAAAATGGCCGAATTCTGACTTAGAATGAAGAAACGAGTGTTGAACGTTCACGAACGTTTATCGTTTTCGTTAAAAATGAACTAATAGGTGAATTTTGAGTTAACGAAGTCAAATAGATAAAATTCTTTCATGAACACATAGAATATGTAATTTGTGAACTGTAGGCTCTTGAACGAGCCAAATCGGACTTATAACGAAGAAGTTACGAGCCCAGGAATCTTACAAAATCAAAAATCTGTCAAGATTTTCTGAGGCATAGAGTCCGCGCCGCAACGCAACTCAAGGCAGAAAGGCCCGTGCCGCAACGCGAGGCCAAGAACATAGTGCACTGTTAATTGGCGCCGCAGCGTGGCACGGTAAAGGGAGAATGGCGCCGCAGCGTCGAGGTCGGGTCTTGTGCACTGCAAACCCGAGCTGCAGCGCGAGTCCAAGAAGGAAAGTTGGCACCGCAGCGCCAGCCTTAGGGTTTACATAGAGATGAATGATTATGAAGATAAAAGGAAAGACAATGAAGTAATACAAACTTGATAAACATGATGGGACATTATTAAGATATTGTTAAACCTTAAGTATGAGACATAATGATTGAAGATAAGTAATTGACATGAACATAAGAACAATGTGAACTATATCGGCAAGCCAAAACCAATAGTAACAAATCCAAGTCATGATTAGATTGAGAAGAAGGGTAAGATATAGTAGTACACATACTTGATTATATATGACCTAATTTGGTATGTTATGTGATCATGTATTGTAGAGACTTAAAGACTTAACGTGGAAAGTAATTAAAACAGCAGCAGATGCTGAAGGCAAGTATTATAACCCTTGTTTCAGTTCAATCTGGACAAGCTTTGAGGTTCATGTATTCTTACACATGAATTGATGTATGATGAAGTCAAAGCCAATTCTTTTGGCTAGACTTACGATGTTTTGGATTTCTTATAATCTATCAATGTATGGTCAATGTTTTACTAAGTTATATTGGTGTGGTTTTCAAATGAAGACTGAGTATGCTAAAATGTTTTATCGTCAAACGACATGCACGTGAGGTTGCCACAACTTAAACGTACATACGTTTAATGAATGTAGTGTTGATCAACATAGAGTACTATAGGCTAATCACCTAGACATGCTCGTAAGAAATGTCGAACTTACATACTTAGTGCCAGGATGTCCTTTTCAAATAAAGTATGAAATATTCAAGGTCTTGGACCGGAATTGATGTTTTACTGAATATTGTTATTGTAAAACGTTTTAAAGAAAAGAGAAGTACTATTTTGAATTATCAATAGTACTTCATAACTATTGTTCAGTTATTGAAGATATAAAGTTTGTATGATTCAAGCATATGGTTAATTAGAATTGTTATACTTGCTGAGCTAGTCATGCTCACTCTTGCTTGAACCATATAAACGTAGCTAAGATTGAACGGACCGAAGGCTCCGATAAGGATAAGGGCAAGGCGATGACGAACCCGTAGAATACTTATGTAATAGTATAGGTTTAATGTTGTAATATATTTGATATTATGACAAGAACAAATGTAATGGTTATAAAAAACCTGGGGAATGTTAATATTATTTTGAATATATAGAAGACATATTCGTTCCTTTGAAGCTTTTCAATTGAATGTTTGTGTGAATGGTAGTACCGTGTAGCACCATTTATCGGGTTGGAAGATACCCGGATTTGGGGGCGTCACACCACAAGTTATACACACATATAAATAAATATATCCTTATCCTTCATCAACCCAAACTAATTTTATAGAAACCTAATATTTGAGGTAAACAAAAGTAGAGAGTTTTAAGGTTAGATTAATACCTTTTGATTCCTTCTTAACCCAATTAGATGATGAATAAGGTTATTTTCTTCTTGTTCTTCCAAAACTCTTCTCCAATTCTCAGAGAATTCTCTCTTTTCTCTCTATTTTTCTCTGTTCTTCTTCCCTTCTATTCTCAGGCTTAGGCCAACTTCTTACGTAAAAATAAAAATAAAACAGACGCAAGAAACTTAAATGTATAAAACTGTCATAATAATAAATATATTAATTATGTATCATTTATAAAAATATTTATTATATTTTTTTCAATTCAAAAGTGTTAGAGTTTATACCCTAGAGACCAATTATTTGATATAATTGCTTAACGTTTTGATATTATATTTGATTGAATAAATGAATGATTTTATTATGGTTTTATGTACTGCGTTATATAAATGTTAACATAATAAAAATCTTTAGAATAGTGATACAAATTATATAGTTTTAAATATGTGACTTGAACATGAGATTATATAATTACAATTAGTATCATTGTTCTTAAATATCCCTAGTCGAGTATCATTGTTGATGAGGCAACAATGATGCATTAAGACTAGTATGTGGATTGACCGATGACCAAATCTCATTGGTCATAAATATATGAGATATTAAGTCAATGCATAGGTACATGTTAGAGAACGATGTACTAGACAGACCCACCATGAGAATTCTATATGGAGCATTATGCGAAGTGTCATTAGCAATTCTCATAGTGATAAATGATGTAATGATCCTCCGACCTAAAATCACTATATTACTACATGAAAAATTATGTACTTTGATATCATCAAAGGTCACCTTTAATAGGGTGAACTATAAAGGTGATTATTGGGTACATCATGAATCGTGTGAGGAATATGAGTGATCTAGATGAAATTTAACCCTACATAGGGGTGATATCCATAGGCCTCTTGATTGAGTAGGACTATGAAATGCATGACCATGCTCAAATAGTGATTTGTTTCATATAGTCTACTCATTGATCAAGAAAAACTCAGATTAAATTATGAAGAGTATGACACATTCCATGACTCGAGTTTAATCTAGGATATTAAGGTTAAAAGGATTAAATTACATTGAAACATTGGTCACGAAAAGGTTGCATCGAATCATCAATCTTATTATTACTTGGGTAGCAGTGATGCATTACTTGATGTCGCTCACTGTTTATAATTTTATAATATGATTTTAAAATTATTGCCAATGTAATAATAACATATAGGGTCACACACATAGAATGTAATTTAAAAGAGAATTAATTCAAATTTTAAGGATTTAAATATATTAATATGATTAATAGTATTTAAATCACGAATTTAAATTAAAAGGATAATTTGTATATATGTATATTAATTAAGTAAGACTTAATTAAGATATATATATATATATATATATATATATATATAAATTCGGATTTTATAAAATTAGGTTTTGATTAATTCCTTTTAACTACTATATATATGATATATAGCAGCCACTTAGGGTAATATCATAATTGAAAAATCCTAGCCGCTCTTAGAGAGAGACTAGAGAGAAAACCTTTTGAAAAATCTTGTTCCTTTGGTGGCTAGTACCGCAAGTCCCTTTATTGCAGAATCGTGCGACGGTTCATGCGACGTTCGTGTGGATACTATAGACACACAGTTTCGTGAGGAATTGTGTTGGAGATTCGAAGTGTTTCAGAAGCTTTTTCATATTCAATATAATCTCTTTACACTGAATTAATATCTGTTTCGCATGGATCCTGTTTTGGGTTTCGAAAATTATTCTATTTTTGTTTAATTTTATTCCACTGTGCGTTGCTTTGATGTGCCGAAATCTCAACAAAAAGCCATAGAGCTTTGTTTGGCAAAACACTTTTAAAAAATAAAGACTTAATATTCCTTAAGGCTAATTTGGTAAATCCATTTAAAACTCCTTTAATTTACTTCAATAAATCATTTATACTATAGTTTATTGTCTCACACTATTTACTTGGATTTTCATATCCAATCTTAATTAAATAAACAAAACTAATTACCACAAAATTATAATTTTCATTATAATTTTACTTAATAAATTAACATATCACTTTAATTACTAAATTAAATTAAAACAACATTCTACCAAACTATATAATCCTTAACAACTCTCTAATTTAGTTATTAAGTTAAATTAGAGTATTATCTCATAAATTTAATTCATCACTCTCTTATCTTAATTAAGTTAATTTCTATAACTCATGAATTATTTACTTACTAATAAATAATCCAACAAATATCTACTAAACAACAAACACATCAATTAAAAATATTTATTTAATTCAATAAATATTTGAAATTACAAATAAAATTCTGGATTGTTACAAAGACAACTTCTTCAATCTTTACATTTGGCCACATCTTAAATATTAATCTAATATATAAATATCTAACCAATATTCATTTATAGATATATTGGTTTTCTTCTATTATCCGTCACTCATTTTCCATTATCATCTTTCAAATATAAAATTCTTTCATATATTATCACATTATGTAACATATGAAAATACCAAAATTAATTAACATAATCATTTCATTTTCTTCATGTAAAGTACATATATTAATTTACCATTTTACTTAAGTGAATTACTCCTTTCATTCAATTTACTATCACGCCACTACCACACAAGGCTTAAATACTCAAACTGTATTATTCCATAATATAATTTTCAACTTAGTTTAAGTTAACCAATATTTATTCTTGTTTTGTTAATTTCCATAACTAATTCTCCTTCAATCCATGCCATGCTATCTCAATCCATTCATGGACAGTTGAAAAACCAATTATGATCCTTATTACAACATATTGGCCACTAAAATACAAATCTTACAGTTCATATTACACAAACTCATCCTGAACTGTCGGCAGACCGGCGCGGGCACGCTGGGCTTAGGCTTGAGAGTGGCGCGGTCGCGTGACCTCAAGTTTGGACGCATACATGTTATGCTTCAACATAAACAGAACTTAACTCACAAATCCCTTAACATGCTCCCTACATGCTATCTTATTATACTAACCAAAATCAATCTCCTTTTTGACTTTACAATATAAATTACTACATTCTTCAGTAATTTAGAGATTAAACTTCAAGTTCAAACTCTTTTTTCTTTAATAGTTTAATCAACTATAAAATCTCATATATAATTTCTTCCCACATAATTCAAAATATATAACACATATATACTTTCATATATGAACCCGACATATCTTATAATAAGAATTTTTTTACTAACTCTTATTTTGATCATTTCTGAAATTTCGGGTTATCACATACAGAGTCTACATTCGTAGAATTAAGTCACTACGATCGTAGAGTAGTCACTTTATAATATGAGGATTCACTTTAGGTTTCTACGATAGTAGAGTTACTACTCTACTATCAGTGAGTAAGGGTGACTTAACTTAGCAATCGTAAACTATGCACATTTAGAATTTACATAGCTATGCACCTTTATTTTTTCAATAAAAAATGCTTTTTGAATACAAGATTCCCTAAAATAGATTTATTAATTCAAAGACTGTCATCCTATTTTTTAATCGGTAAGGCGGGCATGAGTCAAATCAGATTAAATCTATGATTTGACTCATTTTAAAATATTGATTTAATTGATCAAATTATTACATGTCACTAGATAAGTGAATAAATAAACTAGAGTTTTAATTTAATAAATTATATTAAAATAAATAAAGGTCAAAATTTAACTCATTGAAAGTTCTAAGTAAGACTATTTTTATGAAACGTGGAATGTAACAAAATTGAAATTAATTAGAAAAATAAAATTTGAAATTAATGTCGGCGCACTGCGCAGGCTACTACTAATAACAGCATGCAAGTGCTTAAAAATGAACATAAATATTTTTTTTAAAAAAAAATATATCCACAAACCCAAAACCCTACTCCTTAAAACCTCTCTCTCTCTCTCTCTCTCTCTTCCATTTCACTAACACATAAAAATCAGAGACTGAGCTCTTCTCTCTCTCATCAAAAATCTCCCAATGAATCGCAATAAGTTGAATTCGAAGAAGAGGAAGAAGAAGCAACAGTGCAATGATGAACAACTCAATGGAAATAATGGAGAAATTCGGCTTCTTCAGGAAGTTCTGTACACTCCAGACCACATACTAAAGAAGATTTTCCGAAAGGATGGTCCACCACTCGGTGACCAGTTCGATTCTCTTCCTGCTCATGCTTTTCATTTCTCGAAACGCAGAGGTATTTTCTATTTGCAGTTTTTGATGAAATAAGTGGGGTTTTAGTTCTAATTGAATTGATGGTTGTGGAAGAATGGAAAGTTGGAGAATTGCTGTGAAACGGAGAAATGGTTGGGACGTGTTATTTCAGTTGTTTTTGGAAATTTCATCTGTTATAATGTAGTTTTTTGGATTGTTTAGGTAATTCATGTGATCAGTGTGAAAAAAATGAACTTGAGAGCTTTTCTCAACAAGCTAGGAAATTTGGAACCACAAATTCCATAGGGGGGATTTTTAGCTCTAATTGAAATGATGGTTGTGGAAGACTGAAAAGTTTGAGAATTGTTGTGAAGGGGAGAAATGTTTGGTTCGTGTTCTTGCACTCTTTTGGAAATTCATCTGTTATATTGTAGTTTTTAGGACTTTTTTTAGGTAATTTGTGTGATCAGTTATTCAGTTTAGTGAAAAAAGGGCTTGTGGGCTTTACTCAACTCGAAAGATAGGAATTTTGGGACCGCAATGCTAAATTGGTGTCCAATTTGGCTTTAATCCTAATTAATTTGGGGCAAAAAAACCTATAATTCAAATTGTAATGCGAATTTATTATTACTTTTGAAATAAGTTGGTACTAAATAGAACTTTTTAATTCGTTTACAATATTAATTCTTGCAATAATCATAATTAATAAAAATATATCAATTTTGAAACTTAGAATTTTGCAAATTGCTAGGAAAAAAAATCAAATAGGACTCTTTTTATGGAATAGAGGGGGGGGGGGGGTATTTCTTTTGCTCTGAGGAGTTCTTCTGATACATGGGAGAAATGAGTCAGTTGCATTTGTTTGTGCTTATAATACAAAATTGCAGTTTATCGGTTGGCTGGGTCTCTATGCATTTAACTATCTCCTGCAATAGTAATATAGCTCATTACTGGGTTTTGATATCCCTTACGCAATAAGCCTGGTTAATGTAGAAAGCCAAGCATAATACATACTAGTTTAGTTTGCTAACCGCAAAGACCGTCTAAATTGACCTTTTGCTCTATCTTTGATGTGGCTATGTAGAATATTTCCATGCACAAACACTCCGTCTGTCTGACTCTCTCTCTCTGTCTTTCTCTCTATCTATATATATGTATTTGTCCTTTAAGTTTTACTTTCACTTTTTGTGTAGCACGAGAAAATTTTAAAAGGTCTCATCATGCTTGCCCAGAAAACCTGAAAGCATTCAAAAGGAGAAAGGTAGAGAAATTAATTTTTTGATGGATTTTTTTATTTTTATTTGGCATGGTTTCTATCTGAATTAAAAGTTTCTTCTCTTTTGCGATAGCCTTTGGTCTTCACTAAAATTCATTTATTTTAATAGGTTTATGAGCCTACCATCCACCATCAAATCTCTAATCAGAAATGTGCACCACTGATGAAACATGGTAAGGGAAAAGGTCTGATGGCGGTTTTGCAACTAACAAATTCTGATGCTGGTGCACCAGTGAAGAAACATGGTAAGGGAAAAGGTCTGATGGCGGTTTTGCAAGTAACTAATCCTGATGCTGGAGATTTCTCTATGGATATTGATTTTGGTGAGGGAGCTATTTGTCCAATGCCAGTCTCTATATCAAAAAAACCAACTGTAAAAGTGAAAAAGAAGAAAGTACAGAGAAAACAAACTATAATGGTTAGTCTTCTAAATACACATATCATACAAGTTTGTAAACACAGTTCAACTTTTTGAGCAAATATGTATGCATTAAAACAATATCTGCTATCAGCTAGTTCTTTACCAATGAGATGTTCCTTTATATGCAGCAAAAGTTAGGAAAAAAATTGCAAGAGAAGAGGAAGCTTTCTGTAAGGAGGAGAAAGGTAGCTCGTGTTTCTTGGTCATCCTTTTCTGTAAATATCTGGAATAACTTAGTAATTGCCTGTTACAAATTTAAGGTGGACTGTCTGAAAACTGGGAAGCCGAAGCAGGCACGAAAAGAAAATTGTGAACTTGCTTTGGAAGGAGGAAGATGCCAAGAACACCTAAATCAATTCGCCATGCTGGTGGATGATGAGGAACTGGAGCTAAGAGAATTACAAGCAGGACCCAATCCACTAACATGCTCTGCTCATTTTGCTACCAATGGAATGCATGGTTGTTCTTTTTGCAAAGGTTGCTAAGACACTCGATCTCTCTACATTATTTATTTTTTCTTTATAGGTCAAAAAATCTTGCATATCTACACTTCATAAAGTAAACACTGTTATTGATTAACATTCTAATATATATGCTTGAGGTCATCACAAGAATCTTTCAATTCTGTTTTTCATTTAGATTTGCTGGCCAAGTTTCCTCCAAATTTTGTCGCTATGAAGAAGCCATTATACATGCAACCGTGGGATTCTTCTCCGGAGCTTGTCAAGAAACTTTTTAAGGTATATATAGCAAATCCTTCTTCAATCCTTTTATTTATTACTTTTTGCTATATATAATAAATTATCAAACAGATCTATACCATAAATTACATTTGTATCTAGTATACGTAATATATCTCGTTGACATAATCTTTCTTTTCTTTATGGGATTCAGCCTTACGCAGATAGATTTAGACCTACTCATCAAGTTGTTAAATTGTGAATCCAATCGTTAGACACCCTCAACACCTCTCGCCTCACCGCAGCTCTCCACTAAATTACACTCCTCACCAATTTTAAGCATTTTACTCAAGACATTAGCCACTACAGTAAACTAAAGAGGCAACAAAAGGATCCCCTGCCTAAGACCCTAGAAACTTTAAGGCTTACACTCTCCATTAACAATCATTGCAAAATGAACAAGGCAAAACATCCCTTAATCCATGACCTCCACTGAAATCCAAAATCCGTCCTTTTTAATAATTCTTTCAATTAAGATCTTTCATCCAATTAAATTACCTTCAAGTCTTTTGTTCCCTATACATGTAAGAGGTTGCTCCAAATTTGGTTTTAAAAATATATTCTAATCTTAATCCCCGCTCTAGATCTCTCCTCTTTGGTTGGACACTTTTCTCTGCCTTATTTTATTGCATTCCCCCTATTTTTCTTTTTATTTCAACGTTTAAAGTTTAAGCAAGCAACTAACTTACCCAAAAAAGAAAGCTTAAGCAAATATATGCAAATAGCTCAATAGTTAATACTAAACATAATAAAAGCATGACTTTTGAGGAATAAGTGAAAATTATAAAAATAATTCATCTATTTAACATCGTATGAATCATAAAAAATTGAGTTTATATTATTATGATGTAACAAAGGCTTTGTCATATACATTATAGATGAGCCTAATGGCCCTAATGTCTTTCTGATTGTGGGCCAATTTCTTGGCAGGTCTTCCATTTCTTATATACTTATGCTGCAAAGATCCATATACATTCCGTCACCCTTGATGAGTTTGCTCAAGCTTTTCATGACAAGGTTTGTTCTTAATTCTGATGTGAAATTTCTTCTTTAATCCATATTCTTTGTTGCTGCTTAACTTTAAAGGTTGTTGGCTCCCTTTCATCCAAGTGATCTTTCATTTCCATTAGTTAATTATCTATTTTTTTGTTATGACATAGGATTCCTTGTTACTTGGGAGAATAAATATGGCTCTTCTAAAACGTCTTCTGTCTGATGTTGAAATGGAGCTAAGTAGTGGATTCATTTCTCATTTGATAAAGAACTGCAACTTTCTTGGATTACTTCATTCTGTAAGTACCAGGGAGTCTTGAAGTCTTCGTAACATTTTGTTTGTGTAAATGTATCTTATTGTTCTTGTTCATTACAATTTTCTGCTATATCTTAAATAGAAGGCCTACTTGTTGAGCATTTTAGCAATGAGAACCAACTATTATAGAATTTATAATTGTTATTTTCATGTATGTTAAACTAATTTTTGTTCTTAGCTAATAAAGGATTACTTATTATATGTGATTAACAATGTGCATGTAAATACGTGATTTGGCTACTCTATATTAAACTCTCTCCAATTTTCCTCAGATTTTATAAACATCTGAAAAATTCAGATATTATATATAAAATCAACACAAAATCAACAACTATTACTTGGTATGTGTAATTGATTTACATGAGTACGCCAGAAGGAAGAAAATCCTTCTCTATTTGCAGGTGATTGTTAATCTGAAGATATTTCACCAAACAAATGTAGTACCTTTAGATACCCTTCGGTTGGTTTGGATGCTTTATTATTTTCCCGTCATTGCCATGTACCACTTCCTGCATTATATCCTAACTTCAGGTGGAGAATATTATTGGTGTTATATGGAGGAATAACTTGCTCAATTTAATTTTAAAATGCTTTGGAGGCTACTCTTCTATTGTTTTTCTTTTGGATTTTGTGCTCCTACATTTCTTGAGACATCAGTCAAGAGTAAAAATCATTATGTTTTGGGGAAAAATTGCCTACACCATTAAAAGATCTTATCTTTATCTCTTTTTTTGTCATTCTGGTTGATGCTTTTGGCAGGTTAAATGTCAAGATTTTATTTTGAATTTCTGGAAGAAATCCCTGAATCCAATGACATGGCCAGAGATATTGCGTCAACTGTTGGTTGCAGCTGGATTTGGTTTAAAACATAGTGCATCACCTAAGGAAGCACTTGGCAAGGTATTCAAATTTTAGAACATAATTTTTCATGCATTAATATACTGACATTAATAAAAATATGGCGCTCCTTGTTGCTTAGACTGGATTTGTAAGTGAATTATATGCTAGCTTTTGATTGTAATGCACCAATAAACTGGTCATAGTAAAATTAATTTTTGTTTCAAAACAAAAGGAGTAATAGATCACAAAAATTTGTGGTAGTAAACATATTTTATATAGAAACAATGCATATGCATTGAATGTTCAGTAATGACCTAACATTTTTAATTTTCGCTGGGCTCTCCCTCCATCCACAGAGTCAAGTAATTCGCTATAGGAAATTTTTCCGCCGCCTATCTCATGGCATGCTTCTTCTTTCTCCGAATCGGTTCCTATTGTCATAAAGATAAAAGATGTTATTAAGAGAAGATTACAAAGCAGAGGTGGACCAGAACACTGAGAAGCCTAATTGGAAGTCCATTTTCCACGTGCCGTTATGAATTTTGAGTTCTTTTGAGAGATTTTAAAAGCTATTCCTCATTTAAGAATTGATGTGTATTTCATAATTTGTTGAAACTCTAGCTCTTTGGCTCCTTTGGATTATGTTCTTCATTTTTCTGTCATAAATTGCCAAATTATTGAACAAGTTGTGAATTTTAATCCTTGCTTTAGCTAGTTTTTCTAAACCAAGGACTTTGAACTTAAGATGGTGAGCATATCATGGCTCTCTGGCTCTTTCTGATTCTGTTCATTTTGCAATCATAAATGGCTAATTATTCAAGTTGTGAACTTTAGTTCTAGCTTTAGTTAGTTTTGTGATCCAGTCAGTGAACTAAAAATTTGACAATTACAAAATAAAAAATACTTAACATAATATCTTCCTTAATCATTCTCTCCCCACTTTAAGAACAACTCGTTGAGTTTGTGATTTGTCGTTAAAGTTGGCCAAACCAAACTTCTAGCTAAAAGGTCAGTTGATTGGTCCGGAAAAGATTCACCAGGTAAGTAGTAGGATGGAGATAACAAATTTGGAATACAATTAAATCAAATCTTTATTCAAGCTTGAATATGCCACTGCCTTGAGTGATTTTTTTTTTTGCCAATAATCATTCCCTCATTAATTATAGAAATCGCAATCTAACACATCCGCAGGAAATTCTTTTTATTTATCGACTTCTTGTTCGATCTCTTTATTAATATCTTTCATATTACACTCTTAGGATTCTTCAGTAACATTGTTATTTTCAAAACTTCTAGCAATAGGGATTTCAGAACCTTCTTATGACTTTTCTTTAATGAGATCAGATATACATTTTTCAAGTACATCATATTTTTTTTGCCTATATCTCTGCAATAATTTCTTGTAATTTATTGGAAAATATTTTTTGCCCATTAATTTCACTACCCTTGACCAAGAATATAAATTTTTTCAGTGCCGGTCTTTGAATAATTATAAAGAAGATAACCATCTAGACTTTGCATCTTTGTGTTTATAAGAAGGCCCGACAACTTTTTTTGTTTTGTTCAAGTGTTTAAGAATTTTTCGAAAAATCTAAACTGTCATTAGAATCATATAAACAATCTAGAAAGTCCTCAAAATGGGGCAAGTATTTCGAGTTGTATATACCATCAAAGTCCATCATAAGCAAGGAAAAATATCACTGTTTCAGAGGAAATTACAGAACATGAAGTGGTTGGTAAAAAATAAGTATTCCTCTTCATCCAAATACCTAGCAACCACACTGCCAGAGCACCTTACCATCTGTCTTTTTACCAAAGTCCTGATTTCCTGAAACCTGGTAAGAAGCAACTCTTTAACTCCCATTGGACAAACCCAACATTTGCTAGAAACCCAATGAACATCACAACTTCCATGCCTTGGGGTAGTGCAGAAACAAATGAGGCCTATATTCACTAGCCTGCATAGGCATCATACAAATGTCCGGAGCAACTCTTTGTTGCGTCGGCATCGCTAAAGCATATCATTAGTTAGTATTGCGCATATGAAAAACCTAAGACTGAACAAAAAAAATTCAATTTCCGAAAGAAATGAAAGTTCTAGGACATTTCTTTTGTTGTGGTCAATTGAATCTGGTCACAGGAGCATTATGGATAGAAGAAACATAATAAAATTACCATAAATGCTTTCCACTTAAGAATAGGTTCTTAGAGACCATATTCCCAAGGCCTAAACTCTTTTCCCCCCCCCTTGGGCGCAACACCTTCTCCAAATTTCATCATTTACAGAATTACAGGTTGGATTTGAAGTTTTTTTCATTAGGATTTGTAGTAAGTTTCTGTAATCCTTTCTTCAGAATCTTTTGTACACGACATGAAAGACTGCTTAGACTGAAGATCTTATGCATAAAATGAACATCTCCTTTACAATGCCAGACAGATTGTTGTGTTGCATTATCTTCTTTTATCACCAAGCTTGATTTAATTTTCTGTATTTCTTGTGCATGTGCATCCATGCAAATGTAACATTTGTGGAGATACATGGATATCATGCTACATATGGTGAAATAATACCCTTGTAAATGAGTGCTAAAAGATGAAAAGTTGCATAAATATAGATATTGCATAAATCAATCATACCACTCGATTGTGTTACGGGTCAAGCAAGGGTTCTTACCTTATATCGGAGGTTATAATCTAATTCAAGGAAATATTTTTTTATAGGAAGTTAATCTCATGTCGAAGTATGGCTTAAGACCAGGTACTTTGAAGGGGGAATTATTCAATATTTTGTTATTACATGGAAATAATGGGTTGGAAGTTTCTGAATTGGCAAAGTCAATGCCGGTAAGTTAAGAATAGTATATAGAGCATCTCAGATTGTTCTTTTTCTTCATTGCCATCTTCTTCGTAATTTGGATAGAGTAGTGAAACTGTATTACTTTGGTGACACTGTTTTCTTTGTTATGAAGATTGTTGAATTGAATCTTGCGGCTACAACAGATGAACTAGAGCTCTTAATAAGTTCGATGCTCTCAAGTGACATTACTTTATTCGAAAAAATTTCGTCTTCTGCATACCGTTTACGTATTAGTTCTGTCACAAAGGAATGTGAAAATGACCAATCAGATTCTGAGGACTTTGGCAGCGTTGATGATGACTCTAAGGATGGTAGCAGATACAGCAGTTCTGATGATTCTGAGTTTGATTCAGGGGTTTCATGTTCAATTAAATCTAATCAAAGGAACCGTCACAATAGTAATACTAACATGTTAGTAATAGACACTGAAATTGATGAGAGCCATCCAGGAAAAGTTTGGTTGCTAAGACTAACAGAAGGCGAATATTATGAATTAAACATTGAAGAGAAGCTGAATGCATTGGTGGCTCTGATTGATCTTCTCAGTGCTGGATCCAGTATCAGAATGGAGGTAATATATCCAATTTTTGTGTCGTATATTTTACTGAAATTATTTATTTACTGCATATTTATTCTAGCTTGTCTTATTATTATTTGTTTGTAAAGTCAATTATTTGATATGATTCTTTTGTTAGAAACAAGTTGTTTAAACATACTAGTCTTCAAACAGAAGGTACCTTTTATGATATATTGTTTCGACTTTGAGACTCCATTCCACAATTTCATAATAATATTGGAATGACCGAAGTTCAATTAAACATGTTTTGGAACACTTCTAATATTTTCTTGACATCAAGTTATTGGCTTCTTTCTTTGATTGGAAGTTGGGTTGATTATGTTGCTCTTTACTGAAGCTAGATATTTTTACTACTCAGCTACTCTCTCTCTCTCTTTGAGTGGGGGGGTGGGTGGGGATGGGGAGGCTTATTTTTTTCTGTAAGAATTCTCCTTCTCCCTCCTAATTTCCCATGAGCATCAAGAGTTTCATCTATTGTTAGACTTTGAATACTTCAAGTCTGCAAACAGTATGTCACTAACTCAGGTGACTACATATAATGCTCAAATTTTTAAAAGACTGATGAATGCTTTAAAATTTAAGAACCCCTTATAGCCATTAGAAAATTGTACACCATTACAAATATAGCATTTGCCTGACAGATTAATATAGGTGCTTCAAAAGAGCTTACTCATATAGGAATAAGATACAAGACTTTTATCATATTGATATGGGCCTTCAAAAATGGTGTTTTGACCTTAGATGATATTCCATTTCAATCACAAAATATTTGTTTTAGGTAGAAAAATGTGCCCCCCCTAAATCCAGGTTCTCTAAGCTCGGGTTCGGTTCCCACGATCCATCATCATCATCATCATCATCATCATCATCATCATCATCATAAGTATTCTATAAACTATTGCAGAATAATAAACATACATTGTTCATTAAAATAAAGTCTTACAACATAGTCCCAAGGTCTTCTTAACCTTAACTTAAATATACACTTAATATTGTAAAAGGTTTACATCAATAAGTACATCCGATAATATAATAATTAAACACCCTTCATAAACTACTCCTGAATCTTGCCCTTGCCTTAGTCCTTCTTACTCGAACCTTCGGTCTTAACTGAAATAAACGTCACGATATAGCAAGGGTAAACAACTAATTTACTTAGCAAGTTTAAGTACAAATGAGATAAATCATGATTAGAAAGGAATTTAGCTTTCGATGTTCAACAATGGAAGTTGATTACTAAAGACCATAAATTAAGTTTCAACAATTGAATATTCGAATAATTTAATAATAGATGCTGAGTGGTCTAGAATGACCATGAACATATATTAAGGTTGTCAGTATTTAAACTGGACCTTTTTAGTAAGTTTTTGGTAATCGAGGGGATCAACATCTCATACCCGGTGAATTATGCATAAATACTTAATAAACGAGCATCAATTGTTTTTCCAATATAATGCTTTAGTAAAATTGTTCTTTTTCTCAGTTAAGAGTCCTTACCAAATCAATTGGTTAGGAACAACTTCTAAAATATTTGATTTAACTAATTTAAACATACTTGATCTAGCTGATACAACTAGCATAGATCTATTTCATAACAGTTCATGAATGAAAGAATTTTAATTAATTCGCAATTCAATAATAATAGAACAAGAATTCAATTGCATAAAGTGCGAATATCAATAATCATTAAGGTTGTGAAATAATCAATAATAATTATCCATTAACATGTTTTGAAATTAATAACTCGAGTTTGAGTTAGGGAACTTGTCTCGTCTGTTGACTACTGATACACAATTAATTTATCCGCTTAATTAATCTAACTTAACTTCCTTTGAAAGACCTATCAATAGTCTTTCAATTAGCATTGCATATATTTACATATAACATTCCTTATAATAAATTATCTAATATTTAATCATGTAATTAAATATTAGACATTACATTAAATCAGTGTTCTAAAAGTCGCTAGTCGGTCCCAGGTCGGTTGGCTACCGACTAGAGACTAGGGGATTAGTCGGGGATTAATCGGCTAGTCGGATTTTCAATTATTTTTTTAAATATATATTATCCTTCCTTCTTCATAAGTTATGAGTAAGTAGAATAACATAAGTAACACAAATCATCAAATAAAAACATGGAAACTAAGTAAAACCAAATAGTTTAACACTCTAAGTTCAAAACCAATTAACCAAATGAAACTAAGTAGCACAAAATCAATAGTCAATCACTCTTTTTCATATCACTCCAAGACTTGCTCTCTATCGGACTCAAACTCATAATCCTCATCTTCCTCTTCGTTGTCATCATCTTCCGACATAAACTCGTCTTTATCTAGTTCTCGCACATTTGTACCACTTCTTCTAGGTAGAAGGACCTCATCTGCTCCTATTTTTTCCTATTTTTCCTGACTTGTTCCGATTTTTTGATTTACTCTGACTGGGCGACTTTTCCGACTAGTCGCCGACTAAAGCCCGACTAAGTCGGCCAACGATTAAATCAAAGGACTAGACCCTAGTCGAATCGTTGAGGCTCTGACCCCGACTTAGTCGCCGACTAGGCCGACTTTTAGAACACTGCATTAAATCTTTAATAATATTATCACCTATTGATAATATTATTATCACATAAATATTAATTTAAACCCTCATCTAATATTATCGCACACTAAAAAAAAATGTTTAATCATCTTCTAATATTATTAACCTTTTAATAATATTTTAATAATTATTTAACACTTTACTCCTTTACTAATATTATTAACCATTTAATAATATTTTAATCATCGTCTAATATTATTAACCCTTATTAATATTTTAAGTAATTACTAATATTATTAATCACTTAATATTATTTAAATATTTATCTAATATTATTAACTCTTTAATAATATTTGAATCAATTACTAATATTATTAATCACTTAATAATATTTTAATCATTAACTAATATTATTAATCTTTTAATAATATTTTAATTTAATATTATGAATTATATTAATAATATTTTGATCTAATATTATTAATCCTGTAATAATATTTTAATCATTTATTAAACCAATAAACAATTTATTTTAATTATTTGTACCTTGCTAATTCACTAATTTAATAATCACAAAATGTCATAAATATAACATCTCATCAAAAATGACCAAAATACCCCCTAAAAATCTGAACATATCATTTTTAGGGTTTTTAAGTCATAAAATTATATTTTTACCATTTATGACATCACATAACTTATTATTCCCATTTACTCATAACTCAAACATTTACATAAAAAATACCAAAACAGATTTGAAATTTTTTCTTTTCTGGAAATCAACAGAATATGGTTTCCCCATGAACATATATTTTTTCTGCAATTTTCTAATTCAGTTTACTAATTTTTAAAGGGTCCAAAACAGTCAGATCTTGCAACAATTATCATAAATTGAGC
Organism: Panax japonicus; assembly: GCA_020205505.1. Classification (NCBI taxonomy): domain Eukaryota; kingdom Viridiplantae; phylum Streptophyta; class Magnoliopsida; order Apiales; family Araliaceae; genus Panax; species Panax japonicus. Next base: position 45,432,181 of record CM035102.1, on the reverse strand, counting down.
TTTTGTCCAAAACTCATGAAATTTTCAGGGTATGCTCCTTTCATATACATCTACTCCCAATAAAAATTTTACAATTTTTGGAGTCAACCACAAAGATTTATTTCAATTTACTTTTAAAATATTTCTTGTAAAATCCATAACTTTCATTTTATACATCCAAAAATCGCCATCTTTGGACCAGATCTTAATAACTCATCATATTAACATCTCAAATTTTTCTACAATTTTTAAAGCACAGAAAAAGGACGAAAATGCCCCTGTAAGAAAATGGCCAGGAGCTGTCCTTTCCTTTTCTTCACAAACTGGACTGTTTTGACTAAAACAGCCACCATGCCTTGTAGAATCATCATTTTTGTGTGCTACTACTTGAGTTTAAAAGCCAACTCATATATCAAGCACCCCTCTTTGATGGATTGTGTGACATCCCCAAATCCGGGTACTTCATTCTCACAGGATTTGGTGTTCACTGCCCAAACATTCATATCTAACTGCCCAAGTTAAATAAAATTTAACCAATAAACGGTCCCAGGTCGTCTAACTTTAATTACATTATCAAAATGCGGAGAGATAAATACATCACATAATGAAATTTAAGTCTGATTACATAAACCATAACAAATTAACAAGTTTTCAACACTTGTTCATATTACCTTTTCCTTTACTAGTGGTTGGTTCGTCAACCTTCTTAACTTTAGCTGCAATAGTTATATATATGCAAGAGTGAGCAAAATAAATGCTCACTTGAAAGAGTATAGTAATTGACAATGAATAAACTCAATTGAATTGAATAACATTTTCTATCATTCATAATCAAGAAGTGGAATTAGAATTCATCTAAGGGTCACAAGACCATGAACTATGTCTCAGGTTATAAGTATTTCTACTTAAACCTTTAACAGTCGTTGACTATATGGACCTTCCTTCTCGTACTTAAGGGGATCAGCCCTTCGTATCATGTATTGTGCACAAACATCTTAACGTTTTTGTGTAAATAATCCCCTATAATAGGGTTGTTCATCTCAGCTTTAACTTACGAGTCTGCACCAAAGTAAGTTTGGTTTGGATTAGCTTTAAGGGTAATTTAGAGTTTAAAACGATCATCAACTAAGGATTAGTTGAATCAGAAAAGGGTCATTAATTGTTTAATAATTTGATAACAACATACATTCGAATAATGATCTATAATCAAGGTTTAAACAACAATAATCCGTGATTGAATAACAACGTATATCAAGGTAAAGCTTCCGAAAAATAGAAAGCCTTGTTTGAAGTCAATGACTAAAATAATTCAAACTTTAATTAGCAAGAAACAAGAACTAGAAATCTTGCTCGTTAACGACTAAAGTTAAAGAACTTGAACAAGTAAGGATAATAATCTTGCTGAATCATAAACTTAGAAACTTGCTTAATATAAGAGTAAGGTTCAGAAACTTGCCTCGTGCGTAAGCTAAACAGTTTACGCACATGTCATTTAAAATCGTAACACAATTAGTTACCACATGATCACGTCTATTTCATTTAGCTTACAACTTTTAGTGTTAGTGATTAAACCACACTATCAGTATCAATTCCAATTGTCATATAACTCATTAATTACTAATTATAATTTTCATATTTGATATTATAACAACTCCACAATCTGTTCTTTCATTATATAACATAATTAATCACATTTTATAATCATAAGATCATGTTACGTTAGCATTTATAGGATTATGTATTAGAAATCCCATTTCAGAGCCAAACTGCCAACTGGCGATGCAACGCTGGTTTGGCGCTGCCGCGCTCCACACAGGCCCTGGACAGGTGCTGCCGCACTGTGCCGGTGCTGCAACGCTGGAACTGTGCTCTGGACAGGCGTTGCAGCGCCTCGGCACAGTTCTAGGCCGTTCCAGTTCGCGAAGAACACAGAACAAAACCAAATAGGCCTAAAAACTTCATTCAAACAACAAATTTGACTTACACAAGTTGTATAAATTTTACAGAAACACAAACTAATGTTTCTAACACGATATTAACCATATAAACAACATAAACATCCAAATTAAAACCTTTAAATTCACTGTTTTTTTTGTAAAAACTCCATTTTTAACACTTTTAACGAATTCGTTCACTGTAAATTCGTTTCTTAATTAAAACAGTCCGTTTAAATCACATTGTTTTCGTTTCTTCATATATTTTCATAATCAACAACCAATTTACGCATTAAAACATGAATTGAGCATCAATTTTAACATCACATAAGCAATATTCATGTATATACTACTGTAAACACACTGTAATATGATTTTTCTTCATATTTATTATGTTTTCATGGATTAGTTAACTCTGAATCACATAAAAATAGTTTATATACACAATTTAACATATACAAACCATATATTCTACAATTATCACCAAAATCAAATTACAGAGAAATAAAAATATATCCTACAATGAACAATGAAAAATATATACTGATAGTTTGAAATTAAATTACTACCTTCAAGCTCTTGTTTAATCAACAAAGATGATAGCAACACGCTTTGGTAATCCTCCCTTCTTCTCTTTCTCTCAAATCTTCTCTAGAGCTCTTCCTCTTCTCTTTATCTGTAAACTCTCTTCTCTCTGTTTTTCTCTCTTCTAACTTTACGTAAAACAATAATATAACTGATATAATATAATACATATTTTTACGCATATAAAAACTGACGACATAAAATACCCATACTTAATTGTCAGTTATTTTTTAAAAAAAATTCAAAAGCCTTAAGCCTTGAGCCTTGTTTGGTAAAACCAAATTAAAACTCCTTTTAACTTATTTTAATAACTCACTTACTATATAGTTTATTTGTCACACTTTATTTAATTAAATTCTAATGTTCAAATTCAATTAAATTAAAGCTAACAACTTATTAAATCAAAATGCCACATAATCACATTGCTACAAAATTATAATTTTCATTGTAAATTATAATTTTATTTAATAAATTAGTACATCTCTAATTTAATTATTAAATTAAATTAAAACAACATTATAACAATTTATTTAATCGTTATCAACTCTCTAATTTAATTAACAAATTAAATTAGAATATTATCATTATATAATTTAATGATTAGTTAACAATTCATCTAGTTAACTCATTAAATTAAAACCTCAAGCCACAAAATTACCAAATATCAACTTAATTAATATATTACACTTAATTAAATTAAGCCACAACAATTCATGAATTAATTAATTAATAAATAAATCAATCAAATATTTATTTAACACATCAACTAAAATATTTATTTAATTCAATAAATATTTTAAATTACATACAAAAATTCTTGATCATTACAGATCGCAAAAAAGTTGATCAAAGTGGAAGAAAGTGAGGGTTTTCTAGCCTTTAAGGACATAGCTTCAATTTCTTCCTTTTTGATCAACATGCAAGCACTCAAATGGTTAAATCCATACATGCAACACTCAATAGTATGTAGATCTAAGAATTTGAGTTCAAACATTAACCCCCTTTATTTGTAAAACAAACCAAGTACAAAATAAACTATTTATACCTTGATCTATGTGCTATCTTTCTTGTTTTGCCAAAGTACGAGATGGATTTTGGAAGCATGAAGATCAAATCCCTCTCCTTTCTCCCCCTCTTACCCACGGTTTTTCCTCCTCTTTCTCTACCTCTTCTATTTTGCTTCTTTTGCTTTTCTTTTAGTGGAGAGTAAAAAGGTAAAGTAATTTTGTGGATAATTAAAAATGGGATGGGTAATTGGTATTGGTGAAATAGTATAGATACAATTTATGTATGTATTATCAATTGCCCAACACTTTTCTCTCCCCTCCCTATCTTTAATTTTACTTGCACACTTAAACAATTAAAGTGGCTAAATGATGGAGTAACATATGAGGTAATGATTAAAGGTAAGGATAACATCACATGGGCTTCTCCCCTCCTAGTGGCCGAAAATTTGGCTCTTTTATCCCCCATTTTTGGTTTATTTCTATTGCCCATATTTGCTCAGCAAAATGACAAACAAGCCCCTCCCAAGTTGGGTTAAGTTTGGGCCACTAGATTAATTACTTGAGCTTTCTAAATTAAATGATTGTGCCATGTTTATAACCATGGGCTCAACACAAAAAATTTATCTTACCCTAATTATTTAATTAGGGGTTCCATTCCACTCATTTAGAATTTAAATAAATAACCATGCACATTTAATTTCTATAACCCAATTAGACTTGCTTAAATTATTTCTATAACCCAATTAGACTTGCTTAAATTAAGTTAAAAATTAATTAGTCGAGATATATAAAATGAATCTCTTAGAATTTGCATACTAGTATACTTATTAAATTTTCAATTACTATAACCCTTAGGTTATTTAATTCTCATACCTAATGTGTATATTAGGTTATGTAACTTTCCTTTCTAATTCCCTTTATAAAAATAGATACACATATATACATATTATAATTTATATTTATTAAATCACATACTTCACATAAGCTATAACTTATTTATCATCATTGATAAATAATCATAATATTCATTTATCCAAATATTTACTCGTTACATGCCACAGTTTTCAATATCATCAATATTTTTATTTACAGAGCGACTTAGAAATCCTTGGTTATCACAAAAAAGATCTAAAAATCTGGTGCCAGTCAGCTACACAGTATAAGCCAGTTATCAATCCTCATCCGCCTCTGTAGCATCCTCATCATTAGTGGAGAAGAAAAACCCACTAGGTAAAAGAGAGCCAATTGTTCCCTCAACTGATTGGAAAAGAAATAAGATACTATATTTAAATGTAGATTTTATTTACAAAGTTAGATTTGAAGAAAAAAATCCCAGCAGTTCCCGATCCTTTATTTTGAAAAATAGTAATCTTTAGTATTAATACGTAGGATAGTGAACGAGGGAGTGATTTTTTATTGCTTTGGGATTTAGTTGCACAAGGTGTGTAAAAACGAATGGACTCGAAAATGGGACTTATTGGTTGGCTATGCACCTTTTTTTGGCCAATGGAAAAGTATGGTCCTACCTCCGATCCTCCTTAGTCAACTAGGGATAATTTTTATTTCTATCGAGTTGACTTGCAAGTTGACCCCCTAGTGCTTTCCCCCTGCATTGTGAGTTGATACGGTCTCTGATGGCTTTTGATCCACGATGAACTTTGTTACTCAAGAATCTTAATTTTATCCACTGGTGCACAATTTGATGCATTTTTAAGACTATTTTTAGAGTTAGGACAGCAGAGTTCTATTTGTTGCAAATTTTGAAAATCACTTTTCAAAATATATTAAAAAGGCTGCTTGGTTTGGATTTAGTGGGAATCTGACATTATATCTCTGCTACGTCAAGGATTTCCATGAATATGAATGTCTTAGGAGGTAATTTAAACTTTAACAAAACGTGGTGTGTTTAAAATAGCTGATGAGACATGAACATTTTAATGAAATTCTTGGGTGTGTTGTCAAGCATAGGTTTACACTACAATTCTTAAGACATTGTTAAAGTTGGTAGCTTTTTAGTTGATTATTTTGCTCATATTGCAATGCTTCTTGTAAATGGGGGAAAGAACAATAGTACTTTCATCAAGGAGCCTACATATATTCAATTGCAACAACTGAAGTTGAGATTTCACCAGTCCTGGATTCATGAGGTTTTCCCATGTTCGGTTATTTGTAGATTTTTTGAGTTCCTTTGATTTTGGGGGATGGATGATTCATATGTTTTTGTTGGGAATGAAGATATTTATTTTGCGTGGAATATTGGTGCTGCTGAATTTATTTTTTATTTTTTATATTTTATTTTTATCTTTTTTTGTTTCTTTGGGACATTTTTTGTTTAATTTTGGGAATAGAAGCTGATTTTTTCTTGATTCTAGTAGCGTATACTCTTGTATTGCTTTTGATGAGTGCATGGGTTCTGCCCTCCTTGGGCAGTCACTACTCTACCTTAAACTAAAAGAAAAAAAATCAGTAATGTTGGTGTTTGTTTGTTCAGACTGCGTTAGCTATCTGATTTTAAAGTGAAGTAGAAGAACTCATGAGGTTTTAAGTAATCACTAGTATACTGATGTGGTCCCCACTCTAGTAGCTTTTTTAACCAGTGTAGTACTGTCGACATTTCCCCTCTGTAACAATGCAATACATAGACAAAAGTTACAAATATTGAATTGGTAGTTTTACATAGTTAACAAGATGGTGTTCTAGCCATCCCTTGGTTAGAGAAGAGAAGGCATACCCTGTCCAATGTCCAGACTCTGGACAATGGTTCACCATAATTGGTAGGTTTGCAGAATTGACTTGTTAATAAAAATTGCTCTTATTAAGAGTATGCTGTTGAGCATGCTTGCTTACTTACTATTTACCCATTCTCACACTTCATGTGTCGGTTAAAAAATGATTGGATAAAAATATGGCTATTTTTTTTTGGAATGAGAATAATGAGTTAAGTGTGTAGGAGACCTTGGGAATTAAGGATTTTTGCAACTCATGTAGAGTTCACAGGTGCTGTCTTGAGTATTTCTTGGTTCAGTTTATTCATGGCTTGATCTCCTATTGTGATATCTAATTAGTGCTCTAAAAATCCTCGTCTAAGTTCGATTAATTCCCGCCTAGGCGCTAGGCCGCCCTAGGCCCAAGGCGGCAAAAAAAATTCCTCTAGGAAATTAGGCGGGGCCTAAGCTGAGGTTTTTTTTAATAATTACCCAAATCAGATCTTGATATATTAATTTTTTTAATGATTTACCATATTCATAATGGAGGTTGTAGCACATCAAATTACAACAAGAAGTGAATAAGATCAAATCAAAATGAATAATTTTATTATAGTTGTAATTTTTTGAACTTGTACCAACTTCAAATTATATAAATGATGATACATTTGTAATATTTAGTTTAATTCAATATAATTCTTAACTTTATGTTTAGTTTCTTAAGTTTTAATATTGAATTGAATTCTTGAAATTTTAAATTTTATTATTTAATAGTAATCTTGTTTATGAATAAAAGTAATACATTAAAGATATGTTTGAACTTTAAACAATTGCATGTTTGTGTTTGAACTTTGACATTGACAATATGGATGTGTTTGAACTTTAAGCAAATGTCTTTATTATATTTATTATATATTGTTTTGCTTTGTATTATTTTTTTGTTTGGATAAATGTAAGATAAAATATTAAAATTGACTTCAAATAAAAAATCCCGCCTAGGCTCCCTAGGAGCTAGGCCCCCGGTCGCCAGCCTCCCGCCTTCCGCATTCCGTCTTCCTCCTAGTGCCTTTTAGAACAGTCTCTGTGACGAATTAATTGTTTGAGTTGTGATTCCGGGGACATAATCCTTGTATGGAGGGAAAGATGTAACAATCTAGAATTTTTACATTTAATTTTAAGTATTTATTGAATTAAATAAATATTTTAGTTGATGTGTTTATTGTTATATAAATAATTGTTTAATTTGATTATTTATTAATTAAATAAATAATTCATGAGTTGTGAGGAATTAACTTGATTAAGTGTGATATGCTAATTAAGTTAATATTCGGTAATTTTATATGTTAAAGTTAATTAAATTAAAAGAGTGATGAATTAATATTCTAATTTAATTTAATAATTAAATTAGAGAGTTGATAAGGATTAAAAGAATTGTTATAATATTGTTTTAATTTAATTTAGTAAGTAAAAGTGATGTATTAATTTATTAAATAAATTATAATGAAAATTATAATTTTGTGACTATTGGATTATGTGGCATTATGATTTAAGAAGTTGATGTTAACTTTAATTTAATTGAATTTGAATATTGGAATTTAATTAAATAAAGTGTGACAATAAACTATATAATAAATGAGTTATTAAAATAAATTCAAAGAATTTTAATTTAGTTTTGTCAAACAAGGCTTAAGGATTTTAAATCTTTAATATTAAGTTGGTTTTGCCAAACAATCCTTAGTGACTTTTGAATTTAAAAAAAAAACATAACTGATATATATTATGTAGTGTTATTATTATATATCAGTTTTTTTTTTATTTTGGCGTCTGTTTCTCTTTACGTTAAGTTTAAGCCTAATACTAAAGAAAGAACAGAGAAGAGAAAGAAGAGAAAACACAGAGAGAAAAGAGAGAGGGAAGAAGATGAGTTTTTGTGAGTTTGAGAAAATCAAAGGAGGTTACTATCATCAGTGTTGCTCAAACAAGAAATTTGAGGTAGTAATCTAATTTTCAATTATCAGCTTAGTCTCTTTATTTTTCCTCCTTGAAAAACTTGTTTTTTCTCTGTAATTTGAATTCTATTATAATTGTTGAAAATATGGTTTACATATGTTAACTGGTAAACATAAACTGTTTCTGTGTGTCTAGTAAGTTATTTAAAGTAGTTTAATCCATGAAAGTATAATTTATGTCAAGAAATTATGTTTACAGAAAAATACAGATATGTATATTTGATACGACTTATTTTAGAGTCAAAATTGATACTCAATTCATAGTATAAATTGTAAATTAAATATTAATTGTGAAAATAAATGAAGAAACGAAAACAAAGTAGTTTAAACTAACTGTTTTGGCTGAAAAACGAATTCATAGTGGTTAATTTCGCTAAGAATGTCAAAAAGTGAAGAAATAGTAAAAACAATGAATTTAAATGTTGTAATTTTGATGTTTATGTTGTTATATGGTTAGAAACATGTTAGAAACCTTAAGTTATGTTTTTGTAAAGTTTATGTATTTTGTATGCGCTAAATTTGTTGTTAGAAAGGAGTTTTTAGGCTAATTTGGCTTTGTTCTGTGTTCTTCGCGAACACTGTCTGCGTGCAACTGTGCCGGGGCGCCGCAACGCCAGTTCTGCAAAGAAACTGGGCACTGCAGCGCCATTCAATGCTTATTGACGAGTATAGGCGCTGCAGCGCCGGTTCTGTGAGGAAACAGAAGCGCTGCAGCGCCGGTTCTGTGAGTAAACAGAAGCGTTGCAGCGCCAGACCAGCGCCACATCGCCGATCCTCAGTGCAAACTGGGGCGCTGCAGTGCCAGTTAGTAGTTTGGCCCATAAAATTGATTTTAATTATGCAATTGTGTAATTGTTAATATAGAGTAATGTTATGACTATAAAAATGAGATTCGTCATATTATGGTGTTGTTATATTACCAAATATGAAAATTATTATTAAGTAATTAGTAAATTATGTGATAACTGAAGAATTGTGTTATTACATTAAAAGTGTGGTTTTAATCATGTGGTTAAACCTAATACCAAAGGGTTATGAAATAGATAATTAGTTATGTACTGAGATCATGTAGTAACTAATTATGTCATGATGACACGTGTATAGGAAATTGAGAATCAAGTTACACTGTTTAGCTTACACGCAAGGCAAGTTTTCGAACCATAATCTCTATTTGAGTTTATTATATCTTACTTACTTTATGCAAGTTTCTTAACCCTAATTTTATTTGATCAAGTTTCTTTATCCTATCTTGATTACAATTATGCAAATTCCTAAACCTTACTTCCTTGCATTGAGCAAAGTTTTTGATCTTGATTCCTTACTGGAAATTATAACCTTAGCTTACCCTGTTGTTCAAGCAAGGTTTATTATGTCTTTTTAATGCTTTGAACTTTAACCTTAAAACATGAACTTGTTGCATTACATTATTCATTTATGGTTCATTACCACTTTGTATTCTATTGTTGTTGAACCTTTACATTGTCATTGAACTCTTGATTCAACTAATCCTTAGTTGATGAACGTTGAACTTTAAATTACTCTTGAAACTTATCCAAACCAAACTTCCTTTGGTGCAGACTCGTATGTTAAACTGAGATGAACAGCCCCTTTATATAGGATTTATTACGCGAAAGCGTTTAGATGTTTGTGCACGATACATGGTACGAAAGGTTGGTCCCCTAAGTATGAGAAAGAAGGTCCATATAGTCTAAGGACTGTTAAAGGTTCAAGTAAAACTACTTATAACCTGGGACATAGTTCATGATCTTATGATCTGAGATTTTCAATATCAGTTCGTGATTATCGATATTATAAATTGTTATTCAATTCAATTGATTTTATTCATTGTCAGTTATTATATTCTTTTAAGTGAGCATTCGTTTTGCTCACTTGCATATATATAACCATTGTAGCTAAAATTGAGAGGGTTGATGAGCCAACCACTAACAAAGGAAAATAAAAGATGAACAAGTGTTAAAGACTTGTTTATTTCAGATTATATATTCAGACTTAATTTTAATTGTGTGACGTAAATATTAATTTTTTCCGCATTTGATGAATGTTTAAGGTTAGATGACCTGAGATTTATTGGATTTAATTATGTAACCCTTTAATGGGAAGTTTTATTGTTTAAATTTTATTAAATTTGGGTAGTTAGAAATGTATGTTTGAACAGTGAACACCAAATCATGTGGGAATGAAGTACCTAGATTTGGGGGTGTCACAGTCTCTAATGTAACATGCACTCGTTAAAAAATTATAGATTTTGGGTTAAAGTTCATGTGGTTGTAATTAGTGTTTTTTGGAACGCGGTTTGTTTTGGTTCGTATAATCAATACGGGTACACAGTACACTACATAGCTAAAACGTTGTATGATAGGGTATCTTTATATTAATACTTATTCTTAGGAATTCTTTTAGATTCTTATTGTAACAAATTTAAATTTTATAGAAGATTTTTAGTTGAATCAATATGTTAATTGTTTTATTTTCAGTTTAGTATAAATGTGAGGTTTGGACATCCAATACTAAGTTAGAATAATGATTTTCGTGTAAATAAACGTTAAAAATAAAGAAATTTTTCGGTAAGCATATGTAAGAGTACCATGTTTGGACATGCAAGTACAATTACACTGTTCACTAAGTCAGTGAGAGCACCTGGTAACTCTGGTTATGATCATCTTATGAGAGCGAATTTCTTATCTTAGGATTAAATTCTCATAAGCTTAGTAGTTGAAGCTATTACTTCTTTGAATTTTTATTATCTTTGAGTTTGTAAGAATTTTCGAGCAGATATGTGTTATTAGTGAAGCTTGATCTGACTTTGGATTTAGAGATGATTGAGGGGTTGTTTTGTATTTTCAGGAGTATTATACAAGGAGTGGATCCTGCGTTGTAGTATGCACGCTTTTTTGAGATTGTGAGACTAATTTACCACTGATTGTGGTGTAACCCAACCTTTCGGCAAATCACGTATATTTTGTATCTTGTGTGATTGTTTATCTTTCATTTCTCTTTGTTATTGTTTATGCTGCATTGATATTCTCTTTTTACTATTAGGTCTGGAAATCATAGTGTGTGATGGCTCTTTATGGTTAATTTATTTATTTTTCATATTGTATATGTGACGCCCCCAAATCCAGGTCCCTTCGAACCTCGGATTCGGTCTGCCACGATACTACTATCGTCAAACTATTATTATTAATTATTCATAACTTAATGAATATAGTTTTACTTATTACAACTTAGAATATAAATTCTTTCCATTTCCAGGATCTATACAATAACCCTAAACTTTTATAAGTTTCAAATATTGGTCATTTACCATTCTTGTCTTACATCATATTCGATGTTATATAAATATGCGGAATAATTTAAACTTTTTCAATCTCCTTTGAAATAAATCTTTTATTGATGTCTTAACTTGAATCAATTACAAATCCCTGAATTAAATTATGCTATGATTCGCTCTATTCAATTTCTGTATAAATTCTTACATCTCAATTCAAACTCCTCTATGTACCGCCTAGTACAACTTTACAAGCTAACATATATTACATATCGTAAACTACTATCAAGTATATCTACTAGAACCTAAACATGGCTCAAGAGCATATATTTAATTAAACAAATCAATCTCCTTTGATGTGATTGAACTTTATCAATCAAGTAGCACGTAATCTTTACCGTGTGTTCTTAACATGCAAAAGTAGTTATTTGCAAGGGTGAGCTCGACAGCCCAGCAATTCTAACAGTTTTCATGCAGCACATAGCATATAATAGCATATCCAGTTCATGCATTCATAATCAATTAATATTTACTACGCATGTTACTTCTCACATAACAGGCATAGAGATTTACTTCACAAGCATATCATCAAAGATAAACTTTCACATTTCATACATATCTCATATACATTTCATATATATACATCAACATTCTCATGGCATAATATAGCTCAACTAACAGTTATCGAATTCATATAACAAATAGGAACTGAAAAACTTGCCTGATTCGTAGTTTATCAACTACAACTTAACTGTGTATCGCTAATTGCACTTCGTGTATCCCTACACAATTATATAATCATGGGTTCATACCCATCAGTCATACATTTCATACGCTCTTAATATAAGAACAAATATTGTTTCCTAACTTGGTTTCATTTTTACTTGAACTTAAGATAACCATGAGACTAGCTCATTCTACTATCATATTTATCTAAACAATCTTGTTTCATATCTTGTACTTAAGGACAACATATAACCATAACTTAAGATCATGCAGTTAACAAACTGCTCTTGGTCACTCTGCAGAACGGCGCGGCCGCGCTGCATTTAAGCTTGGGAGTGGTGCTGGCCGCGCTACTCCCAGCCGAAACCAGACTTAGGCTTTTTATTGCCCAACATAATTCCTAGCACGACATGTATTCTGATACGTACTGTAAACATAAATCAAGTAGGTTCTGATAGTTCTTCAAGTTCACATTTCAAATCATTTAGTTTTGAATTACATAGTTCTATGTTGAATTATTTACATCAACAAGGCTTAACGACTTCTTTTAACAAAGGTTCAATGTTTCTAAGCTTTTAAACCTTATATTGGTACTAACAACCTTTAATACGCATGTTCATATGTATCTATCTCATTTACATAGGCATAACATAGTTCATACTTTTAAAACATGCTTAAATAACTTATGTCATGCTTGACTAGTTGAGTACACGTATCTTTCATGTTCGAAGGCATAAACAACTCTATCATGCTTGCTTATAAGGTCCTAATGCAAGTAATACAATACTCATCAAAGTTAGTTTCTAAAACTTTTAAATTTCTCTTTAAAACGCGTACTAAACCGAGCATGACAACCTTTTATGTGTAATACATCTTGGAATTACATTCTTTATTCATCCGCGCACATAACTAGGCCACATTCACATGTTTCCAAGGTCGGAACTTAAAAGACACAAAGTTCATTAAGTTTCATTTTCAAAACTTCAAGTTTTTCTTTCAAAACACTTTAAACCAAGCTATATCAATCTAGTATATGCAAGGTAACTTTAAAACTACATTTCATGTCCGTTGATATGCGTACATAGGGTCCAAGGTCAGAACTCAAAGGACACAAAATTCATCAACTTCCGTTTCTCAAAAACTTTAACTTTTCTTTTAGAAATCATTGTTAAAGCATTCCATTATGAGTAAAGTAATCTTAGCCATATGACATGTCTATTATCATGCATATTCATATTTTATCACTTAGAACAACATACTCCATCGTTCGGAGCACTATACTTGCGCATGTGCTCGTTCGACGCCCTCCGATCGCCTCCTATTACGTAACAGTCACAAAAATGACTGTTTTGACCCCTTCTAACGACCTCAAATTTAAAAACTTAAAGAACAGGTAGGTCTATTCGTCCTCGTTCCGGATCATCTTGAATCACCTCAATCGGAGTTCGTATGAAAGAGTTATGGCCGTTTTACCAAAACAGGTTCAAACAGTCACACTTAACAGACATTGGGCGCGGCCGCGCCCAATTCCTCATCCAAACCAGCGCGCCCGCGCCCCTGGGCAGCGCGCTTGCGCTTGGCTTGCCCATATTACAGTTTCTTTAATATTTTTACTTTAAATCTTCATAACTTCTTCATTTTAAGTCCAAATCAGTTGGTTTTCGATTCATTGAACTCGTTAAACTCTTAGCTATCCATCTACAGAGTAATTATAACACTTCAAACACATTAACTAACCCAAAGATTAATCCAAAACTCATATTCATACTAAATTTTCATGTTTTTGAAAAGTTTAGCGAATTCATTCACTACGAATTCGTTTCTAAAGCAAATTGGTTCGTTTAACTTGCGTTCTTTTCGTTTTTCAATATATTATCCACATCTACTATCAATTTACAGATTACAACATTGATTAACCATCAATTTTGTCTTCAAAATAAGCCATAATGTACTTATTACACCTAAAGTTCAATTCTTCTTCTTTAACACATTCTCATGGATTCAACTACTCTAAAATTGATTGTATAATCTGTACAACAGATTAGTTATACTCAAGAGTGCAAACATATAATCTTCACACAATTCATCTACCCAATCTCTAACCATAGAGAAAGTATTTTGAGAGAATATAAACTAGAACTTGGAATTGGTTTAAGAATTATACCTCTGTTAAGTTTGATACGAATTAGCTGCTAAGTTGCTTTTCCTTCAACTGATTTCTCCCTCTCATTCTCACAGTATACTTATATTTGCTTCACTTAGAAATCTCAACAATTGATTTTGAGAAGAGAGGAGCTCTATATATAGAGAAACCATTAACCGAATCATAACTTTTCCCAATGTTTGAATCCAATAAAAGATGGAAGAAGATGATGGTTAAAGAGAAGTTGTTGGAAAGTTGATACCAACTCCCTCCCCTCCATTATTCTAGCCATCATCAGTCTACTTGTTTATACACAATAGAGGGAGATAGGCCAATGGCCTATTCACGTGTATGAGAGAAATGAGACTCTCTTATTGGGACAAAGGCTTATAACTCAGTACTTTAGCAAATTGGCTCATGTAGTAAATTTTCCTAGCTCAATATTGCTACATTAAATTAAGTTATGGGCACTTATATACACATATATATGTACCTACCCACATATAGGAAGAATACTTATATTTTAAATATACACCAATATAATCTTATTATATTAATAACTTATTTGTTTTATGTCAAATAAATAAATTATTCATCTTATTGATTAATTAACACTAATATTAATTAATCCATTCCTCATTGATTAATGTGATTATTGATCTCTATAACGATTAATTATTTATTACGTATAGTAAATAAATATAAATCTTATTATATTTATAGACACTTGCTTATTATTATTATATCTCTAACAATAATAATCACATATTAATTAATCACCATTAACAATTAATTAATATTCTACAATAACAATTAACAATTAATATTAATTAATTGTTCACTTAATAATTACTTCGTCGATTAATATCATTATTAATATTTTCCATCACTGTGCCACACAAGGCTTATCTAACTCATTTACTGGAGTTATGTATAACTCAAGCTCATTATTCCTATAATAAATTATTAGGGTTTAGGTCACTTTGGCTTTTCTCCAATTCCACATTATTTTATTATTTATTTAATATAGAGTTTATGTCACACTTTATCAGAATGCTAAATTATTTAGCTTACTTAAATAATTAAATACTTAAGTATGCACAACCTTTATACTTAGAATAATTAATATTTACTCTATTAATTATTTAAATTATACACTATACGTATAATTATTTGATTGTCCCAAGACAACTTCTTCAACCATTACATTTAGCCACATCTCAAATATTAATCTAATATATAAATCTCTAACCAATATTCACTTATATATATATATATATATATATATATTGATTTCCTTCTATCGTCATCAATGTACATATATACAAGTCTAAACCTAGTACGCATCGAGTCTTTAATAGTATTCAATATAGTACAATGAGTGGTTTTCCACAAACAACCAACAAATTAGTTTCCGTCTCGTCTACACTGCTTTTACAATAAGTTAGATCGGTTACTAATTCGTATATACCTCCGCTCTCTGAAGGAATCGTTTAGCCCAGCTCCTATACATCCACTATTAAAGGGTACGATTGCACTGCCTTAGACTTGATACTTACTCATACATATACTCAAGAAATTGGTTATTATCAAGGATATTTAATATCACCAACTTACTATGATAAAATAATCCTATAAATTATTTAATGCCGATAAATAAATCTTATCCATCTTCTTTGCAAATTAATCTCTACAATTTATAACAAATATATAATAGTGATATATATTTATTAAACACAACATCACTTACTACATAGCTCATATTACCCTATGTAACACAATACTACATACCTCGTAGCACATTTATATATTCTTGTTTGAACCTATCTCATGCTTTAAGAATTTTATTTACTAAATTCTTATTTTAATGTTTTCTGAAAATTCGGGTTCTTACAGTATAACTTTCAATTGTTTATCAAGTTGATAAGGCTCGATGCAGCACAATGTGATTAGAGGAAATTAAGATCAAGCGAAGAGCTTGAGTGCTTGACCTCAAGGAGTGCGAGAAATGTCGGAGGCCTTGGGGAATAACTTCAAGGTCGTTGGATCCAATATTCTTGATTGTTTATCAAGTTGATTAGGCTCAATGCAATACAATGTGATTAGAGGAAATTAAGATCAAGCGAAGAGCTTGACCACAAGGAGTACGAGAAATGCCGGAGGCCTTGGGAATAACCTCAAGGTCGGTGGTTCCAATATTCAAATTTGGGGCTAAAACTATCTATCAAATAAAAAAGAAATGCAAATAGCTCAATTGATAAGAATTGGTCTTCTTTAAATTTATTCTAATTCAATCCCATTTCTAATTGTTAAGTATATTTGTTTCTTCTCCCAGGATACAGAAACTTGTGCGAACCAGTCTCATTTATTCTTTCATGATTAGCATGCAAAAATGTACACACATTGATGCTTTAGACCACAAAATATGTGAGTGTAGGCGTATATAGCTATAAGTTATTGTTCTTGTGATGTTTTGGTGCTAAACACTGATGACAAAACTGATGGTCATGCAGAATAAATATTAGTAGTTACATTGTGCTTAAATTCTTTACCCTTCGAGATCTTTTGAATGGTCACATTGATCTCCAATATTATTTGCAGGATCCGGTAACATTGATTGCACAATGTGCTCCTAACATCAATCGAATTAGTTCTGGTGGGAAAATAAAGAGATCAACAGCAGGGAAACATAACTTACCCAGGCCATTTGAAGGCTACATTGGACAAGCGCTCAGTACTAGCGAAGCATATACAAGATCTTCCCTGCAACCTGTTGATTCCTCAGCATCTCTCTCAAAGGTCTATGGAAAAGAGAAGTCCTCTACCAATAGAAAGGATGCCAACAATATAGAAATCGAGGATGATTTACATCCTATGCAATCTATCTATTTGGGTTCTGACCGTCGATATAATAGATACTGGCTTTTCTTGGGCCCTTGTAATGATTATGATCTGGGCCACAAGAGGATTTATTTTGAATCTTCTGAAGATGGTCAATGGGAGGTTATTGATACTGAAGAAGTAATCTTTCCTAATTATGTCTCTTTTTTATGGTATATATGTTCTCCTTTTATGCTGTCAATTCAACTGTTAAACTTTGCCTCTGTTTGCTTAATTGATTGCAGGCTCTGAGCGCATTGTTGTCGGCTTTGGACCACAGGGGTTCTCGAGAGGCTCACCTTCTTTTTTCTTTGAAGAAACTAGAAGCTTCTCTTTGTAGTGCAATGTCCAGTATCCCGGATTATGCTGGAAGTAGACAGCCAACCCAGTCTGGTCATTCCGAACTGAATACCTCCAGAGAAGACAGTTCATCAGCATTGTCTGATGTAGATAACAATCTGTGCCTGTCTGAGATAGGAAATGATTTTCGAATTTCTACTGGTGCCATTGTTCTGGAAACCGAGAAGAAAAGAGAACAGCAAAAGCAAAAATGGAGTCGACTCCAAGCATTTGACTTGTGGATTTGGAATTCTTTTTATTCAAACCTTAATGCTGTTAAACATGGCAAAAAATCATTTCTTGATTCCCTCGCTAGGTGTGAACATTGTCATGATCTGTACTGGAGAGATGAGAAGCATTGTAAGATTTGCCACACTACATTTGAGCTTGATTTTGATCTAGAAGAAAGATATGCCATTCATTCTGCCACATGTAGGAAGAGTGGAGACACTGATGTTTCTCCAAAGCATAAAGTTCTTTCATCACAGTTGCAATCGCTCAAAGCTGCAACTTATGCAATTGAGGTGAGCTGTCATTTGTTTGTTAAAGCTTTATATTTTTGTCTTGCTATACACACCACATGCTCACATGTATTGTTGTCGTTCATACAATTTGTCAATGGGAAAGTCGCATATTCTACTCCGTTTGAAAACATTGAATGACTTCGAGTAATATTTGATCTTGGAATCAGTCTAGTTAGTGAAAGCACAATAATTGGTGTTCACGTTTCTGAAATATAAATTGCTACACTGCTTCGTTGAGTTGGATGTCCAAATGCATTTGAATGGCAGGTTTGATAGTTTTCCTGGACTAGCATTCAGAATTGCGCTATTTTCTGTTGTTGCATTGTGAAAGGATTTCTATACATATAGGACCCTTTATGCTTATTTATTGACAACTTTTGTTAAGAGTAAATACTGCATGAAGATTAGAAAACAATTACATATATTTCTAAATTAGTAAAGTATAAGTTAACAGGCATTTTATGTTTGGGGCATCATCAGGAATTGCTAAGATGATTACCTCGAGAGTCAAGATGCATATTTTACTTGTTAAACCATCCACGTGTAGGAGGCTGAGAAGACTAGTATAAAAAGGAAAAAGAGGAGGCTGAGAAGTACTTAAAAGAGTAGGAGGCAAAGAAGTGCTTAAATCACATACATGTAGTAGACCTGCATGGACTGAAGTCACTGAACATTTAAAGCATGACTGGTAACTAGGGTAGCTTGACTGAGGGTGTGTGGACAGATTTGGAAGCATATGAAAGTGGATATTAAAATGACTTCAGTTTGTAGAAGTTGATATTACAATTATTAGGTGAAGCTCCTAAAGTTTGTTGGATGCTTACATCACATGTGACAAAACCACTGGCATCTGAGGTGAAAACTACATGATTCTAGGTTAGTGTTATAGACCCAAAAATGGTAGAACAGGTAATAGTTATGAGATAAAGGGATTTATCTAAAAAAAAATATTTATGAGATAAAATTGTTTCTGGCACAAGGTTATGCAAGAAAACCCTGAAATCTAAATTGAGTCATGTGCATTGTAAAATTTTGAAGATTAGTTCCAAGAGATATCTTGCAGTAGTATTGTGATGTAAAACCCAGTTAGTAAAGATACTTGGATTTAGTTGGGTATTAAAATAAAAATACAATAATTACAACCTGATTAAATTTTAGCAATGAGATTCAATTCCTTAAAGCTTATGGTATATCTGTAGCCTGGAGTAATGTTTTATCTTCTTATACATGTAATGCAGTCGGTTATGCCTGAAGATGCCTTGGTGGGTGCTTGGACTAAATCTGCTCATAACCTATGGATCAAAAGGTTACGACGGACCTCAACTTTAGTAGAGTTTCTACAGGTAATACTTGCCTCTAATTCTTCTTTTTGATATGTAGCTTCTATTTTCTGATTTATGAAAACTATGTTTTATGAGACTGAGGTTGTGTTTGATAAAACTGAATTTTAAGATCTGAACAGTTTAGATATCTGATAATATAGAGCATCTGTCTAAAATTGTATCTGAACGAAATGTTGTTTGATATTTATTTTTTCAAAATGTCTGAATAATAGTATTTTACCATTTTAACCTTTCCTTCTCTCTTCCTATTCAACAACCTAGTTTCTTGTCTTCCTCCATAATCACTGTAAACAACAACCCTACTTCTTGTCACCCAAATTTAACACCTTGAGACTCCGAAGTGATGCTATCTTGGGTGAGATTTGGTCGTAAAGAAGGTTAGAAGAAAGGTTGAGGATAACAAGGTTGGTGAGGGAGAATAGGGACTGAGCGAGTGGGCCTTTGAGCAATGAGTCGAGAGAACGAGTGAGATGACTCGGTTGTTTTCGCAGAACACACCGGACCAGCGACAATGAGGGGTAGTAGAGGTCCATGAAGAAAGAAGTTGTGGGTTTTGGAGTGAATTCTTGAAGGAAAGTAGGTAATCTCTTTCAGAGCCTGGAATCTCTGTTTGCTCTGTAATAATGGCACCGTTGGAGATCAAGAATAAAAGCTGAAACACACGAGGAAGAGATACAGAAGACTAATGGCCATACCCATTAGCCTCAATATGTTTGTGAAGAGAGAGAGAATGATTTCTATTCTACGGAGTATATTTCAAATGGAGTCCCAGTGTCCTATTCCTCCATAACCACTGTAAACACCAACCTCCATTTCGACCAATCCATTCAATTCTCCCTCTTCGCATTCATCATCTCAATCAATCCATTACCGTGCATCTAAAATCAAGCCGTAACTCACAGATCTGGTGTTGAGTGGCGCAAATCTGTTGGGTTTGAGGGTTGCTAACAGTAATTAGGGATAGAAAAGGAATTCGTAATATTGAAGAGGTTATTTTGGTCTAAAAAAGGCAACTTTCATTCGGACCCACGTTTGAATAGTTTAGATTTAATTTTCTATCTTAACAATTTAGAGGCATTCAGAGAGAATTATTTTTTTACCAAACAAGTTTAGTCTCTGACAGAGGCACATCTATTAAGAGGCATTCAGATGTAATCAAACACAATCCGATTCTTGTTTGCTAATGCGTAGAAGTTGCACATTATCTTACCTAATTTTCTATATGTTGTAGGTTCTTGCTGATTTTGTTAGTTCCATCAACGAGGACTGGTTGCTTCAATGCACTGCTGCTCTTGGATCCAACTCTGTAATGGAAGAAATCATTGCAGGCTTTCCAACTATGCTCCAAACGTCATCTGCAGCGGCAATCTGGTTGTTCAAATTGGATAGCTTGATTGCACCTTATTTAGAAAGGATTCACCTTGAAAAGGGCAAGGAATGTTCTAGATTTAAAGGTATGCCTGTTTTCTTAATCCATTTTTATGTCCTTGTTGTTTCTAGTTGCAGTCCGTTAGACTTGCCTTCAGTTTATGATTAAGATTTATTTCTGTATCTGATGCATATTTGAGACTGTTAATGTTCACTTATCTGCTCTTGACGAGTGAAATGCGACCAATGTCTTTGAACCAATTTGTTTTTCTTTTTCAATGTCGGGGTGACAAGGTTTGCTACTACAAACTATGGCCAAACACAAAAAACACAAATTGTGGAAAACCACAGACAAGAGACAAAAGGTATCACTTCATCAAAGTGTGAAGAATACAATTTATTTAGAGAACTCTCACAGCCCAAAACCCACAGCCAAACTGTTTCTCTCTGAAGGCGGCTAAAAAGTGAGAAAGAAAGAATACTAAAATTCATAGCTACAATTACATATATATAGCTGGGTTAAAAAACATAATAGGCCCAAATAACAAAACAGGTCCTTATCGGCCTTGGTTCTCTGCTACCACCACTAGACCTCATTTTTCTTTTTGTTCGGGTCTGCAAAATATAATACGAGTCAGGTCGTATGTCAGATCCCGAACTAGAATTCATGACACATAATATGGTTTTTTTCAATTTGTTTACTCCTTAAAATACGTGGGCCTCCAGCTTTATGAGAAGTTTCTTTATGAGGTTTACATAGGGGATTGAGTGGCCGTCTTCCACTGGTGCCATGATAATTTTTTCCACTTGTTTTGTATTTTGAAGGACTTATTGGTCCTTTATCTGCATTGTAATTTTTCTTTCTCAGTTTCCAGTAATATTTTCTTCTTTTATCCAAAAAAATGTCTTTACTCTTTAGAATTTGCCAAATAAAGAATCAATTCAAAAGAGCAATGGCATGAATCGACACTTTAGGTAGTTAATGAAATCTTGGTGTTTGTATTTGTAGTAAAAGTGAATCCATGCTCACATTGTGTTGCAAGGAGTGAGTGGTGAACTAATTCCCATGGCTATGTTTGTTTGCAAAGATTACACTTGGAATATGATTATTAATTCCAAGTGTCTTGTTTGTTTTTAAATTTGAGTTTTGGACTATTAGTCCTGAGATTATAAAATAACTTAAGATGAGGGATTATTTAATACCATGTTCTACCTGGTATTATAATCCTTACCATTTGAGATTAAAAATTGTTAGACAAAATTAACCTCGGTCTTTTTCTAAAATGATCATTATATCCTATAATTTTTTTATTATTATTGACAACTCAAAACTTATTGGTACAAAGACTAAATATTAATTTTTTTGGAGGGGGTTGGGGGTGGGCAGGGTATTTATATAATCAATGAATATTAATTTTTTTGTGGGGGGGTGGGGGGGTGGGGGGTGGGGGGGGTGGGGGTGGGGGTGGGGGGTATACATAATCACTGAATATTTTTTTTTGGGGTGGGGGGTGGGGGGTTGGGGGTGGAGGATGGGCAAGTGGGGTACATAATCAGTAAATATTTTTTTTTGGGGGTTGTATACATAATCAGTAAATATTATTTTTTAGGAGTGGGATGGGGGTGATGGTAGGGGTGGGGATGTAGGCGTAGGGGGGATAGGGGTGTAAGGTTAGGGGTGGGGGGTGGGGGTGGGGGTGGGGGTGGGTGGGTGGGTGGGTGGGTGGGGTGGGGTGAGGGGGTAGGCGTAAGGGGTTGGCGTGGGATTTTACATAATCAGTAAATATTATTTTTTTGCAGTGGGGTCGGGTGATGGGGGTGGGGGTCGGGGGATGGGGGTGATAGGTTTTTTTCGGTGATCATTGAATAATATAATCACTTATTTAAAAGTTTCTAATTAATTATTCATCATTTTTGATGTATAAATAAGTTTAAAATGCTATTATTAGTAAGGTTGTAATAGTCCAAACAATATTTTTTTAATCAAATCCTTTAATTAATCCGGGAAAAAACAAACATAACATGAGATTATTTTAAGTTATCCCATGAATAATCCCATAAAAAACAAACACTTGACTAGGACTATTTAATCCTAGGATTAATAGTCTTGGGATTATAATCTCCTGGCCAAGATTATAATCCTTGCAAACAAACATGACCCAAGATTATTGTTTGCCTGAACTGTTCATTCATTATCCCAAGCTACCTCACCTCCTATGGGGAAAACATGGATACATGAAAGTATATTTTTTTATATATATTTGTCTTGTAGAAATTTGTTGGTGGCTGCACAGTGTTTGTGTTCTTTTTATTTCCTCGCTATGTGGACTTAAAGTGTGTGTGTGTAGGCATTGATAAATGATAATGCATGTCTTTGATTCAGTCATCAAATTATATACTACTAGCTTTGCTCCTGCTGTTGTTAGTACCTAAATTGTTTGTTTGCATTTCAGGTAAGCATGCATCTAGCAGGTAAAAATATTCTTTAGTTTGGGAGATTATACATGAAGCGTAAGGGGTTGGCGTAAGGGGTTGGCGTGGGATTTTACATAATCAGTAAATATTATTTTTTTGCAGTGGGGTCGGGTGATGGGGGTGGGGGTCGGGGGATGGGGGTGATAGGTTTTTTTCGGTGATCATTGAATAATATAATCACTTATTTAAAAGTTTCTAATTAATTATTCATCATTTTTGATGTATAAATAAGTTTAAAATGCTATTATTAGTAAGGTTGTAATAGTCCAAACAATATTTTTTTAATCAAATCCTTTAATTAATCCGGGAAAAAACAAACATAACATGAGATTATTTTAAGTTATCCCATGAATAATCCCATAAAAAACAAACACTTGACTAGGACTATTTAATCCTAGGATTAATAGTCTTGGGATTATAATCTCCTGGCCAAGATTATAATCCTTGCAAACAAACATGACCCAAGATTATTGTTTGCCTGAACTGTTCATTCATTATCCCAAGCTACCTCACCTCCTATGGGGAAAACATGGATACATGAAAGTATATTTTTTTATATATATTTGTCTTGTAGAAATTTGTTGGTGGCTGCACAGTGTTTGTGTTCTTTTTATTTCCTCGCTATGTGGACTTAAAGTGTGTGTGTGTAGGCATTGATAAATGATAATGCATGTCTTTGATTCAGTCATCAAATTATATACTACTAGCTTTGCTCCTGCTGTTGTTAGTACCTAAATTGTTTGTTTGCATTTCAGGTAAGCATGCATCTAGCAGGTAAAAATATTCTTTAGTTTGGGAGATTATACATGAAGCTTTTGCAGACTACAGCAGTTCGGGCATAAGGTTTTATCAGCTTTTAAAACATCATCAAAATACTTCTGACTAAAATGAACATTGCTTCCAGTTTATCCCATTTTTGATCATTACTTGGAGAACTTTTGAGTAGTCTATTATTGAACGGCATTAGGTAGGTTCATATCACAAAAGTTACCATTGCTGGTATTTTATTGCTTCTGCGAAAGTCAGCAAGTTACTGTAATTGTGTCTTCTTTGTACAAAAGAATGTTATTCATTTGTTTTTTCATATAGTAAGGAATAAAGTTCTCCTTTATAGTAATAATATTCATTAGTAAAAGCATGAAGAAGTAGCTCCTTTGTCAATTTTTGTAAATATACAAAAAATTAGGGTCAGACAACATTCCATCTGTAGTCCTAATAATATGTTGGATTCTCGGAGACATGGCTTCAATTGTAGTACTTTTTTATTGGTTTAGAGTGCAAGTTTTATATGTGAAGGATTGGATTCAGTTAGCTTAATTTATTTAGAGAAAGAATATAAAACTGGAGTAACCATTTGATATTCATCTGAAACATTAATTCAGTCCCTTGTGCATAAACAAAAATGATTTCTGCACAATACAGTCAAATGGGTTCTTTTCATTGCAGCTTATCATAAGTTTCGGTTCTTGAACTATTCACCATTTAGATATTTACACAATACTAACAAATTAAGTTGTTAGTTGATGTTTTTTTTATTGCTGATGATTAGATTGTGTAAATTCCCTTTTGTTCTGTGCTGCCAATATTTTTTCTTACCTGAAGTAAACTCTTTGTTACATACTTTGTTTGGGTATATTTGTTTAGATGGATGGAATTTGGAATTGAGTTGAGTAAAATTTGTGTTTGTTTCTCAAGTCATCTGACTAGATACCAAGTTTGTCAAATAGACTTGGCAATAATTGCTCAAGTAGTACTACTTAGCGATGAGCCGACGACAATCAAGTCGAGTTGTTGATTTGCACTTCTAGCAACGATCAGAAAACTAATCGTTGCTTAAGCGACGACTTCATAACTATTAATGAGCAAGGATTTTAATGGGGATTTAATTTTTGTTATTAATAATATTTAATAATTTTGATTGTGAAATTGTAATTTTTGTATATTAATTGTAATTTGAATATATATATATATGGCCCCGTTCAAGGGCATTACTCTTATGCTACGTTTGGATCGATGGAATAGGAGGGAGAATGGAATGAATCGTTTCATTGGAATGATAAAAATGTTGTTTGGTTTGTTTATTCCAACGGAATAAAGTATTCCTCCTGGAATGATAGTTAACTTAAAATTTTAATTTTCATTCCTTGAGAGTGGCCAGGAATAAATCATTCCATCCATTATTTTTAAGTAATTGACAAATATACCCCTAAATATATAATAGGGCTTTTTACATATTCATTCAATTCGATCAATCTAGGAACGACGAGAGAGAAGGGGCCGAAATTTGATAATTTCTTCGGAATTTCTATATTTCTATTTCTTCGTAATTTACCCCACTTACCACCACCCAGCCACCCCATCCCACCCCACCCCACCCCACCTAACCTAACCTACCCCCACCCCTACCAACCTACCCCACCTACCCCGACTCCCACCCCACCCCACCCCACCCCTTACCCACCTACCCCCACTCCCACTCCACCTACCCAACGGCACCCACCTCACCCTACCCCACCTACCCATCCCCCACCCCACTTACCCCACTCCACACACCCCATCTACCCCAACCCACCTACCCCACCTACCCACCCCACCCCACTTACTCATCCATCCACCCCACATACCCCATTCCACCCCACCCCACCTACCCCATCCACCCACCCCGACCCCCCTACCAACCTATCCCCACCCACCCAGCCACCCCAACTCACCTACCCTACCTACTAACCTACCCCACCCCACCTACCCCACCCCCTACCAACCTACCCCCACCCAGCCACCCTAACCCACATATCTTATCTACCAACCCACCTCACCCCACCCCACCTAACCTACCCCCACCCCCACCCCACCTAGCCACCCTAACCCACCCCATCCCACCCACCCCACACCACACAACACACCTTACCCCACCCCACATTCCCCACCTAGCCACCCTAACCCACCCCATCCCACCCACCCCACACCACACACCTTACCCCACCCCACATTCCCCACCCCCACACACCCACCCCATCCCTTACCCACCTACCCCACCTACCCCCACTCCCACCCCACCTACCCAATCGCACCCACCCCACCCTACCCCACCTACCCATCCCCCACCCCACTTACCCCACTCCACCCACCCCATCTACCCCAACCCACCTACCCCACCTACCCACCCCACCCCACCCCACCCCACCCCACTCCACCCCCACTTACTCATCCATCCACTCCACATACCCCATTCCACTCCACCCCACCTACCCTACCCACCCACCCACTCACCCACCCCGACCCCCGACCCCCTACCAACCTACCCCACCCACCCAGCCACCCCAACCCACCTACCCTACCTACTAACCTACCCCACTCCACCTACCCCACCTACCCCCACCCCCTACCAACCTACCCCCACCCAGCCACCCTAACCCATCTACCCTATCTACCAACCCACCCCACCTACCCCCACCCCCACCTAGCCACCCTAACCAACCCCACCCCCCACCCCACCCCACCCCCCCACCCCACCCCACCCCACCCCACACCACCCCACACACCCCACACACCTTACCCCACCCCAACCACCCCACCCCACCCCCACATTCCCCACCTCCACACACCCACCCCTACCCCCACCAGCCACCCCAACCCACCTACCCTATCTACCTACCCACCCCACCCACCCTACCCCACCTACCCCACCTACCCCACCACCTACCAACCTACCCCCACTCAGCCACCCCAACCCACCTACCCTATCTACCAACTCAACCCAATCCACCCCACCTACCCCCACCCCCTACCAACCCACCCCCACCCAGCCACCCCAACCCACCTACCCTACTTACCCACGCAACCCACCCCACCCCACCCACCCCACCCATCCCACCCACCCCACCCCACCCCACCCCACCCTATCCTACCCACACCCCACCCCTCCCCTTTATTTCTAAGGATGAAATATGTGTTAAATTTTTAATATAAATTGAATTTAAGTTAAATTTGAACATTTGAAGGTATTTAGGTCACTTTCTAATTATTTATTTCATTCTTAGATGTATTCCTAACATCAACCAAACATATACATGGAATATTAAAAAATCATTCAAATTTCCTTCTTTATTCCATTCCCTCATCTATTTCATTCCTTACTCTATTCCATTCCTTCAATCCAAACGTAGCATTAAAGAGTAATATCCCTTAAAGAGTATGACTATATATACGGCTATGTGTTTTTCTTGCAAAACATTCTCTTTCCTCGCTACTTGTGTGTTTCGATTGAGAGTTCCTTCAAACCTTCACGAGCCTTGAAATCTTCAGAAAATCGATTGTTGCAAATGGAGCTTCAGAAAATCGATTGCTGAAAATCTTTGAAGCCCAGAGCTCCTTCTTCAACTGGAGTTTTAGAAAATCGAAGCCCTATAATCGAAGCCGTTGAAATCTCGACGTGCCCTAGAATCGGAAGCCCTCAGTTCGATCCCCCTCAATCTCCTTGTTCGGATGATTTCTTTTCTTTTTGCGATTTGAAATTTATATACTTGATTTGGCACTCAAATTGTTCCTCTGTTCTTCTATTTATATACTTAATGTTATTTAGCTTTAATACCATTGTGCCACGATTCAGATTAGGAAGAACAGAGGAACATTTCAGGTGAAAATATCAACTGAATTTTTTTAATCTGATGAACAGTTTAGGTGAAAAAAGCAACTGAATTTTTTTTAATTACTTGCTTATGTTAGTTGTTCTTGTTTTATTTCAGCTGTAGTTTGTGTTTCTTCTCATTGGTTTCCTCACCTTGCTAATGTTTGCTTCATTCACAAAATGTGTAGATCTAAAGTTTTAATCTGATGTATTATTTTGAGCTTATGATATGATCTTTCAATGCTCTCTGTGATCAATTGCGGTTGCAGAGTAAAATAACTTCAATTCATGTTTAACAATTTTTAGTTTACTTTTACTAAAATTCCATTTTGACAAACCTATTTTCAGTTTTCCAAACAATGTTGAAAGCACCTCCATGGCTTCATGAAATAATAATATGGAGTGAAAGTATTGTCTGAAATATTTTCTAAAGTTGGATGTTTTTTTTGGGAAAAATAAAAATGTTTATCTAAAATGAAATTCTAGTAAAGTTCTGTTGGTCAAAAGTTTAAAAAATCCTTTGCAAGCATTCTCGAATCTATGCATTCAGCCAATCCACCAAACTATTACTTATGCGCCACCAATCTATGCATATTTTTGTAAAGGTATTTCTTAAACTGGCATAATCCATCATTTATGCTCTAGCCTCGAACAATTGTAAAGTTATCAAATTTTAGAGTGATAATTTCCTGTTCTTGCGCATAGTTACATTTGTGTGAATTTGATGAGTTCAGAAGTGTAAGAATTGAGAATAATATTGATGAGAAGAGTGATGCAGTTTCTTTTGAGTTGGAGAATTTGACAAAGTTATGACTTATAAGGTAGCTTTAGCCCTTGGGTTTGCTCCAAACAGGAGTTGAAAATTGGTAGCAAAGCAAGATGAAGGAGATGACTTTAGTTCAACTATTATGCAGAACTAAACAGTTTTAACGCAAATTTGTTAGGACTGTAGATAAGATATACATTTATTTTGTTGAAGATTGAAAACTAAAGATAACTTGTATACATGTGTTTGGTTATTACATTATCTATCATCTAATTTGGAAGACAAGATGTGGACAGATTGTGAGATGTGCGCATCCTGTTATTGTCCATCAATCTGGATGGCGACTTATGAGGAAGTTTAATTTGGTGGAAGAAGTGTGCATCAAACAAAAAAATTGAGTCTTCTCTCAAATAATTTTGTGCAGGTGAAAATGACAGATTGAATGTGCTGTAATTAAAATTGATGTATTGATGTATTGATGTACGGCCCCGTTCTTCTTTTTGCTTGTATTTTTTCTTTACATCTAATAAAATTTCTTCTTTATCTTGAAAAATAATGATTATAGAGCTCATTCACACACAAAAATATGTTTAAATACTTTTCATATCATTTAAAATTGAAGTATGTTTATACATAAAATCATGTATAATCAATTGATAATATATGAATGTTTACAAAATAGGCAAGTCATACCTTCAAAATTGATGTTATCACATTTATATCGAATATATAGCTATTTAAAAGTAATTTGTGGAACTTAAAAGTGATATGTTTAATTTGATTATACTTTTCTGTTATGTTACATCGACTCTTCTATAAGAGAGTGAAGTGCCCGAGTAAGACACCCGGACAGACATTTGTGTCAAACATGAAGTCCACAAAGAAGAATAAAAAATGAGGGAGGGAGGGAGGGAGGGAGGGAGGGAGGGAGGATGAGGGAAGGAAGAAACAGATTGTCTGAAAAAGATGAAATAAAGAATTATTTGATCTCGTTTAGATGAAACAGATTCATTGTGATGTATATTTCAAGTGTACATCTTTAGTTTGTTCATTTGATTTATTTTGATTATGTTGCATGCACCACATTCCCAACACCGAAAAGAGTCAACTTAAATGGCCACAGTTAATCACTGTCATTGTCATCGCCCAACTATGTTGATAACTTCTTGGACTGATTTGAATCCTGGTCGTCGATTCTATGGATGTCAAACTGCAAGAGTAAGTAATTTTTATTCGATTTCCTTTGATATGAAGTTTGTTCTGAGTCAAAATTCTTTTTTGATAGCCTTATGGTTGCAGATATTTCATGTGGTATGATCCTCCGATGAAGTCGAGAGCCATTCAAGTGATTCCTGGTTTTTTGAGGAAGTTGAGGGCTCTTTAAAATGAAGCTCAAAATGTTAGACGCAAACATAGGATTTACTTGATAATCATATGGGTTTCCTTGATTTTGCTACTTTGGAATTTTTTTGGAACCATCTCTATGCAAAAAGATGCTTAAATAGGAAAAAATTTTAATTAGAATTTGGGAGATGGAACAATTAGGTTGTGTGAAATCCTTATTTTAAATATAATGAATCAAAGATATTGCACTATATAAACTCTGTTTAGTGTTTTAGAATTATAATAAAGCAAAGATGTTGCACTTTGTTATAGGTTACAGTGGAACTTGGCATGTGTACATTAAACTCTTTTGGCATGTGTACAGAGCATATATAAAAACATCACCCACACAAATTATGCCAAGTGGTAAAAAAAATTAAAAAGCCTATGCAAACTGTATTGGTTGCCTACTAACATACTTGGAAATATTAAAGAGCATGGTTTCGCACCTATTCATTTGCAAAAAATGCAAAATTGAAATTACAACATTCAGATTTTGTTTTGGTCACAAGTCCCAAATATAAAACATAATAAAATAATGGCACAAAGATCATACTATAATGTGTTATAGTGCCTAATACACGTTCGTAAAAAAAAGAAGTAGAACAGACCATTACAATTGCAGCAGAAGAAAATAGTTTATCATATTGGGGCACACTCGTATAGAGCTTATGCACAAAGGTAACTATCAACCAAGGGCAAAGCAGCAAAATATAAATCAGCTCGTCCTTTCTTCCGCATTGCTGCAAGGTTTGTATACATTTTTTCCATAGAATTGAATCCTCTAATATCACTAGAACGGAGAAGATTGCCTGCAGAATGATCAAGAAAGAACTATTAGTGATAGATATAAATGGGTAAGAACCTCGAACTTGTAAAACTATGTAACTGGCAAAAGAAAATGAAAAATAAATAGCAAAAAACTCATTAATCTCTAATTCAATCAAGAAACTTGCAAGTTTTGTTTCAGTAAATAATAACCACAAAAATCTATTGCACAGAACAAAGGGAAAGCATGTCCTAATGTCCTACCGACTTGTGTAAAGGTACTATCTAAATATTTTCACGTCCTAATAGTACAATTCTATCCTTTTCAAAAAACATAAAAAAATAAAAGGAGATTTGTTTTTCTACAAGAGAGGTCGCAAATGGACAATGAGTTCACCCCAAGTGGAGTAAACAGAAACAGACAAAACAATGTGTTAACGCCAGGATCTTTTGCCACGTCTCAATCACAAATGACGTCCTGATCCTGCACAGTAAACACAACAAACACCACGAGCTTGACGGCCGGACCGCCGGGGGATAGCTCAGGCGTGAGAGTAAGTATATATGTGTTCACAAGGTTAACTCAAGAGGATGATAATATCTAGTGTCTGAGAGAATAATTAAGTGGTGTGTGTTATTTTGTTACTTACCTCCTCCTTTTCATCACAGCTCCACGCCAACCCCCTTTCAGGTCCACCGTGCCACCCATCACTTCCTGACATCTTTTTCCTTCCATTTCCGGTCATTCCCGCCGAAAGCATGCACTTAGCCTCCATATTTTCTGTCACACCTTTTTCCTCCGCCTCCTTTTCCATCCCATCCTCATTAATGTCATATAGAAAGGTGACAGACATAATAGTCAACTATTATTTTGAGTAATGATTACCGGTCAAAGTTGGGCTAAAGGGAAATATGCCTAATGGGCTAATTTGATGAGTAAACCCAACTAATGGAGATGACCCATGCGACCGGATCCAATCTGTATGGATTTAGTGAAATAATAAGTAATTGGGCCCAAAACATCCGGGTCAACTAGGATAAGAATAATCAGAACCCAAAGGAAGGGCCCATTAGATCTGGCCCAATAAGGAAAAGGATCATGGCCTAACATTACCCCCTAGTCTTTTATTAAACAGAGGGTTTAATGGAAGACTATAAATAACATAGGCCCATGATATAATGACTTGTGGCAAGCTGTAAAAGGTCCAAAGTGAAATTCATCAAAGCCCAATTAAGTCGATCCAAATCGTTATCAAAGATAAAACTGGGAAGTCCAACGGATATAAATCCATTCGGATTAGGATATTTAGATCCAAAACCGGGCAGCACCTTTTCCGATTCGCCATTATTACTGTGAATTTATTGTGCCGCCTTCGATTACCGTGCAACTGTCAATATAAAAGACAAACTTTACCAATTTGGACAATTTTATTTGTCAATTCAAATTTCGAACCTTCAAGCTTTCTTCCTATCTATTGAACTTTCTTTGCAATCTCTGCGAATTGTTGACAATGGCGTCCCAAGATTCCGATCAAGGTCTTCCCCTGTTAGTTAAACCTATTTGCTCCATTGTTCCAGATTCAAACCCTAGCAAAGACGCTTCGAGCTCTGGTCAGGCTGCTGCAACTACTGCAAAGAAACAGACAACAACATTTTCTCCCAGTCCTTCTGAATTCTATAGGGATAACGAGCTGTACGTTCATGCCAACATCCCCTCGAAGGTTGTTGAAGCTGATCTAGAAAGGCTTCGAACTCGTTGCCATATTCCGGAAACTCACCAGATAAGAATTCCCAGGTCCGGGGAAAAAATGTATCAACGTCCTGAAGGATGGATGGCTGTGACAACAACCATTCTGGAGAAAGGCATCCGGTTCCCTTTGCATGCCTTCGTGGTGACCCTATTAGGGTTTCTGGGCGTTGGGTTCGCTCAACTGATGCCGAATTCATACATTCATATTTTGGCATTTATAGCCCTGTGCTACGAATTTGGCGTCGAACCTTCGCTTGACCTTTTCTTCACTGTATACAAGGTCGGTCAGTCCAGAGAGAAAGGTTTTAAAACCATAAGCAAGCAATCTTCAAAAACAGGGGAGAAGTTCGAGAGACGTTCACTAGTGAATACCCCTTCAAGCAATAAAGGATGGCACGAGAGATGGTTTTTTGTTAAAGGGCCCGAAGTCATTTCCTTACCTGGCTGGGCCACAGATGAGAAAATCTCTACAGACTTCGGGGATGTCTCTGAAGAACGTGAAGCTGAGATAATAGAGCTTCTGGACAATTTCCCGAGGGAGGAATGGAATTATAGACTTCTTTCCAACCAAGCGTGGTTGTACAACCACAAATGTAAGTATGAATTCATTTTGTGGATATTTGAAGTTTATGTAATGTAAACTCTGACGTAGAACTGTTAATCTTTTGTAGTGACTTTGATCAAACCATCACTTTCGGAGATGAAAGAATTAGAAGATTTGTTAGCTGGAAAACCGGTAGAAGCCCCCATCGATTCTTTACAACATGAAGCCCCATCTGAAGACAATGCCGGAAAATCTGCAGATGCTGATGCAGGACCTCCACAACCGGATGCTTCCTCCAGACTCAACCCATCTACCGAAAGACCAACTGAAGAACCCCGAACCCACGCACCAGAAGATGACGAACCTCTTCTTCCGGAGAAAGTTCTTCAGCTTCGACGAAAGAAAAGAGCTATCCGAAAGCCTCGGCTAATCTCCATCCCATCAGAATCCGAAGATCTTTCCGAATCCGAACCGTCTTTTAATCCGATACCTTCATCCACCAGTCCAACAGCAACTGCCGACCCAATACCACCGAACATAGATCCAGCACCACCAACTGCCGACACAATACCACCGAACATAGACCCAATACCACCAACTGTTGATATAACGCCACCGACCATAGATTCAGTACCACCAACTGCTGTTCCTCCATTGGCCCGAACAAGCTTATTGGATCTTTCCGTGAATGACCGAAGACAATTTCTTCGGATAAAAAAGTTGAGAACCAAAATCATTCCCCTAACCCCCGATGAGCTTAGGGTTCCATCCTTAAACATTCATCCTTCCACAAAACCCGTGGAGACTTCAAATGTAAATGAAGAAGAAATAAACGAGTCGGCTGCAGCGCCATCTCGAAAGAGAAAACGACCAGCTGACAACGACTCCAATCCAACGCCTTCAACTCTACCAGTTCGGGATCCTTCACCAGCTCGATCTCCTTCCCCCGAAAACATCTATATGGATCCTTCTCCTGTTCAAGACCAACCGATGACTTCCTCCCCAAGGCCTTCAACACATAATTTCCACTATGAGGCTACCGGAGCGCCGACTTTATGGCCTCGGTACAATGTCAACTTCCCCTTTCATCTGTTTGATGCCTTCGTTCAGGAGAATGATGACCATCGATTTGATACTCATACGAACGGGAATTTTCTTGATGAAGGCATGAGTTATTTGGCAAAGGTAAGGGAGAATTTTATTAATTAAACATTTCTTCACTTGCTGAAATATTTAAAATCGACTGAACACTGTTGAGTATACGCAGGCGAATGCAGTCTTCGGGCGTTTACGTCCCAGGCATCTAAATGCCGAGTCCGATGAGGAGACTCTGAGGAGGGAGAATAATATGTTGAAGGCTACGTTGGCTCGAGAGAGAGGAACGCGAGTCTGTCCTTCGTACTAACGAAAGTCTTCAGAGAGAATTGATCCAAACCAAGGAAGATATGAAGGATACTCACGATGTGCTGAGCTCGGTCAGAGGAGAATTGAAGACGACGAGAGCCAGTGAACAAAAATTATCTATGCTGAATATCCGTTTTGTTGCTGAGACCGAAGCCTTGAAGACTACCAAAGAGGATCTTGTTGTAGCCAACCAGCAATTGTCGACCCAACTCCATGAAGCTCAGACAAAGGCTCGATCTATCAAAAAAGTTCAGAAGGCCAAGCGTCGCAAACTTCGTGGTAAGATAAAGGCACTTCAGGAACGAGATCCCTCTTTGACCGAAGATATGATCACCCAAATACGGGCGGACTATCGTACCTCGGACGAACTTGGGTCAGAGATCTTAAAGGTTTATTACGAAGGATACGAGGAGTGCCGTAGCAGGGGAAAGGGAAAGTTGGTGGCTGCTCAACTAGATCCATCTCTGCTAGATTCTGAAAGTGAAGCCGCGAGCTGAAGACAATTTTATTTTAATTTGTAGGACTTGTAAAAGTTATTTATTTTTGTAATTAAATCGAATAGTAATGAAATTGGATTTTGTCCTTTATGACTTTGGTGCATTTGCTTTGTGTAAATCCCTTAATATTTGTGCTATTAAAAAATACATAATCGCTTCAAGGATTCAGTTGTTAATAACAGTTAATTATGATATATAACAGATGAAGTTTAAATAATGAGGTATCCCAAACTTAACACTTGGAAAAAATTTAGGTAATAGGGTTAAGGGATACTTATTAGTTACCAAAGACTGAGACAGATCTGCTTTATTAGGACTTTGTTCACCTCGAGAGGCTTGATCCAAAAATGAGAGATGACATTTGCCTACCACAAAGGGCCTGACAAAGTCTAAAAGATGACACTTGCCTACCACAAAAGGCCTGACAAAATCTTAAAGATGACACTTGGCTACCACAAAGGGCCTGACAAGGTCTTAATTGACCGCCTGTCGCAGAAGCTGCCATCGAATGGTCAGCGAGTCCTCCCGAACCTCCGAACACCAATGACGTTTGCCTACCACGAAGGGCCTGACAAACTCATAAGGACCTCCTGCCGAAGAGGCTACCATCGAATGGTCAGCGAGTCCTCCCGAACCTCCAAACACCAATGACGTTTGCCTACCACGAAGGGCCTGACAAACTCATAAGGACCTCCTGCCGAAGAGGCTACCATCGAATGGTCAGCGAGTCCTCCCGAACCTCCAAACACCAATGACGTTTGTCTACCACGAAGGGCCTGACAAACTCATAAGGACCTCCTGCCGTAGAGGCTACCATCGAATGGTCAGCGAGTCCTCCCGAACCTCCGAACACCAATGACGTTTGCCTACCACGAAGGGCCTGACAAACTCATAAGGACCTCCTGCCGAAGAGGCTACCATCGAATGGTCAGCGAGTCCTCCCGAACCTCCAAACACCAATGACGTTTGCCTACCACGAAGGGCCTAACAAACTCATAAGGACCTCCTGCCGAAGAGGCTACCATCGAATGGTCAGCGAGTCCTCCCGAACCTCCAAACACCAATGGACAGATCGACAATCAGGGACAAAATTGGTTTGAGAGAAAAAAGGGATTTTTATTGATGATGATGTAAATATTTACAGACTTCTGATGTGCTGACATTGTTCTTACTGAAAGTACTTCCTAAGCCTGCCAGCATGCCAAGTATTCTTAATTGCTGACCCATCTAAGGCCTTCAGCCGATAAGTCCCTGGCTTTGGCACTTCGATGACTTCATACGGCCTTTCCCAATTTGGCATCAGTTTTCCCATATTTTGAGGCGTAGATGCTTCAACCTCTCTGAGGACAAAATCTCCTACTTCAAATCTGCGAAGCTTTACCCCTTTATTATAATGCTTGGCTACTCTGCGTTGATAGGCTGCCAATTTGATTAGGGCTGTTTTTCTAACTTCTTCAAGTAAATTAAGATTGGCTTTCAACCCCTCTTCATTGTAGATTTTCCTGAATTGGCTGACTCGAAGACTTGTAGAGCCAATTTCAACTGGGACTAAGGCATCAGTGCCATAGGCCAACCTGAAAGGTGAATCCCCCGTTGTAGTCCTCGGAGTAGTTCGATAAGCCCACAATACACTAAGCAGCTCTTCTGGCCATCTGCCCTTAGCTTCAGTCCAGTCTGCGTTTGATCCCATTCAGGAGGGTTCTGTTGGTCACTTCAACCTGTCCGTTTGATTGAGGATGAGCCACTGAAGTCTTTCTGTGCTGGATCCCCAATTCTGCCAAAAAAGCTTCAAACTTCGATCCAACAAACTGACGGCCATTATCTGATACTACCACCTTAGGAATTCCGAAACGGAATACCACTGATTCTTTCATGAATTTTAAACATTCCTGTTCCGTTATTGACCTAAGTGGCTTTGCTTCTACCCATTTGGTCATATAGTCTATGGCAACTATAACAAAATTGACTTGACCTTTTGCTTTTGGTAGTGGACCCAGTATATCAACCCCCCAGACAGCGAAGGGTATAGGAGATAGGATCGAGTATAGCTCTTCCGGTGGCTGATGCGGTATTGGACTGTTGAGCTGGCATTTCTCGCATTTCTTTACATATTCGGTTGCTTCCTTGAAGATTGTAGGCCAGTAGTACCCTTGACGAAGTACTTTATAGGCTAATGACTTAGCAGCCATATGGTCACCACAAATGCCTTCATGCACTTCTCGGAGAGCGTATTCAGCTTCTGATGGAGTCAGACATTTCAATAACGGGGATGAGAAGGCTCTTCAGAAGAGATCCCCATCGATTAGGACAAAATTGGCACTCTTGTATTTAATTTTCTTAGCGAGCATCCGATCCGAAGGTAAGACGCCATCAGCCAAATACTCCAGGTAGGGAGTCAACCAGCAGTTGGTTCGGTCAATGCACGTTACCACTTCATGATGAACGCTAGGATGTTGTAGAATTTCTAGGTATAGCGATCCTTCAAAAACATTAACATCCGTAGTAGCTAATTTGGCAAGTGCATCAGCAATGGAGTTGTTGCTACGTTCGACCCCCTGAAACTCATAGGATGAGAAATATTGAAGCCGGTCCTTTAATTCTTTCAAATACTTGATCATTCTCGAACCTCGAGCTTCGTATTCCCCAGTAAATTGTTTAACGACTAACTGAGAATCACTGAAAATGATTATTCTTTGCACTTCAAGGCTCTTTGCTAATCGTAATCCAGCTAATACCGCCTCATATTCAGCTTCATTGTTCGTCGCTTTGAACTGAAATCGAATGGCCTGCTGCACCTTGAATCCCTCCGGACTCGTCAAAATAATCCCAGCTCCACTGACGTCCGAAGTAGAAGACCCATCTGCAAATAGCGTCCACGAACTCTCCTTCTGCTGAAGGACGACAACTGCCCTGTCAGACCCTTCAGTTTCGATCACG
Organism: Panax japonicus; assembly: GCA_020205505.1. Classification (NCBI taxonomy): domain Eukaryota; kingdom Viridiplantae; phylum Streptophyta; class Magnoliopsida; order Apiales; family Araliaceae; genus Panax; species Panax japonicus. The sequence goes on along the minus strand of CM035102.1, from coordinate 45,394,199 downwards.
GCTTCATCAGCTTCAGAAAATGAACACTCAACCACAAAATCAGCCAAGGCTTGCCCTTTGATGGCGGTTCGGGGATGATATTCAATGAAGAATTGAGACAATTCCATCGTCCACGCAGCTAATCTCCCCGATACTTCTGGTTTGCTCATAATCTTCTTTAAAGGTTGATCTGTGTATACTATTACCAGTCTACCCTGGAAGTATTGCCTAAGCTTTCGACTAGCAGTTATTAAAGCGAAAGCAAACTTTTCGATGTTTGGGTACCTGGTTTCAGCATCGCGAAGGACATGGCTTACGTAATAAATCGGGTGCTGTTTACCCCCAACTTCACGCACCAAAACCGCTCCTATTGCCAACGGACTAGCTGCGAGGTATAAATATAATGGTTCGGCAGGAACGGGCTTTACCAATAAAGGTGCCGAAGATAAATAGGACTTGATGCCCTGGAAGGCGTCTTCACATTCTGAAGTCCATTGGAACGTTTTTGAATTCTTCGGCCCTTTCAATGTATCAAAGAACGGTAAACATCTTTCTGCTGACTTGGACATAAACCTCCGCAAAGCTGCAATCCTTCCAGTCAGACGTTGAACATCTTTAAATGACTGAGGAGTCTTCATGTCCAGGATCGCTTGAATCTTCTCTGGATTGGCTTCAATTCCTCTTTGACTGACAAGATAACCCAGAAATTTTCCAACACCCAGACCGAAAGTGCACTTAGTGGGGTTCAGCCTCAAGTTGTGATGACGAATGGTCTGAAAGCATTCTTCTAAATCATCCAAATGCTTATGCACCAACATGCTCTTAACAATCATGTCATCTACATATACCTCAATATTTCTGCCCAACTGATATCTGAAGATATGGTTCATCATCCTCTGGTAAGTGGCTCCGGCATTAATGAGGCCGAAAGTCATTTTCTTATAGGCATATACTGAACGATGCGTAATGAACGCCGTCTTTGGTATATCCTCTTTACACATGGAGATCTGATGATACCCAGAAAATGCGTCCATAAAACTTAATAAAGCATACCCCGAAGTGGCATCAATGAGTTGATCAATGTGGGGCAGCGGGTAGAAATCCTTCGGACAGGCCTTGTTCAGATCACTGTAGTCAATGCAGACTCGCCATTTGCCATTATGCTTCTGGACCAGAACCACATTAGCCATCCATTGTGGGTAGTCTATTTCAAAGATGAAATCCGCTGATAACAGTTTTGCAATCTCGTCATCTATGATTCGCTGACGCTCTGGTGCAAAGATCCTTCTCTTCTGTCGAACCGGCTTCTTTGACGGGTCCACCTCTAATCGATGCTCCGCAATATCTCTGCTTATTCCAGGCATATCCTGAGGTTCCCATGCGAAAATATTAACAAAACACCTCAGAAGCTCTATGAGGTTCGTCCGGAGCTGCTTTCGGTGAAAGGCTCGACCTCTATCGCCATGGTCTGCTGCTGCTTCGACACTCCGACTCCCGAAGTAATAACAGTATTTCGGTAACATCTTCTGGCCAGATCCAGATCTCCTTTCACCTCACCAACCCCATGAGCAGTAGGAAATTTGATTTTGAAATGAGATATTGATGTTACATCTTGCAAAGCAATTAAAGTGGGCCTCCCCAAAATAGCATTATAAGCAGAATCCACATGCACAACATAAAACTTGCAAATAATTTCTACCTGTTGGGGGGCTGTTCCAAATATGACTGGTAGCTCAATAGTTCCTGCCACCTTAACCGGATCATTGCTGAAACCATAAAGAGGAGCCTCCTGCCCTATTTGCCCCTCCAGATTCATCCTTTGATAAGCGTGGGCATACAAGATATCCACAGAAGACCCATTGTCCACCATCATCCTTTTCATATCTACCGAACCTACCTGTGCAGTGAGCACCAATGATCCCTCGTGTGGCTCGATG